>CM063511.1:30258039-30303039 GCA_032207245.1 Pardosa pseudoannulata | reverse complement strand
TCTTTAGTGAAATGTATTAATTTAATATACATGCCCGGTAAAAGAAAATTTGTAAAAAATAAAAGTTGCAATTTCATTTATAATTTATTACTGTAAAGACACTTTTTAAGAAATTCCAACTTTTAATTTACTCTAAGAAAAAAAGTCTTTAAACATGTTATGTAAAATTCTTAAACTTAACTAGCGCAAACGTTAAGCAAATGCGAGATATCTTGGGAAGAGAGAAAAGTATAAATTATACATTATTAAGACTTCAATTTGGATGGAACCGCATTCAAGAAAGTAAAAGTAACCTAGCATGCAATTTGACAGCAAACTGTCAAAATATGTAATTATAACTCTTAAAGAGAAAATTAGCTGAATAAGATTATTTAGAATTATACTATAAAGGTAAAAAAAAATATCTTCTTACCCCTGCAATTCATCATGGAAATACCTGTTTGACATCGTGGAATGAAATACTTATAAAATAAAGTTCTTTAGAAAGAAGAAATTTTATGTTGATTTTTGTTTTTACTTAGCAATGCTACTAGAATATTTAGCTTACACAAATTAAGTTTGGGTAGAAATTATTCATTATATGATGCCTCCAAACATCACGTAAGTGCTTCTTCATTACCATAAAAATGCATTTCTTTCCATGTTTTATAATTTTTTTTCGAGCAAGGAAAAGTCTATTCTTTAAGCAAAAGCTGGCATTAATGTTTAGTTATTTTAGTTCTTTGTTAACCTTTCTGATATTTTATTTTTAGAGTAGAAGTTTCAAAGTCTCGAAATATTTATGTTTAAAGAATTTCTTTTCGATATCGTGATATATTTTTTTAGTACAACCTTTTATTTTCGTTTAAAAAATGATTGGTTTATTAAACATGAAATTTTAACAATATTATGACAATTATTACTATAGATTAGGATTTATTTTGGTAACATATTCATATTTACTCATAATTTATTATTTTTCTGTATAATAAAATAATATATAATTAAAAATAATATATTATAAAAAATCAATAATATATTATGTGAAAAATGTCATATTTTTCTGTATATAAAATTGTCATATACAGAATTGTTATATGACATATGATATTATATGTGATATAATAATTAGGTATATGCTTTTAGAATATTTAGCTTACAAAAATTAAGTTGGGGTAGAAATTATTCTACCTAGTCTTGATATATTGATATCTTGATATATTTTTTTCCTTTAGTACATCCTTTTATTTTTGTTTAAAAAATGATTGGTTTATTAAACATGAAATTTTAACAACATTATAAAAATTATTACTATAGATTAGGATTTATTTTGGTAATATTTTCATATTTACTTTGAATTTATTATTTTTCTGTATAATATAATAATATATTATAAAAATAATTTTTTTTCTTTTGCACATACTTCTATTTTTGTTAAAAAAATGATTTGTTTATTAAGCAAGAAATTTTTAACAACATTATGAAAACTAATACTATGGGTTAAGTTTGTTTTTGAAATATATTCATATTTAGTCTTAATTTATTATTTTTTTGTATAAAATACAATAATATTAAATAATAGTATAATATAAAATTAAATAATAGTATAATATAAAAATCAATCAATAATAAATTATGTGAAAAATGTTATATTTACCTGTATATAAAATTCTCATATACAGAATTGTTATATGACATATGGTATTATATGTGATATAATAATTAGGTATATGCTTCTAGAATATTTAGCTTACACAAATTAAGTTGGGGTAGAAATTATTCATTATATGATGCCACCAAACATCACATAAGTGCTTCTTCATTACCCTAAAAATGCATTTCTTTCTCTGTTTTATATTTTTTTTCGAGCAAGGAAAAGTCTATTCTTTAAGCAAAAGCTGGCATTAATGTTTAGTTGTTTTAGTTCTTTGTTAACCTTTCTGTTGTTTTACATTTTAGAGTAGAAGTGTCAAAGTTTCAAAATATTTATGCTTAAAGAATTTCGTTCCGACATATTGATAAATTTTTTTCTTTAGTACATCCTTTTATTTTTGTTTAAAAAATGATTGTTTTATTAAACATGACATTTTTAACAACATTATGACAATAATTACTATAGATTAGGATTTATTTTGGTAAAATGTTCTTATTTACTCTTAATTTATTATTTTTCTGTATAATACAATAATATATTAAATAATAATATATTATAAAAAATCAATCAATAATAAATTATGTGAAAAATATCATATTTTTCTGTATATAAAATTGTCATATACAGAATTGTTATATGACATATGATATTATATGTGATATAATAATTAGGTATATGCTTCTAGAATATTTAGCTTACAAAAATTAAGTTGGGGTAGAAATTATTCATTATATGAAGCCTCCGAACATCACATAAGTGCTTCTTCAATACCATA
Organism: Pardosa pseudoannulata; assembly: GCA_032207245.1. Taxonomy (NCBI): domain Eukaryota; kingdom Metazoa; phylum Arthropoda; class Arachnida; order Araneae; family Lycosidae; genus Pardosa; species Pardosa pseudoannulata. The sequence continues at coordinate 30,300,631 of CM063511.1, read as the reverse complement.
AAAATGCATTTCTTTAAATGTATTATAATTTTTTTATTCGAGCAAGGAAAAGTCTACTCTTTAAGCTTATTTTTTAGTTATTTTAGTTCTTTGTTAATCTTTCTGTTTGTTTTTTTTTACTTTTTAGAGTAGAAGTTTCAAAATTTCGAAATATTTATGTTTAAAGAATTTCTTTCCGATATCGTGATATATATTTTTTTAGTACAACCTTTTATTTTTGTTTAAAAAAATGATTGGTTTATTAAACAACAACATTAATAAAATTTTAACAACATTATGACAATTATTACTATAGATTAGGATTTATTTTGTTAACGCTTTCATATTAAATCTTAATTTATTATTTATCTGTACAATACAATAATATATTAAATAATAATATATTATAAAAAATCAATCAATAATAAATTATATAAAAAATGTCATTTTTTTGTATAAAAATTGTCATATATAGAATTATTATATGGCATATGATATTATATGTAATATAATAATTCTCTATATGACAAATTTAATTGATAATTAATTTATTTTTTCATTAAAGATATGATATCATAAAAAACCTGTATCAGCTAATACTGCGATATATTAAATAATAATATATAAAAAATAAATCAATAAAAATTATATGAAAAATGTCATACATTTTTCTGTATATAAAATTGTCATATACATAAATATTATAGAACATAGGATATTATATGTCATATAATATTTCTGTATATGACAATTTTAATAGATAATTAATTTATTTTTTTTTAAGAAATGATATCATAAAAAAACTTGTATCCGCTAACATTGCGTTAATAATACTTTTTAAACTAAGTATTTTTTTAAGTTTACTAATCTCTAAAGAAAAGAACAAATTTTCATAGCTGGTATAAAAAGAGTAACAACTGAAACAATAGTCAAATTATATAACTAATATCATTCATGTAGTCCTACTTTGATATTTACCTCTACATATTTTAAAAATAATGTAATAACATAAAGGTATTTACGTTTCTTAAAGCTAAAATAAAGGAAACAACATTATGAAAATTATTACTATAGATAGGATTTATTTTTGTAACGTTTTGATATTAATTCTTAATTTATTATTTTTCTATATATAACTTGACAACTTTAATAAATAATTAATTTATTTTTTCTTTAAAGAAATGGTATCATAAAAATATCTGTATCAGCCAACCTTAATAATACTTTTTAAACTCAGTAATTTTTAAAGTTTACTAATTTCTAAAGAAAAAACATCAAATTTTCATAGCTGGAATAAAAAATAACATTTTAAACAATAATTAAATTACATATCTAATGTCATTTATGTAGTCCTACTTTGATATTTACCTTTACACATTTTAAAAGTAATATAATAACAGAAAGGTATTTACGTTTCTGAAAGCTAAAATAAAGGAAACAATCCGTTTATTTATCTTATACTTTAATAATATCCATCCGTTTGAAACCTAATATTAAAACAGAAATTATACATAGAGTTATGTGAAACTAAACTTAACTCCTATATTTAGAATGCATTATTGTTTTTACGTTATGTTTGCAAATGACGTATAAAATATAGCTATTTTTATTTTCCAGGTGAGTGTTCTTTAATTGGTCAAAATACAAGAAATCTAATACTAAAAATTGTGTTACATTTAGATAATTGAACAAATCATAAAATAAGCCAGTCTGGTAAAATTTTCAATTCATTTTATGATGTTATTTGTTTGTAAGATTTTATTTCAGCTCTGTGATATAAACAGTAAATGAATATATGACGATATGTCAGAGAACAGTTGGTAAGGAATGTATTATCAGGTTTCTATTGTATTGTTAACTCAAATTACATGTTAAATGGATCAAAATATTTAGTTTTATGAAAAACTGATTATTAGGACTCCTACGTTTGAAGTTATTTTTAGAAGTTTCTATTTTTTTCTTACTTCATATCAATTGAAGAAAGCATTGAAATAGAACAATTTTCAGTCTTCAGATTTCAACGGAAATATTAATTTTCAAATAGTTGGATTAATTTATGACTTTCTTCAGTGTACTTCTGTATGTAAGAGGAAATTTTAACAGTGGAACTTTCAATATTCATTTCTAACTTTTTTGAACAGCTGTAATGTCATGTGTATACATTGGTATGTACGTATGTATCTTGCAAAATTAAAAATGATAGTATTGAAATTTTGTAATTAGAGCTATTATGACATCTTCTTCTGTACCTCCCTTTTAATTTGTCATATTTATTATATATAACCTAAATTTATATGCAATGAATATTAATGCTCTCAGTCATCGACTACAACATAAAACTGTAATATATTTCAATGTTTTCATATGAAGTTGTATCAATGCTTTTATAAAAAAACTTAAACAAAATATTTCAAACACCATTCCTTGTAAAAAGAAACAATTCAGTCATCTCGAAAAGGAAATTTTAATGAAATATCTCTATAAAAAATTACTCTAATAAAAATCTGAGTATAAGGATGTTAAAATTGTCGGTCTACCCAGATGGCAGTCAACAATATCGAGAAACTATATAAGCTTTGATCTTTGAAGAGAGTTTATAAATGATAAATCTAATAGTACATAGTGGAATCAAAATCTGATGGTGCTATAACTCTATTCAGACAACAACTTTGAGAAAGAATATAAACTTTGACCCTTCATGGGATTTTGTAAATGATAATTGTAATAGTGAGTCGTAGAATCAAAGTCAGATGACAGTGCTATAGCTCTACTCAGACAACAACATTCATAAACAATATAAACTTTGATCCTTCAAGGGAGTTTGTAAATGATAAATCTAAGAGTGCATCGTAGAATCAAAATCAAATGGTAGTTTTATAACTTTCCTCAGACAAAAATTTTGACAAACGATATAAACTTTAATCCTTCTAGGAAGTTTCTAAAGGATAATTCTAATAGTCCATCATATAGTCAAAGTCAGATGAAAGTTCTATAGTTCTACTCTGAAAACAATTTTGACAAAAGATATAAACTTTGATCCTTCTAGGAAGTTTGTAAAGGATAATTCTAATAGTCCATCATATAGTCAAAGTCAGATGACAGTTCTATAGCTCTACTCTGAAAACAACTTTGAGAACAATACAAACTTTGATCCTTCAAATTAGTTTGTAAATGATAATTCTAACAGTGCATCATAGAATCAAAATGAAAATATTTTATATAATTTTAAAAGCGAACGAAGAAGTTATGTAGTGTCAGCACAAGAATTTTTAAAGATTGGTTTCAGAGCTACACAAGTAACTAGATTTTTTCTGAGTGTTAAGTAAAATCTATCCTGGAAGATTAATTACTCTGATTTTAGGAATCATTGATAATAGTGTGAGTAAAATTTTAAAAATAGATTGCTTTAAGAAAATTTTTCTTTTGATTCATTTTGCTTATATTGGGGCTATTGACTATAATATACTTTAGCTTCATAAACGGTACAGAACGTTCAGATAGATTTTATTATTTTAATAAATATTTCAAACTAATGTAACTTTTTGAGTATTGTTTATCAGTTCAACCTATATTGCTGTGTTATTGTGTTACCGTATGGAATTGGTGTTCCTAAACTTGAAGAAAGATTTTCATGCATGCAAATACTGGGATAGTAAAATTTTAGGTAACATTTTTAAGAGATAAACATGTTCTGAATTAGCTAGTATTCTATGCAGCCTGATAAAGTATATAATAAAATATAACCGATTGTTAGTTTAATGGTATATAATAGCAAAGCCCAGAATCTGTCTTTGCATTGTTTGGGGATTGCTTATTACTGACACGAGATCTTTCCAAAATCTTTTGAAATTAATACTTTATTACATGTATACGCTCTTGCATGATGACCTCCTGGTTTTTACTTCGTGCAGACAGCTGTGGGATAAGCAGTATCTAATCTATAGAGATCTGGCCCGTCGGGGCTTTTGGACCTGGTGTAGGTTTTCCTACACCAGGGGAAATATAAAAAATAGCAACATAGGTTCATGTAGGAAAATCTATACTTTTTATTTAACATTTGGTATTTTATCGAATTTTTTTAAAAAATTATATTCAAATTACCAATTGCTATATTTTCACTGAATTTGACATTCTTGGTGAAATACATGATTCTTTAATTTATAACGTTTATAACTAGATGAAAAAGGTAAATGTTTCCATTATGTTTACAACGCGGACATAAATTTCTATTTTACGTATGACTGATGAATTTATTACACATGTTTTCCGTTACTGAAAACCCTAAAAATTATGTGATATGAATTTCAAAATGAAATTTTTCAAATACCATTTCCTAGCTTTTAAAATAAAAGTCCTATATTATATTAACAAATGTAAAAAAAAAGTTAAATATCCTTGCATGCTGTACTAGCTGAAAATAGATCTTTTTCGTTTATTAACATAAAAATAAGTATTGAAAACATAGAAAAATACTTTTTTCAAACAAAGGTTTTTGCACAAACTGCTTATATTTCTTTTATCTGGTTTTTCTCTACCTAGAAATTATCAAAATATTACAGTAGAAAAATTTTAAAGGTATTCAAGTAGCCCATTTTTTTCATGTATATTTAGTGTACTTTTTCTTACTGGTAAATTGTCCGACATATCTCAAAATGCAGTTAGGGATGAAGAAAACAAAATGTGGAAACTAAATGCTTTCGTTTTACAGGTTGTCATAGGATGCAAGTGCACGTTTTCCCATGAGAGATTTTCCAGAGGGCCTGAAGCATTAAGTAGCGTGCCGTAACATGTGAGGGACTATACATAAATTTCATTTCCTAAATGATCATGACATGTTTAATACAACAAAAATACTTCATTTTATTTTTCATCAATAATCTTTGAGAGAGAAAGTGTTTTATATGTAATCTTTCAATTCATTTTTTTCAAATAATGATTACAATATAACTCATGATCTTAAACTCAATTTTTGTGTTATAGTTTATATTCGTTTTAAATTTTTTACTTTACTTAGAGTATTACCGTTAAAACAATTTTAAATATAATTGTAATTTATTAGTTAAGGAATTTTATATTTCTAAATATTTTATAAACCAAAAACAGTAAAATAACACATAAATTACATTATATAATTTTTTCTTCAAAAGTAATTGATAATTTGCTTATTATTGATAATATTATTATTGGTAATTCAGATTAATAATATATTATGGTGAGATAAGATACGATCTGATATTATACTATCAGATTAATAATATATTAATAAGTTATCAATAATATTATTATTGATATATATTATTAATAATTCAGATAGTGTCGTTTTAAATATGGCCTTAAATTCAATTTATTTTATATTTTGTATTCGTTTTAAAATTTTATTAAGAATATTAACATTAAAGTATTCTTAAGTATAAATTACATATATTAGTTAATGAATTATATTTATCCAAATATTTAATACACCTAGAGCAGTAAAATAACATATAAATTACAATATATTTTTTTAAAAATAATTGATGATTATTCAGTTAAGTTATTTAAGGAATTTTATACTTCCAAATATTTTATAAAACAAAAACATTAAAATAACATATAAATTACATTATATAATTATTTCTTCAAAAGTAATTGATAATTATTCATGTAGTTTAATTTTAAATATGACCTTAAATTCAATTTATTTTATATTTTCATATTCGTTTTAAAATTTCACTTAAAATATTAACATTAAGATATTCTTAAGTATAAATACATATATTAGTTAATGAATTTTATGTATCCAAATATTTCATACACCGTACGTAGTAAAATAACATATAAAATTACAGTATATATATTTTTCTCAAAATGTCATTGATAATTATTTAGATATTGAAGTTTTAAATATGTTGTTTAAATATGATAGTAAATTCATTTTTTTATGTTTTGAAATAATTTTAAAATTTTATTTAGAATAGTACCATCAAAACATTCTTAAGTATAAATTACATATATTAGTTAATGAATTTTATGTTTCCAGATATTTCATGCACTGAGAGTAAAATAACATATAAATTACAATATATTTTTTTTTCAAAAGTAATTGATAATTATTCAGATATTGAAATTTTAAATATGTAGTTAAAATATGAACTTAAATTCAATTTATTTTGTATTTTGTATTCGTTTCAAAATTTCCCTTAAAATATTAACATTAAAACATTGTGAAGTAAAAATTACATATATTAGTTAATGAATTTTATATTTTCAAATATTTCATATACCGATAGCAGTAAAATAACATATAAATTACAATATGCTTTTTTGTTGAAAAGTAATTGATAATTATTCAGTTCTTGAAATTTTAAATATGTAGTTAAATCATGATCTTAAATTCAGTTTATTTTATATTTTGTATTTGTTTTAAAACTTCACTAAGAATATTAAAGTTTAAAAAAATCTTAAATATAAATTAGATATATTATTTAATGAATTTTAGCTAAATTTTCATTCAGAATATTAACGTTAAAACATTCTTAAATATAAATATGTATTAGTTAATATTTTTTTTGTTTCAAAATATTTCATACACCCAGAAGAGTCAAATATAAATTAAAAACTTTTTTTATTGAAAAGTAGTTAATAATTATTTGGTTCCTGAAATTGTAAATGTGTAGTTAAAATGTTATAAATTTAATATATTTTATGTTTTATATGTGTTTTAAAATTTCTAGTCAAAATATTGAATATAAAACATTCATAAATATAAATATGTAATAGTTAATTAATTTTATGCTTCAAAATGTTTCATACTCCCCAAACAGTAAAATAAAATTAAGAATATATTAAGAATATTAACGTTAAAAATTTCTTAAATATAAATATATATTAGTTAATGATTTTATCCTTAAAGATATTTCATATATCCCGAACCGTAGAATAAAATATAAATTAAAAAATATTTTTTTGATAATTAATTAATAATTATTTAGTTTTTGAAATTCAAAATAAATAGTTAATATATATATTAAATTTAATATATTTTATATTTTGTATTTGTTTTAAAATTTTCATTCAGAATATTAACGTTAAAACATTCTTAAATATAAATTTGAAATAGTTAATGAATTTTTATGCTTCAAAATGTTTCATACAGTCCGAAAAGTAGAATAACATATAAATTACGATATATTTTTTGTTTTTCTTGTAAAGTAATTGATAATTTTTTAGTTCTTGAAATTTTAAATATGTAGTAAAATATAATAAAAAATTATAAAGAGAGAAATTTGTATAAAATTTATTATAAAAGAGGTGCCAAAAAGTGTTTTTCAAAATTTAAAAAAATAGTGTCTAACAAGAAGAAAACTCTTCAACAATATGCAATCACTTTAACTTGAACTGTCCTGAAAAAATTTCTTTTACTAGCAAGTTAAAGTCAATTGTTTCTTATTAGGTTCTTGAACAATCAGAATCTCTAATGCATAATATATCATTCCCATAAATACCAGTAAAGTCATTTAAAGCTTTCCCAATGGAAATTTTGATAATTTAGTTTGTTGAAGAGAGATTTAGGGAAACGAGTTTCAAGCACACTAAAAAGCTCAAGAGAAAATGGATAAAAAAGATATATTAAAGTTCTAATATAATTTAGTGAAAAATATATCTATATATATATATATATATATAATAAAATTATATTTTATATATTTATATATATATAAAAATATTTTATATAACATAAAATGTTATTATATATGTAATATATAAAAATATAATTGTTATAGATTTATATCAAAATATATATATATATTATATATTTTGTTATAGATATATATATATTAATATATATATAAATTATTTTTATATATATATATAATATATATATTATATATTTGAAAAAATAATAAAAATATAAATTTATATATATTATATTAATTTATGTTATTTATCAAAATGTTTTAAAAAATATATTATTTTAAATACAAATATATAAATATACTATTTTCAATATTTTATATATATAAAATATATATATATATATATATATATACAAATATATATATATATTTATATATATTTATATATATATATATATATATATATATATATATATATATATATATCAGTGGTTTGTGGTACGTGTTCATGCAGGGTGTGCAGAGAGCAACAAAAACAGTAATAATAAAACCATAAAAAATGTACATTAAACACTTTCTTAACATTTATTATTCACTTGTACACAAAATCCATACATCTATCCGTACTACTAATAAAATACGTAGAATCACATGGCGCAAACGTAGCACCACATGGCGCCCGCCGCTGCGGTGCCTCATCAGGATGCTCATTGGTGCAGACAAACCGAAAGTCTTTTCCACGTGCAGAGGATTTCGCTGCACGCTCGCGCAATAATACGAACTGTTTCTCGTTCGGTCAGTGGATTAAATTATATTTATGAATTGTTTTTAACATTTGGAAATCATATATTCTGCGAAAAACATCTTGACAATTTTTAAAAACAAAACCAGGGATATGGTATTACAGATACAACTTATACTGTCTGTAAAACACAATGAATGGTAAAATTTGGACCGTTCTGTTACAATTCCTTTCCTTTTGTCTAACAAAACAAAATTGCTTTTGCAGCAAAATATTCCTCTAAATATAATAGATCACCGAAATTACTTTACCACACTAAAACATTTAACTTTATATTGATGAAATACTTCTTTTATATTTAAATGAAAACAAAATCTTACAATATATAAATCTAAAAATTAACCGTCTTCAAAATCGTATGGGCAGTTAATCAGTTAAAAAACCAAAAGCTCTTCAGCACGTAAGTCCCCGCTCTACTACAACGCTTAACAAACCGTACCTTCGGATGATTCTGAAGTGCAGGAAAAATAGCTGCACTTGCCTCAGTGCTATAGTATGCTGTTCTTCTCCACTAACCTATACATATAAAGCGTGATATTCTATTACTGCGCAGTGCTTACACATAATAATTTCTTATGTTTGTTTGCTTTTGAAGGCGCTACGTGGTGCGGCACCTAGTACCACAAGCACTGCGAAGTCACAAGCAAGCAAATCAACATAATATTTTAATATATTATAAATAATATTTATTATATACCATATAAAGATAGGTCGACATAGGTGCAGAAAATTATTGTCTCTGATAATTTTGCCAGGGCGTGCACTGCACACCCTGCATATGTGGAACGCACGCCACTGATATATATATATATATATATATATATATATATATATATATATATATATATATATATATATATATATATATATATATATATATATATATATATATATATATATATATATATATATATATATATATATATATATATATATATATATAATATATATATATATATATATATATATATATATATATATATATATATATATATATATATATATATATATATATATATATATATACTGAAGTTTATGTTACCTAACTATAATAACTAACCATAAACTTCAGAAACAAAACTGATTTGTAAGTTTAAACATAATGATATGCAACAACCCCTTCACTTCCCCCCAAAAAAAGTTTTTAGTACAAGTAAATGATCTATCTATTTGAAAAATTTCATTCTATTATGAATAGTATGTTAGCTTCATTTTATTTTCCGGCTAAATTCATTTCCGATTTCTTCTCGAGTTTTGTCATTTTTAATTCCGTTGTACCTTTAAATCAAAGTAATCAGATACTTTGTAAAACAAAATAAATGAACGAATTTATTTCATAGTAAATCTTTAATATAATATGCTTTTCTTTACCACGTTTTTTCCTGTATCAATTAATTTTTTTTTGAACGAAAAACGTTAAAACACATGTACGTCTGCATATAAAACTATACAGATAATAGAAAATACAGATAATATACAGATTATACAGATAATTATATAGAAATTATGTTTTATTATTTTACATACACAACTACTTTTATAAATAGTATTTATATCGCATACATTCATAAAAAATAAATTTCTGCACCATTATTACTACTCAGATTAATCACATTGTCTTATACACTCCAAAGTTTGCTTGTTTCTTGATAAACGTGCTATTACTGAAAATTGTCTTTTAATGTAATATTGATTAAAATTTTTATAGAAAATATGGTGTTCTTTTTTTTTCTATATGTTTTTTAAATATACTATATTTGTCTGTAACATAATATGCAATACAAAATTACGATTTTTCATTATTTAAATATTTTGTCACTTTGACTAGCTTAAATAAAAATAACTTTACCAAAACTCAATACAAAATTAATATTTAATTGAAAGCAGCAATAAAATTTTATTATATTTTCAAATAACACTTAAACCCTTCTTTAAAATTTTATACTTTCGCTGTTGAATTTGAAGAAAAAATAAATTCTAAGGAGTTTTATAATAATGGATATACATATTTTACAACATTGAAATATTAATATTCAACTTGATTTCAAGCTTTTAATCCCCTAACACATTATTTTTTTAATCATTGTATCGAAGATACCTTGAATTTTAAAAAATAATTCTTAATGTGAAAATATCTTTATTTTTTCTTACAACATTTTACACACATTAAAAGATTTTATTATCATGATTGCTTTTATAACAAGCACTTAAGTAATTTAATTATGAATATATTTTAAAGCTTTTTTTTCTCTTAAGACATTAATTTATTGTTGTATAATTCATAATAAAACAAGAAGGATGTCACTTTTTATAACGCTCATTTTCTACGGCCAGAAGGAATTGAATGTACTTCGTAATAAAATTTAAAAACATGAATAAATCCTTTTAACGATGACTAGTACTAAATTTTGAGGCATAAGAGAAAATATATCTTAAAGAATATTGCGTGGTAGTAATATTATCAAGTGTATTAAAATTATATTAAGATTGTGCACTACAAAGATTTACATTCGAAAATGGGAATAAAAGACTGACATATCCAAAATTGTTTTTTGTAAAAAAAATTCTTTAACGTAATAAAAGAGCTATTGTCAGTGTTTTCTTCTTGTATTAACCGTTTACCCGTCAATGTTCCAGCAATGAAACATGGTTTTTAAAACAAAAATTCACATTAAAAAAATCTTATTAAAATCGCTTTTACATAAAATTGAACACGGTATTATAAAGTATTTTTTACAATAAGTTTTATTTTGTTTAAATAATTATTTATTTTTAAAATATTTTTTAAATGTTATCATATTTTGTTAATTTTACTTTCCCTTACATTTAAATTTATCAAAATTCCAGTTTAAAAGGAAAAAAACTCTGTACTTTAAAATATATCATTAGACAACATATCCTAAGTTAATATAAAAAAAGCAGAATTTTATTTTTAAATTTTAAAAGTGTAATTTACGTTTTTATGTCTCTGTTCCATTATTGGAACATTGTCGTTTCAAGGGTTCATTTTTCATTTATGTGCAAAGCACTGTATGATATTGCAAACATTATTTGCTTTTGCATTCAGATAAGAATAGTAAGTTTTCTAAAGAAAATAAATAGATAAAGATGGTCCGTCTAATTTAGAAGGAATTACTAATCAAAAGAACCACAGACTTGGCCTGACACCCACAGAAATATCGTTCGAGAGCTTGGAGGACATTGTGACCACGAACATATTTATCGAGCCACAGTCAACTTTAACGAACATAGCTGACCTTAGGCCAGCTCGAGCCCCAAACCCACAACTTTTCAGTTAAGTTTGGTTTGGTTTAGTTTGGTTTGGAGTGCTACGGTTTACTTTTTGCAACACGAGGGCTAATGAGACCGGGAAATACAGCTTAAATCCATTTCCGAACGGCTTCGAACATCCATGCCACAGTGGGATTCGAATCCACGAACTCCGGTTCCGAAGGCCAGCACCCTAACCAATCGGCCATCGTTCGGAACCTTACAGTTAAGAGATCTCTGCCTTTGCCGACTGAGCTACCAAGGCTCTGTCCCGTATAAAGTCAAGTCATTGTATTTAGGTTTAATGATTTGATAATTATATTTCTGTGTTATTGTTTTCCATATTTGCTTGTATCAATAACTATATCTAAAGATATGTTACCTATTTTACCTGTATGTACATTGAGAATATTTTAATTATTAGCACTTCTCAACATTTCGAAACAACTTTTTGGAAAGTAAAGGTATATCTCTATGACGATCTCTATGACGAAGATCAGACAGAAAGGAATGTCTTCGCTTTCGATATAAGAGCGAGTGAGAACAACATTACAACATGCATAAGTTTTTGTATCATTTCCAAATTCGTTTTAGAAAGTAGATTCTATAAAAATTAATGTTAGTGAAGGGTATCATAAAATTTATCTGTTGAACACTTAGTAATAACTCTAGTAAAATGGGATGAAACTGCTTTCAACAATTTTGTAATCTAAAAAAATACTGATACAAAGTTATACATTTAGCAGAGTTAAAGCATAAATTTCTTGCAAAAGATAACTACTCTATCTCTCTCACTATCTCTCTCTCCCTCTCTCTCTCTTTCTATTTCTCCCTGAGAAAAATCTTTATTGCAGAGAGAAAAAAAGTATTTTTACATGGTAAATAGGATTTTACTTAAAGAGTTAGAAAAGCCAGTGTGGGATTTGAACCCTTCATTTTGCCTAGACTGTCATTAAAAGTCACGTGATCATATGGGTGTACATTCTCATCATTCTGTGTATATAGTATAGTTGTGTATTGTACTCTTATTTAACTACTAAAAAAGGCGACATCATGTTTCTTTTGACTTTCTTACTAAATCACATGAAAATTCATTAAATTGTTTTGAAAATTGAATGAAACAGAAGCGTAAGGAGGATAATAAAGTAATTAATTCGATTGATTAGCCTGCCATTATCAGTTGCGATTGAATTTGTGAAAACTGTTCAATTGCATTTTTTATCATTGTATTTTGTATGTTGAGCCAGGCATTTCATACTCTAGCTCCAGGAAAAGCAAAGGATCGTCGGTAAAGACATTAAACTCTTAAATTATCCTGGTAGAATGATAGAATTTTTCTACACCTCAATTTTTCCGTAGTTAGGGATAAGTCTTGAAAAGGGAGAATTATTCACATATTTACACTGTATCTGAACTGATTTTTGGCCCATGTAAACAGCTACATACCATGTAAGCATGCTGCATAATTGCTATACAATGGCAGAATGACAGCGCAATTCCTTTCTGTACTGGAGTTATAAGTTGGAGTCATGAACGTGGAATAAATTCTAGTCCCTCAGAATCAAGTTAAGCTAAACGTCTCTGTTTTATCTGTCCTCGTGTGGCAAAATAATACAACACAGTCCTCATCACACATAATATATACACTGAATTTATTGTACTCTATAATGATACTGTCGTAATTTTGTCGTATTCATCACAGTCTGGCTAAGAAGACTGTGATGAATACTGGATAAAATTTAAAAACTTGGTAACTTTCTTAGTCTCAATTATCTAGATTTGTTATAAAGTATGAATTCGTGTTTTATAAGCAGCATCTTAAATATATTTATATTGTACGTGAAGTTTATTGCATGAATTTTACATATTTTGAAAATAAAAACTGAAAAATCATTTTTAAATGATGGAATATAACCTACAATATTACATAAATGACGGATACGAAAGTGTAATCATCAAATATTAATACCCTTAGTGCTGCTTTCAATGCGATTTAGGGGAGAAATTACTCCAGTGACAAAATGATTGATTATATTTCCTAAACACTTGGAGCATCAACATTTCTTAAAAAAAGTAATTTAGAAAGCTATTATTTAAAATATTAAATCATTTAATGTAATAACACAAATATATCTCGTAAATGAAACTCACATTATCTCACTAAAATTTTAATATTAAATTATAAAATCTATATATTTCCTAACCTTTAATACATTTATATATTTTCTGATTTTATATAACGTATTTTTCATTTCAATACAATTGGATTTAATAACATTTATGGAATTGATATTACTGTTCCATATCTTATTTTATATTTTTGTAAAATGTCTTGGTTAATAATAGTTAATCTCTATTTAATATATAATCTATTTTATCTTTTCCTCTTTCTACTAAACTCCCTGTTTCAATATTATAGACTGAAAATCATATGTTTAATCATAAGTAATGATATTTCAAAATGTTTGCTATCATCAATATCAGAATGTTTAAGTTTCTCTAGATATCTGAGGAAGTTCAAATATCCATCCCGCATAATCTATATCTTAGGAAATTCATATTAATAGATATTTGTATCTTAAAGAATACTTTACAGACATCCTGAAGTTTTGTATGAAGGTAGCTGGATGTATGAATTTAAGTAAATAAAACATGCAATATATATTTCTTACATGTAATACATTTGTTTTTATTAGATTGGTTCCGATTTCAATGGTAAATGTTTTGCTAGGGTGAATATAATTTTGCCTTCACAAATTGATTTTAAACAGTTGCCTAACTGCTATAATCAAAAATGTAAGCAGTGTTTTTCAAGTAAGAGACTTAGCTATCATAACTATATAGTAAGTACAATTCATAGGTTGATTAATTATTAAAGCAATAACTTATTTCAGTAACTACTAAAGTAGTAATTTTAAAATAATTTTAATGCTACGATATAATTACTAAACTATAATTGAACATTTTATAAAAATATTGTAAAGTCTTAATTATAACTAATAAGATCTATTGATAAAATTTATTATTCATGGTAATTGATTTATATTTACAAAATGTTTCAATTATATTTATTACTGCTAATTCGTTTGGTTTAAATGCTACAGATTGAAATAACCTGTATATCTATCCAAACTCGTTTAACATATTAATTTATTATTAAATATGTAATGTAATTTATAGATAATAAAGTCATGTTTTTGGTTTTAGAATGCCGTAGATTAAAATAACTTGCTGCAGAGATAGGATAGAGGCTCATTGTAGGATTTATCTTAACATTTTAATAATTACCAATAATTTACCAAGATATCTATATAAATCTAATTATGCGTATTAATTTATTCTTATGTACATTTTATTGTAAATAAAAACTATTAAAGTTCTTTTATTTTGCTTCTGGAATGTTGGCAGAAGTACCATGTATTTTGAAGAAGACGGAGACATGCAGTGTAATAATATAATCGGCTAGGTGGGTCACTAAAATGATCGGTGTCCACTCTAAATAAAATGATAAACGTTGATTTAAAAAAGCGAAAAAACTCAATGTGTATCGTCTTTCTCTAAAACATATCGCTAACGTAGGACAAGCAGCAAAATTCTGCATGAGAGACTTTTGTTCAAAGAAAAATAGAAAGAAATTTTTAGAATAGATGTAAAATGGGTGTATTTAAATTATTTCAACAATAAATACCGACATTTATTACCATGAAATGGAAAAACAAAATTTAAATACACGGTTAAAAGAATCGAAAGAAAGTTTTTCTAAGGAATTCATGATTGTTGCTGTTTTTTTTTCATATAATACCAAGTAAAAATTATGAGAGTTGAAAAAATGTAAAGATTAACTCCAAATACTATCAGGAACATATTTTATCGCCAATTTTTCTAAATGAAATACCATCGCTTTACCCGCAGTGCCATCGATCTGTGAAACTCCATCAAGAAAAAGCTAGCAGTCACACATCAAGGTCCACTGTAAATTTCCTAAAGGAAGTGGAACAAAAAGACCGTATCAAGGCCATACTCTTCACTAATATCCCTACTAAATATCCCTATGTATCACCTATGGATTTTTGTGCTTTGGCAGTTTTAAAATCTCATTTTCCAAACGTAGTCCCAGAACACTTACAGGATTCTGGAAAGCTGTTCATTAGGAATGGGATAGAATACCTCTTCTGGCACTTCAAAAGGCATTATTATCCTACAAATTACGGTGTCACAAGAAAGTTCAGAATAAGGGCTATCAGATAGAAGGGTATCAATAGCAAGGGTCATGAAACACCCATAAATGTATTTAAGTACAACTCTTGTACACAGTAAGTGTTGTATATATAAGCAAAATGTACACTTCTGGAGAAGAAGGTCTAAATAGAATATTCTCAAAAATAACAAATAAAAAATTAATTTTTCATTGATTATTTTTAGAAATAAATAAACTAAATAATACCCTATCTCATCTGCTTATCAAATTAACCAATATTTAGCTGTTCTCATCGTTCAAATGAATATGTATTTTGAAAAAATATTTTTATATACAGCGTTAGAACGTCACCCTCCAGGAACATTTGAAGTAAACAAGTATTTCCGTAGTTACATTTGAATATTTTTTTAACATCTAGACAGATGAAGTAATAAGCCTATATTTTAATCAGTTTCCACTAAACAGAAGATGTAAATCAATTGTGGTTTTGTTTATTTAAGTTATTTTTAAGCAGGGTCAATCGGCTTTTTATCTTAAATCTCGGTACATAACTTTCACTTCAGCACATAAGTGTTCAATTCACATTAATTGCTACTACACAAACTATTCCTATTTAAAGTTTGATGACAATGAGATACAGATTATTTACAATCAACGTTTAAATTTAGGAATACTAAAGTTACATTTAATCAAACCTAACGTAAAATTCTAATCCACAATCTTTCTTTTCATCCCGATTATATGCATTTTTTTCCGTAACACAATCCTAAAAGTTAGTTTTAAGCAGTGTCTCTCGAGTTATTATCTTTAATCTCGGGAGATAACTTTCACTTCAGCACATCCGTGCTGAATTCATTTTAATTGCTACTACACAAACTATTCCTATTTAAAGTTTGCTGACAATGAAAGACAGACTATTTACAATCAACGTTTACATTTAATCAAACCTAACGTAAAATTCTAATCCCGAATCTTTGTGTTTCATCCCGATTATACGCAATTTTTTCCCGTAATATAATCATAAAAGTTATTTTTAAGCAGTGTCCTTTGAGTTTTTATCTTAAATCTCGGGAGATAACTTTCACTTCAGCACATCCGTGCTGAGATCATATTAATTGCTACTACACAAACTATTCCTATTTAATGTTTGCTGACAATGAAAGACATACTATTTACAATCAACATTTACGTTTAATCAAACCTAACGTAAAATTCTAATCCCGAATCTTTCTGTTTCATTCCGATTATACGCAACATTTTTTTTCATAATATAATCCTAAAAGTTATTTTTAAGCAGTGTGCCCCGAGTTGTTATTCAAATTCTCGAAAGATAACTTTCACTTCAGCGCATCCGTGCTGAATTCACATTAATTGCTACTACACAAACTATTCCTATTTAAAGATAGCTGACAATGAAAGACAGCTTATTTACAATCAATGTTCACATTTAGAAATACTAAAGTTACATTTAATGAAACTTAACGTAAAATTCTAATCATTAATCTTTCTGTTTCATCCCAATTACAAACCTAAAGTAAAATTATAATCATTAATCTTTCTGTTAAATCCCGATTATACGCAATTTTTTTCCCAAAATGTAATCGTAAAAAATATTTTTAAACAGTGTCAATCGAGTTCTTATCTTAAATCTCGGGAGATAACTTTCACTTCAGCACTTCCGTGCTGAGTTCACATTAACCCATTAGCTCCCAGTGATCTATTTTTAGATCGCTAAACATGGCTTGGTAAACTCGCTTTTAGATGACCTTAAACCCACCCCACACATTCTATATTGCACAAGGCATGCACCTGTTTACCAACAAGTGGTTTTCTTGTTTTGTTTATATCATTGATCTAAAGCGATAAGAGAAAATTTGTATCGCCCTTTCGTTCCGCCGTTTTTCTACGTTTCTTAGCATAAGTAATAAGCAAAAGTTAAATTTTTTTTGGCGATTTAATATCTTCATAGATGTAGCTATCAGAATATAAACCGATGTTATCTTAAAACAAATATAAATAGTAAAAATTAGTGTCAAAATACTGCTGATCTAGAAATAGATCACTGGGCGTTCGGGCGTTTTTTTTCCTGACCCTGGTAATATTACGTTTTTTCACCTTTAGATGAAAATATGAGTTGAAAAGTATTTAATAGCTTTCAGGATGCAGTTGATTATCTGTTTTCTGAACAAATTAAAGAGGATATTATTGCCATATCCACTGATGTAGATGAACTGACAGATGAAAAGAAAATAGATGATAAGTTATATGTTCCATTTGTAAATGATATTGTTGGTAAAATAGAAGTAATATCAAAAGATGAGTGTGATTAAATAGATTTACCTTCAACGTTGAAAGAATAAAATATTAAAAACAGAAAAGCCAAAAATTGTTTGAAAAAAAAAAACCCGAATTATATCAAATGGTCGGAATTAGGGGAAACTTATAAGAATAATATTTTGGCAATGGAAAATAATCTTGCAAATGCATCTTGCATCATTGCTTTGAAAAACTTTTTTCTGATGAAGTATATAATGTAATTGTGGATGAGACTATTCTCTATGCTAAAAATGTCAAAAACGACCATGATTTAATTATCACTAAAGAAGATATAAAGATATTTATAGGATTTTTGATATATTTTGGCTATCTTACTCTTTCAAGTAAAAAATATTATTGGAGTGATGTAGAAGATTTAGTGATAGGTCTTGTACAGGACTCTTTTAATAGAGATACTTACCTAAAAATAAAGTCATATATTCATTTCCAAGCCATTTCAAAAGCAGATGAACGTAAGAATGACAAATCAAGATAAAACTCCTTTTGTAGGGAATAAGAGGTAAAATATGGTACTGGTGTCTATTCACTCGAATAATTGATATGGCTGTAGTTAATGCAAGTATTCTGCACAGAAATGTTCATAAAGGTGATTCTATGCCCATGTAAGATTTTCGAAGAGCTGTTGCTGTAAAATATCTAAAATTGGGAATCGGAAAAAAAGTTTTGAACGGTCGACCTTACAGATTTCCTTCATCCTCAAAAGCGAATCTCAGTCATGATGTTCGCTTTTATAAAAGGGATCACATTATGGGACAAAGGAAGGGCAAAAGACGCTATCGACTTGTAGGGTGCCAAGGAAGGCCCCTAACATGTGAAGTGCGATGAAACTTTATGCAAGAAGTGTTTCTTCAAATTCCACACTAAACTGTAGAAACATTGAAATTTTATTATTTAAAATAATTAAACTTTACTAAGTACATTCTGTAATATTGTGAAATTCTGCATAAATAAACGTTTTTTAAAAGAAAATGCATTAGTTTTTATCTATTTGGTTCGATTTTACCACGTTATTGAAGTACTAATGATTGTTGCGTATTTGCTAAAATATATCCTCCGAACTCCCAGTGATCTATTTTTAGATCAGCATTTAAAAAAAAAGTAAGGTACGTATTGATAAAATTCGATAATAATATTCACGATGATGGTAAAAGACACCCAATTTATGAATTATATGCCAGTGCGTCAAAATAAATAATTTGGGCGTTAATTTAATTGCTACTACACAAACTATTCCTATTTAAAGTTTGTTAACAATGAAAGACAGACTATTTACAATCAACGTTTACATTTAATAAACCTAACGTAAAATTCTAATCCCAAATCTTTCTGTTTCACCCCGATTACACGCAATTTTTTTCCCGTAATATAATCCTAAAAGTTATTTTTAAGCAGTGTCCTTCGAGTTTTTATCTTAAATCTCGGGAGATAACTTTCACTTCAGCACATCCGTGCTGAGAGAAAGACCTTAATATAATCTAACACTTCGCACTGTAGCGGGCACTAGGTACTACTGAAATGTCGTTCAGATTCTGTCTTGCATCAACAAATCTTAAACAGCAGAAAATTTATTCATTGAAGCTGCACTTTCCTGTCAGTAGCTGCCTTCTTTCCTTCATGTGTTAAGATTTTTCAACTCCTAAAAAGCATTAGAGAAGTTGCGTCAAAGCTAATATATTTCGTTATTCTCACAGAAGTCTGGATTACTTTATTTTTCTTACTTTTTTTTATTCCTTCAGCTGAAAAGAGTTCTAGCAGAGCAACACTTTCAGAAGTAAAGAAAAAAAAGAAAAATAAGAAGAGAAAAATTGACAATTTTTGCAGGCTTTTCCTGAAAGTGAAAGAAATAGTTCTTCGAGCTACGAAAAAAAATTCCAAAAGAACATAATAGAGTTTCGAGTGGAGATTTATAATTCCAAAAGATTATTCTAAATTCTGTTCGGAATGATGTCATTTTTTTAAAAGAAAAAAAATTAATTTATTTTTCTTTTCAAAATTCTGGGATGAAATTTCTGAGGTTTGCATTAATATATTTTTATTCCGTATTTTTATCGTGGAGAGTAAATAGTTGTTTTAATTTGTTTCATGTTCAGCTACCTTAATCTAAATAATAAATGTTGTAAAGCATAAAAGCAAACTTCTAATAAAACCTGAACTGTTAAATCCCTTTTTCAAATAAAATATTCTAAACTGAAAAATAAAAGGCATTTTGAAAAATTCAAAGAGGTACAGTTCGGGATAGAGTATAATATAGAAATACCTAAATTAAAATCAAAAGATTACGAATTTATTTTAGCGTAAAATGTTCGTTATTGAAAAAAGTCATAAATATTCTATATAAAAAATAAATTTGTGATTTTCTGATAATTAAAAAAATGTGTGTATACATTTAACAACCATTAAAAAATCATCTGTAAAAATTTCATGTGAATTGATTTAAAATTTCTTTATTTACACAGGTTTGATAAAAAGTCTCAAAACATCTATTTTCATGTTACTAAAAGTAAACTGACCTTAATAGAAAAATAGAAAAAAAAACTTTTGAACATAAATAATAAAAATTCAAATTATATGCGAAATTTTGATCTAACTTTTTTATTTTAAAAATTACTTGTATACATATTTAATTCCTCTGACTTTTGGCTTTTCACGATTATCACTGTATCCCTCTTTAGCATTTTAATTTTGTCCTACATCATGTCGTTTTGCACTGAATTGTTTATTTTTGCATGAAAATCTTTCTTCCTATTTTTATATTTACGCATTTTATCTTCAAGAAATTCTTGTACAAACATTCAATTCCCTTGACTTTTGGCTGGTCACGATTGTCACTGTACCCACATTCACCATTTTAATATTGTCTATTATTATGTCGTTTTGCAGTGAATTGTTTATTTTTGCATGAAAATTTTCCTATTTTTACATTTACGCATTTTTATTTTCCAGAAATTACTTGTATAAACATTCAATGCTTTTGACCTTTGGCTTGTCACGAATTTCACTGTACTCATATTTATCATTCTAATATTGCCCTTTATCATGTCGTTTTGCACTGAATTGTTTATTTTTGCCTGGAAATCTTCAGATATTTACATTTACGCATTTTATTATCAAGAAATTACTTGTATAAACATTCAATTCCTTTGACTTTTGGCTGGTCAATATTGTCATTGTACCCACATTTATCATTTTAATATTGTCCTTTATCATGTCGTTTTTCACTGAATTATTTATTTTTGTATGAAAATCTTCAGAAATTTACATTTAAGCATTTTATTTTCAAGAAATTACTTGTATAAAAATTCAATTCATTTGACTTTTAGCTGGTCACGATTGTTAATCTACCTACATTTACAATTTTAATATTGTGCTTTATCATATGGGTTTGCGCTGAATTGTTTATTTTTGCATGAAAATCTTCATATATTTACATTTATGCATTTTATTTTCAAAAAATATCTTGTATAAACATTCAATTTCTTTGACTGTTGGCTGGTCACGGTTTTCCTTCTACCCGCTTTTATCATTTTAATATTGTATTTTATCATGTCGTTTTGCACTCAATTGTTTATTTCTGCATGGAAATCTTCAGATATTTATATTTACGCATTTTACTTTCAAGAAATTACTTTTATAAACATTCAATTCCTTTGGCTTTTGGCTCATCACGATTTTTACTGTACTTACATTTACCATTTTAATATTGTCCTTTATCATGTCTTTTTGAACTGAATTGTTTACTTTTGAATGAAAACATTCAGAGATTTACAGTTACGCGTTTTATTTTCAAGAAAATAATTGTATAAACATTCAATGCTTTTGACTTTTGGCTTGTCACTGTTGTCCTTGTACCCGCTTTTATCATTTTAATATTGTCCTTTATCATGTCGTTTTTCACTGAATTGTTTATTTTTGCTTGAAAATCTTCAGATATTTAGATTTACGCATTTTATTTTCAAGAAATTACTTGTATCAATGTTCAAATCCTCTGACTTTTAGGTGGTCACTATTGTTACTGTAACCACATTTACCATTTTAATATTGTCCTTTATCACATCCTTTTCCATTGAATTGTCTATTTTTGCATGGAAATCTTCAGATATTTACATTTACGCATTTTATTTTCAAGAAATTGTATAAACATTCATTGACCTTCATCATGTCATTTTGCACGAAATTGCTTATTTTTGCATGGAAATCTTCAGATATTTATATTTACGCATCTTTTATGATATTAGTTGCATAAAAGTTCCCTTTATTAGATATTGGTTACGCAAATTAGCATCTCTGTCCATATATATAGATTTAGGGCCTGTCTAATTAAAAATGTTTAAGAGCTAACCTCGATTAATCTCTGTTTATACGAATAACTATATCCCACCATTGGTTGATCCAATGGGTTAATTCCGGTTAGCCGTTAAACTACTTTTTGAAACTGGACATTATCGTTGTCCTTTCACCTGTACTCTCAACCGGTCATAATATGGAAAGGTCATAGATAAATGCCGTGCAATAAAAAATATTGAGGTGTATTGTTTAAAGTACTGGAAATAAAAAAAAAGCTTAGAAACTAATAGTCAAGAGTCAAGTATATGACCAATAAAAATATCCTTTCCAAAAGATTTTATAAACTTGCTTTTTTGGTATTTCATTTACATCACTCAAATTTAATATTAATTAAAACGTTTATTTTTCAAATAATTTAACTGAAGAAATAATTTAAAACTGCCTTTTTAATACATATCTTTAAGCATACTTAACTCAAATAATATAGCGAAAAATCTCAGAAATCACAATTTAAACTTAAAATATATAAACATAAAAACGGTGAAAATGATTAAAAATATTATTTTACTTTTCGGTTCACAAATATTTCAAAACACACCGAAAACAATCAAACACATAAAAATGTACCGGAATGTAAATCTAAAACAATTGTATATCGACAAGTAAAAAAAATGAAGCATTCTAGTTTAAGTAAATACATAATTCATTTTCAGAAATTATATAGCTAAATTTAAATTATTTTGGTGATTATAAAATATTGATGATATCATCTTTATCGAACCAGCCTTTAATTATTACCATAATGACCTTGAATTGTAAAACAAAGAAATTTAGTCTATTAATTAATATTTATAAGCGATAAATACTATAAATAGCACGCCATGAATGAATTTATTATTTTAAAAAATAGAAGGTATTATAAGAGTTTTAAAAAATTGGATCAGCATATTAATTTTATTCTCTCGTACAAATTAATCTCAAAATATTTTAAGATTATTAATTTGATCTCTGGAAAATGTAATATAATTAATAATTTTTTATTAAAAGAGATTAACATAGAACAATACTAGTACAATGTTTTTAAGAAATATCCCATTGTATAATTTTAAGTAACTATCAGTAAGTACAATTAAAGGTGAGGTTGTATTAAAATTAATCTTTTTTACATATTTTAATATTAGAATGAATTATAAAATAGTAAAATGAAAGATATATAGATAAATCTTTAGGTTATTAATTGATAACAGGCATCACATATGTGAGAGTACAGCTATGTTTCACTTTGCGAAACTGATTTTCTCGCCGCACTCACACGTTGTGGGTTGAATGCCCAAGTTTTTTTCGCAATTCCAGGAAGCCTGTGGTGTGGCCAGAGAAAATAAGTGCACTTAAACTTCACCAAGTTTTGGAGAATTGTGATTAGTCTCCAGGAGGCGATTCAGGACCATCCTTGGAGTCCCGGTTCTTTTGGGCAGAGCCGGAAAAGGACGCATTGTAAAAAGGACAATGGAACAACGAATAGGATCATGGAAAAAGTGTAAGGTTGCATTAGTCGAAAGAAGGAAGGTAAATAATGCAGCTTTCTCTTGTACATTGGCATTTTTTTAGGCGTAGCACGTGGAGTGCTCCTTTTACTTTTGAATTTTTTTATATTTTTTTTTCATATGTTCTTGTTGTTTCTTCTAATTTCGAACATTGTAATATATAACAGTGATACTATACTATAATTAAAAGCAATGTGAAGCATTTTGGGGTTATCAATGTCTTCGAAATGACAATGCAATGTACTACACCACAACAATATATATGATTCAATTATTTGTTTCATTCACAATTGCCAGTGGTCAATGACTACTGATACTTATGATCAAATACCATTAAAAATATATGTACATAATAATTTTAGTTTAGTTTAGGAGCGCTACGGTCTACTTTTTGCAACACGAGGGCTAATGAGACGGGACCTACTGCTTAAAGCCGATTCCGAACGGCTACTAACATCCATGCCATAGTGGGATTGGAACCCACGAACTCCGGTTCCGCAGGGCAGCACATTAACCATTCGGCCTTCCTTCAGCTATGTTCATAATGACAAAATGTAGTTGATATTTGTGAAATCTTTCCATGTTGTAACTTTTTAATAAAAATACCAAAACTACATATTCCTCTAAATCCTAGAAGGTTTTGTTATTGATATCCAACGAGTAAAAATATTTTTGTAAGGGATAAAATCTAAAAGAATAAATATGTCTAAACGAAAGTAGAAATATGCAAAAAAAAATTCAAACTCTTTCAGGCCAACTTCACATTTTCAATATATAGTATATGTGCAAGCATTTTATTTATAACAAACACATTTTCAATTAGAAAGCAAAAAGCAAATGCCAATAAATAAAAACAAAAACAAGTAAAACCATTAAAACAAATAAAAATTGAAAACTACACAATCAACCTTAGATAAGTAGAATCACCTAGCGTAACTTAAAAAAATCTCATTACAGAGAAAACCTTAATAAAAAAACCTGACTATAAAAACTAATGAGATAAATCATTAACTAATGACTTCGTCTTTTATTTTATACGATTCCCATCAGTTTAAATCTTATTAGAATGCATTTATTTTATAGTTAAAAATACTGCTAAGAGTATGAGCAGAGATGCTTTAACGTAACTTAATTTTTTTTCATTGGAGTCATATATGTGTGTTACCACTAACTAATACTTTATAAAGAACCAATTCAGTGATATATTTTGTATATTTTTAGTCTTTCATAGTTTTGTTCTTCATTGTTTAACAAGAGATGGTTTAAATCATATAAAAATAAACTACTCAGAACTTATTAAGTTTCTTATAGCTACCAAATAATTAAACAGTTTCATTTAATATAAACATATCAAAACCCACAGAGCCAAGTGGACTTTTTAAGATTTTTTATAATGCACTAATTGCATCTGAAAGAACCAATTATGAAAAACATCGGTCACATTTAGTTTGTTTGATAATATATTTAAATAAATGAGATTTTAGTGTCTTTAATTATTAATACTTAAATACAAATTACCTTATTGATTCATATTAGTACTTTATTGATATTAACGGTATTTGTAAAGGTATTTGTATTGGTATTTGTATTGGTATTAGTACTTTATTGGTATTAGTATTTAATTCATATTCGTGCTTCATTTAGCAATTAAGAATCTCATAATTTGTTTTTCAGATTTTTAAATAAAGTGTAATTTGAAACTACTGTGAAACAGATTACTAAATTGTTTAATATATACGAAAAAATTATGATACTATAACATAAAATTATGTAATTTATAAAATAGTGTATGTACAGGATAATTGTAAACAATAATTTTTCCAAAGAGGGTAAGTCCAAATATATTTCACCCATTAAGAAAAATCAATAATTGCGATAAAATTAGTATTTTATGGGTATACCATTTAGCAATTAAGACTCTCATAATTTGTTTGTCAGATTTTTAAATAAAGTGTAATTTGAAACTACTGAGAAACAGATTACTAAATCTTTTAATATATACGAAAAAATTATGATACTATAAAATAAAATTATGTAATTTATAAAATAGTGTATGTACAGGATAAATGTATACAATAATATTTCCAAAGAGAGTAAGTCCAAATATACTTCATCCATTAAAATCTATCAATAATTGCGACAAAATTACTATTTTATGGGTATACTATTTAGCAATTATGACTGTCATAATTTGTTGGTCAGATTTTAATAAATGTGTGATTTGAAACTACTCTGAAATATATTACTAATTTCTTTCATATATACAGAAAATATTTTGAAACCATAACATAAAATTATGTAATTTCTAAAATACTGTATGAAAGGATAAATGTGTACAATAATATTTCCAAAGAGATTAAGTCCAAATATACTTCACCCATTAAGAAAAATCAATAATTGCGACATCAATAATTGCGACAATAATTGCGATTTGTATTTTATGGGTATACCATTTAGCAATTAAGACTCTCATAATTTGTTGGTCAAATTTTTAAATAAAGTGTAATTTGAAACTACTGTGAAACAGATTACTAAATTGTTTAAAATACAAGGAAAAATTATGATAACATAACATAAAATTATGTAATTTATAATATAGTGTATGTATAGGATAAATGTATACAATAATATTTCCAAAGAGAGTAAGTGAAAATATATTTCAGCCATTAAGAAAAAAACAATAATTTGCTACAAAATTAGTATTTTATGGGTATACTATTTAGCAATTAAGAATCTCATAATTTGTTTTTTGAGATTTTAAAAAATGTGTAATTTGAAACTTCTGTGAAATAGTTACTATTTTTTTCTCATATATACAGAAAAAATTATGATACCATAACATGAAATTCTGTAATTTATAAAATACTGTATGAATGGATAAATGTGTAAAAAAATATTTCCAAAGAGAGTAAGCCCAAATATATTTTAGCCATTGAGAAAAATCAATAATTGGGACAAAATTAGCATTTTATGGGTATACCATTTAGCAATTAAGACTCTCATAATTTGTACGTCAGATTTTTAAATAAAGTGTAATTTGAAACTACTGTGAAACAGATTACTAATTTCTTTCATATATACACAAAAATTATGATACTATAACATAAAATTATGTAATTTATAAAATAGTGTATGTACAGGATAATTGTATACAATAATTTTTCCAAAGAGGGTAAGTCCAAATATACTTCACCCATTAAGAAAAATCAATAATTGCGATAAAATTAGTATTTTATGTGTATACCATTTAGCAATTAAGACTCTCATAGCTTGTTTGTAAGATTTTTAAATAATGTGTATTTTGAAACTACTGTGAAACAGATTACTAATTTCTTTCATATATACAAAAAAAATTATGATACCATAACATAAAATTATGTAATTTATAAAACAGTGATATATAGGATAAATGTATACAATGATACTTCCAAAGAGAGTAAGTCCAAATATACTACAGCCATTAAGAAAATCAATAATTGCGAAAAAATTAGTATTTTATGGGTATACCATTTAGCAATTAAGACTTTCACAATTTGTTTGTCAGTTTTTCAATAAAGTGTAATTTGAAACTACTGTGAAACAGATTACTAAATTGTTTAATATATACGGAATAATTATGATACCATAACTTAAAATTATGTAATTTATAAAATGCTGTATGAATGGATAAATGTGTACAATAATATTTCCAAAGAGAGTAAGTCCATATATACTTCAGATATTAAAAAAATCAATAATTGCGACAAAATTAGTATTTTACGGGTATAATTTAGCAATTAAGACTCTCATAATTGGTTTGTCACATTTTTAAATAAAGTGTAATTTGAAACTACTGTGAAACTGATTACTAATTTCTTTCATATATACAGAAAAAATTATGATACCGTAACATAAAATTATGTAATTTATAAAATACTGTATGAAACGATAAATGTGTACAAAAATCTTTCCAAAGAGAGTAAGTCCAAATATACTTCACCCATTAAGAAACATCAATAATTGCGACAAAATTAGTATTTTATGTATGTACCATTAAGCAATTAAGACTCATAATTTGTTTGTCAGGTTTTCAATAAAGTGTAATTTGAAACTGCTGTAAAATAGATTACTAATTTTTTCATACAAACAGAAAAAATTAGGATATCATAACATAAAATTATGTAGTTTATAAAATAGTGTATGTATAAGATAAATGTATACAATAATATTTCCAAAGAGAGTAAGTGAAAATATATTTCAGCCATTAAGAAAAAAACAATAATTTGCGACAAAATTAGTATTTTATGGGTATACCATTTAGCAATTAAGACTCTCATAATTTGTACGTCAGATTTTTAAATAAAGTGTAATATGAAACTACTGTGAAACAGATTACTAAATTGTTTAATATATACGGAAAACATTATGATACCATAACATAAAATTATGTAATTTATAAAATAGTGTATGTATAGGATAAATCTATACAATAATATTTCCAAAGAGAGTAAGTGAAAATATATTTCAGCCATTAAGAAAAAAACAATAATTTGCAACAAAATTAGTATTTAATAGGTATACCATTTAGCAATTAAGAATCTCATTTGTTTTTTGAGATTTTAAAAAATGTGTAATTTGAAACTTCTGGAAATAGTTTACTATTTTTTTTTCATATATACCGAAAAAATAATGATACCCTAACGTGAAATTCTGTAATTTATAAAATATTGTATGAATGGATAAATGTGTACAATAATATTTCTAAAGAGATTAAGTCCAAATATACTTCACCCATTAAGAAAAATCAATAATTTGCAACAAAATTTGTATTTTATGGGTATACCATTTAGCAATTAAGACTCTCATAATTTGTTTGTCACATTTTTAAATAAAGTGTAATTTGAAACTACTGTGAAAGCGATTACTAATTTATTTAATATATACGGAAACAATTATGATAATATAACACAAAATTATGTAGTTTATAAATTAATGTATGAAAAGGATAAATTTATACAATAATATTTCCAAAAAGAGTAAGTCCAAATATATTTCAGCCATTTAGAAAAATCAATATTTGCGACAAAATTAGTATTTTATCGGTATATCATTTAGCAATATAAGACTCTCATAATTTGTAAGTCAGCTTTTTAAATAAAGTGTAATTTGAAACTTCTGTGAAACAAATTACTAATTTCTTTCATCTATACAGAAAACATTATTATACCATAACATTAAATTATGAATTTATAAAATAGTGTATGTATAGGATAAATGTATAAAATAATATTTCCAAAGAGAGTAAGTCCAAATATATTTCAGCCATTAAGAAAAAATCAATAATTTGCGACAAAATAATATAAAAAAGTAACTATTGAAGCAAAATGAAGGGAAAACATACAGCCGAATGATTTCTGCCTGAGACACATCTTGACCTATTTAGGTCAGTTAAATGAATAATGGATGTATCGATAAAAACATAAGCGTATTAGGAAATATATTTGCAGATGGCATTCATAACCATGAACTTAATAACAAATTATCAGATATCTTAGATAAGGAAATAAAAATAGCGCATAAAAGACTTTTAATCTATTTTTATGTAATCAATTACATGGATTGTTTTATTAAATATATCATTAAATGATAAAAATATGGAATTTAATTTAAGAGAGTAAGAATTTTGCATGAATTCATTTTTATATGATTGTATATTCCATAAACTAGTTTATTTATAGAATTATAGAAACAGAAGAAAACTGAAATAAACAAAATCATACATTTCAGTACAGTCTGTAAACTTAAAAATAATTCTGGTCCCAGAATGTCAGTTCATTAATCGCACACATATATGTATCTTATTAAATATTTATCTCTCTCCCACACTCTTTCTCTCTCTCTCTCTCTCTCTGTATATATATATATATATATATATATATATATATATATATATATATATATATATATATATATATATATATATATATATATATATATGCATAAATAGAGAGATAATGAGTATATATGAGTAGTAATGATAATGAGTTTTTTAACCATTAAATTTTCAATTTCACTCTAAAATACATTTTGTAATGATCGAAACATATATACATACTTACGCACACAAAAGAAGACGCACTGAGAAGATGTAATGCCAATTCGACACTAATTGATATGCATACAGGTTTCAATGAAAAATGTAAACTAAAATGTCACTAAGTGGAGTAGAGGAGTCTTTAGTGATGAGTTCCTTTTTGAACTGAGCCCCAATGACCAGCGAAGATGTGTCTGAAGACGCCTAGGACAGCGGTGAGTTACCAACCAGACTGTCCGGCATACAGGCCTACAACCAGGAGTTATGGAGTGAGATGCCATTTCATTTCATTGTAGGACGCCTTTGGTTGTCATCCATGACACCCTTACAGCAGAGCGATATGTTGACGATGTTCTATGTCCCGTTGTGTTGCCTTTCCTATCATGTCATAATAGATTTTCATTTCAGCAAGATAATGGCCGGCCTCACACTGCACGTGTATCTAGTGCTAGCATTCCTTTTTATCAAATGCTGCCTTGACCAGCAAGGTCGATGAATCTCTCTCCTTTGAATATGTTTGGAGAATTATGGGCAGAACCCTCGATCCAGATCAGGAGTTTGACAATCTAACTTGGTGGCAGGACAGAACTTGGCATGATATTCCTCAGAAGGACATCCAGCTATATCAATCATTATCAAAGTACCTTGTTTTTACTGTATTTATTTCCTACTATAGTATTTTGAAACGAAGCACAGTGTCATTGGGGTAGTTCTCCTAAAACTCAGGCCATCATTGAGCTGGAGAAGGTTGACTAAGCATTTCATGCCTTCAGTGGGTAGGCACACTGAGGATATACCTGGGAAATAAACACTGATGGTTTTGTTTAAGGCTGACACTCTGACCGGGACATAAGTTTCGCAATAACTTACTAGTCCCATATGGCCGTGAGATCCACCAGGCTTCGAAAAATCACAAATATGGTGTCATACCATTCGGCCAACCCCACCCCCCTCTCAAAGTGCCCGGCGAGCCACAGTCATTACTAGAGGGCGAATGCAGCAAAGTAGCGGTCGTAAGAGGAGTTTGGAAACTCTATTGGGCCTCTAGACTCCGGAGTTAGGGAAGGTGGTGCAAACCACTTGAACAGAGAGGACTAATCTTGTAGACTGAAGAATTATGTTCACTGCATTTCGAAATGGATTCCAGATGGCATAAAGGAGGAACGGTAAATATATGCTTCGCATCCCAGTGAACTTGATATCGAAAACGAAGATTGAAACAACATGACATAGTTACTTGTGAATTGTAGCACAAGGAGTGGTTTGAAGCCAACAAGGAAATTTTTAATATTCCTGTATTTGGAGAGAAATTTGCAGTGTAGCCAACATGTTCTTTTAGACAGCATTTATTCTACTTATAAGTATATGATCAACAGAACAAATAACAACTAGCATTTCTTATTACATTCGTTTCAGCTTTGTTACTGTAGCTTTTATAAACCCAAAGGAAAATTAAAATATCTCTGTTCCCAACAAGTTCTCTTAGAAAGAATTAAAAGAACTAGAATTACTTATTACATTTTACAGAATATAAATAAATGTTTATTTCTATTTTTTGTATTTACTGAAAACTAGTTTGCAGAATTTGACAGCATATATATAATTTACTGTTATGCAATCATTCACTAATCTGTTAGTCTTATAAATCAAATAATGTCGGATTTAAGTTTTTTGTTTTCTTAAATTATGTGAAAATTATTAATTGCACAATGAATCGCATGATGCAAATAATAATTTTTTAAATATTTAACAGAAAAACACAGTAATAAATTGAATATTACAAGTTTTTTGAAAAATATAAAAAAATCAGTTTTAAGTTTAAATATGAAAATTAGTTTAAAATGTTTAGATTATTTTTTGCTTAGATCAAGTAGTAGAATTTTGATTTGACCCATTTTTCTACCTTAAAATTATTTTTTTAGAAACTTAGTAAAATCTCACATTTAGCACCGCTATCTAACTGAAAATACCAAAAGCACTTGAAAGTTATTTATCCAGACATGTTGATAAATAAAAACGTGCTTTCATAAAAAAGAGTATCATTAAAATATGCAAATTAAAATTAAAAATTTATTACAAATGCGATTTTCCCTGTCACGTTGCTCTATAAAAACGATTTAATTTTAATACAGCGAACATATTTTGAGTACTTTAATTTCAAATTCTGAATTATAAAATATAATGCATTTTTAATAACTTCGAGATCTCATATCATTCAAAGAATGCATCTCTAAACGGAAGAATTCGAAAGAACGTTCTCAAGGAGGGAAAACGAGATGTTATTACTTTTGAATAATTTAAAACATATAGCGATTGCTAAAAATGTGATCTCAAGTTTTCATCTCTCTTCTGTTGATAAGCTTGCTTAATTCAGAATTTAATTTAAATCTTTCTTTGTGGATGAAAGATCACGAGAGAAATTTAATTTAAATGCAATCTCAAATTCTATTAAGGTCTTGTAAAGAATTCAAGATAGAGTTAGAAGGGTCTACATTTTTTTTCCGTTTCTAATTCAAAAACAATTCTCTAGTAGGAAGGTTTGGAGGAACAGAAGAGCAAAGTTTTTTTTTTGTCTCTATTTCTCATTTGGAATTGAACATTTAATTTACAAACTTTAAACCTTTGTGAAATCATGAAATGAGTTTATAACATATTATTTAACAGGAAATTATTATTTAAAGTTTAAGTTAGGCTTTTTTTAATCACGGTTTTATCAGAGGTTTTATCTCAGAGGTTTGAAATTAAAATTGTCTGGCTAGATTTTCTGTAAACGTGTGATATTGCGATTCTAACATAAGTACATAGTTTTGGCCTTTTTGTTTTGGCCACTATGCAAGTAGTTAAAGATGTAAGTGTTTTTTATGTTTTGTAGATAGCATAAAAAGATTGCACTTCATAGAATTCATGTTTGGATGAATAAAATATTAGTCAAGTGTTTTCTTAAATTTTGTAAAAATAAATAAATAACATCGATTATGTAAAATATATAGTTTTCGATCTTTTTTGGCTTTTATTTCTTATTTTAATCTGGATTATTTTATTAATGCCTTATGTCTTTTACTTTGGTTAAAATTGTGAAATATATTACTTTCAAATTTTTCCTCATGCACAAAAGATAAATTCATGCAGGGAGAATTTGAATTTGCTTAAATCCAGCAAAATATTAAATTTGTATACAACTGCTTCTATTTAAATAGTTTTCTTGTGTAAGAAAGAATTTTGGCTTGTAAGCAAATAAGTAGATAGCTTAGAAACTGATCTGTAAGAGATACTTCATTGAGAAAAGTAAACTTAGACTGAACTGCTTCTTTTTCATCACGTGCATGTTGACGCGTGATAAGGCCTTAAGAATGAATAAATGTTAAAATCAATTTTAAATATATAAGTTTGAAATATATCTTTATTACATCATTATATAACAGTTTCAAGTTAAATAAAATACGGCATGTGTAATTAAAATTTCCATTCTTTGATTTTAGATTGCAATTCATCCAAAATATTGGCATAATATTAAGCATTAATGGTCTTGCCTTTATCTAAATAATCAAGTAATAAAATTTTCTTAGTATGCAAAAACTGTTTGCCATAACCTTTCCAGCAGATGGAGTACTTTTGTATTTTTGGGGGCAGGTTTGTCCTTTGGTGTCCATTGTATCTATTCGTGCTTGGTTTCTGGAGTATACTGATGAACTCATGCCTCATACACAGTAATAAACGCCATAAAAATCAGTTGGATTCGAATTGTATAGAACCAAGCATTGTTCCGATATCGCCATGTACTGGAGTTTTGGGTAAATTTAAGCAAACGTGGTACCCATTTTGTTAACAATTTTTTATTCTTAAAATATTAGTTAGAATATGATGAGATTATACTTAGAATATAAAAAGAAACTCAGCAACTTCTGTTCGTTTTAAACGGGGATTATTCATGATATTTTTGTGAATTTTAATAATGATTTCTTCTGTAGTGGTTGCAGAACACTCCGAAACCAGAGTGGTTGTACAACCACGTTTAAAATCTACAACCAATGTTTTGACCTAGGACTAGTACCAAGGACTAGATTCCTCTAGTAATCTAAGTCCTCTGTAAACCTAGGGCAAGGTTAATCTAGTGTATATTTTGAAATTTAATATCTAATGGAAATAAAACTTTTATAAAAACAACATTACATATCGTACTTCAAGTTAATCCATATTCGATTTAAAGCAAAAGAAAAAAGCAGAATAAAAACAATCATGCAAAAATGCTTTGAAATACAACTGAGGTATTAAAAAAGATAACTGTTTGCCCTTTTGTCAAAACACTTTTAAGAACGGCATCTCTAGGTAAGAGCCGAAAACTTTTTATCGCACCCTTATATTTTGCAATACATGTTTGGCACTGTAAGAGGTAATAGAAAAGAATATATATATATATATATATATATATATATATATATATATATATATATATATATATATATATATATATATATTAAAATTTTAAATTTAGCAAAAATATTTTAAACTTAAAGATCTTATTGCATATGCATTGCATATGGATAGACAAAGCGTCCAATATATAAAGGAATGTATTTCAAAATAAAACGCATATTAAACTAGTTCTTAAAAATATATTTATAAATCAGCCCACGGGAATATAAAAATATTTTTTAATTCTGAAAATTAAAAAAATCTATATTTTACAAAATATTTTCAAATTAAATTATGATAAATATTTGAAAAAAATTGTTTTAATTATAAATAATTTATTATAGTATAAATTAGCTACCAAAATTAAAATGACGACAATATAAACATTCATATATTTTTCAAATAAATTTATTTCATGAGAAATTAAATATTTCTTAGAAAAAACTGTCCTTTCTAAAATATCAGAAATACATCATAAACCATTTTGATATTTCAGCATATATTCCCTTGCTTCAAGCAGTTCAACTGGATATACATAGATTTGCTGACAAAGAAAATTCGCATTGCATTTATTGAATTTAGGATAAATATTTTAGCTACGTAAGCATTTTAATAATCCTTCTACATCATTTGCAGCAGTATCAAATACGTAATCTCTCAATTATAGTGAAACCTCTGGTAGATATATGTGTGTGTGTAGCCCGATTAAGAGATAGGTAATTACATAGATATATATTGGGGGGGGAGAATATATGTAAGAAAAAATAGATATAAGTAATGCTTATTATTATTCGGGTTTTTTTCAGACATATATATTCTCTCTCACACACACAGATACATACACACACACACAAATATATATATATATATATATATATATATATATATATTATATATATATATATATATATATATATATATATATATATATATATATATATATATATATATATATATATATATATATATATATATATATATATATATATATATATATATATATATCGAAAGTAATGGAGAGTATATCTTAAAGTTTAAATAATACAAAGGAATATAATTCAGATTTTATTACTGATATGTTAGTTGAAAATATCATTTCCAAGTGGCCAAATCTTTCAATTTGTATGTCTGAAGGTAATGGTTTTATCACATAAAATTTGAGAACAAATGATACACAAAGATGCAAAAATCTCAAATAAAAAGATATAAGTACTTGAAAAGTGAATATGTACATATATAAGTATATGTAATATTAAAATCCCTTATTTACATATTTAATATTAATTCAATAACAGCTCTTCATAAATTACGTTGGGGTTTGCGCAGTAATTCTGATTTTTCCCTCCAGACATTCTATATATTTTATACATTCTCTGTCTGTACTTGATTAGCCAATAGTAAACGAGTTCTCTTTTTAAACAAGGGAATTTTTTATGAAGTGATCAATTGTGATTAAGGATTATTTATAGTCTTTTTTACTGAGAATGAATAATTGAAAAGTATGTGAGCAAGATTTTCTAAAAGTTCTTGGCTCTTGTTTGGATTTGCTGTATCGTCACCTAAAGTAAAATGTTTTGTGTTTTTGGATAAATCTAGCCCGTTTTCTGTAATATATATATATATATATATATATTATATATATATATATATATATATATATATATATATATATATATATATATATATATATATATATATATACACCCCTAGTAATCCAAATGTCAGAGCTGAAATTGAAAATGAACAGTTCAAAAGTAAACAGAGACGAAAATATTTGCTTTGCATCGAGTAGTTTTTGTAACGTAAGGAAAGTTGCATCGAAAAGATCTTTATTCTTTTTATATTGCACTATAGATTTTCTGTCATCAAATTATAAAGAAGTAGATAGCTTAAAAACTAATCTGTAACAGACAGATACTTCATTTTGAAAAGTAATCTTAAACTGTACTGCTTCTTTTTCAGCACGTTCATATCGACGAGTGATAATGCCTTATGAATGACTGTTAACATCAATTTTCAGTATGTAAGTTTCAAATATATCTTTATTACATCATTATATAACAGTTTCAGGTTAAATAAATACGCATATGTAATTAAAATTTTCATTTATCATTCAGGATGTTTCATTTCTTTTAGAACGGATATTCAAACTACCTACTCGATTCTCATACTATATTTTAAAACCTTTTACCATTTTCCTGTCTGAATATTATAATACTTTTATTTACTTCTTATTTTTTTATCTTTTGAATTTCTATAGTTATTTTATTTATGTTCATCTTACTCATCTTTGTTTTGTCTTAGTTGAAGTTTAACATCTTGTTTAGAAGTAAAGGACCCAAGACGATTGAGTGAAGTTAAACTCCATACAATTGTACGCAATTTATTCTTCGATACAAGGTGCATTAAAAGGGATTAAAACTGTATTCAACTAGAAATTCAAAAGAGATAAGGAATTGAAATACGTACAAAATAAAATAATGTATTTCTTTAAATGAAGATTTTGCCAATGGCTTGTTATATGTAAATTTTACATTTTAAAATCTAAAATTTATCTTTAATTTTATTAATTTGTATTTTATTTAAAAGAAATATTAAATAAGGTGGACATTGGTAATTTACAAAACAATAAATATGGTATTTTAAAGTTTAGTATCATTTTGGTTTTATATGTAATTTATGGTCAGAAAAAAAAGAGTTAATTTTATTAAATTTTCATTTTTGATACAAAAATTTAACGAAGAAAAATTCAGTTTAAGATTTTTGTCTGTAGTTGTAATCTCTAAATAAATAAATCACAACCTGATTCTTTGAAGGTTGTCGTCTCCTTAAATAAAACCTCCTTAAAACTTGATCTGTCTACCTATCCTTAACACTTGATAAAATATATTTTGTAATAGTGTATTTTTATCTGTAATATTTGTATGTGTAGGGTTTTTTAATTTGTATTGTAGTGTTCTGTAGCGTTATTTTTAAATAAAGCTTTCTTAAAACTTCATATATCTTTTACTCCTTACAATTTGAGAAAATTAATTTTGTAATCGGTAGTGTATTTTTTTTCTCTAGTATTTCTATTTGTAGTGTTTTTTTAATTTGTATTGTAGTGTTCTGTAGCGTTATCCTTAAGTAAACCCACTTAAAACTTGATTTATCTTTTACTTCTAACCACTTGAAAAAAACTTTTGTAATATGTAGTATTATTTGTCTGTAGTATTTGTATCTGTAGTATTTTTACATTTGTATTATAGTGTTCTGTAATACTATTTTTAAATAAAGCTTACTTAAATCTTCACATATCTTTTTCTCCTTACCATTTGAGGAAATAAATTTTGTAATCTGTAGTGTATCTTTGTCTCTAGTATTTGTATCTGTAGTTTTTTTAAATTTGTATTGTAGTGTTCTGTAGCGTTGCTCTAAAATAAAGCTTCCTTAAAACTGGATCTATCTTTTACTTCTAACCACTTGAAAAAAACTTTTGTAATATGTAGTATTATTTGTCTGTAGTATTTGTATCTGTAGTATTTTTACATTTGTATTATAGTGTTCTGTAATACTATTTTTAAATAAAGCTTACTTAAATCTTCACATATCTTTTTCTCCTTACCATTTGAGGAAATAAATTTTGTAATCTGTAGTGTATCTTTGTCTCTAGTATTTGTATCTGTAGTTTTTTTAAATTTGTATTGTAGTGTTCTGTAGCGTTGCTCTAAAATAAAGCTTCCTTAAAACTGGATCTATCTTTTACTGCTAACCACTTGAAAAAATAAATGTTGTACTATGTAGTGTATTTTTGTCTGTAGTATTTGTATGGGTAGTGTTTTTTAATTTGTATCGTAGTGTTCTGTAGCGTTATTTTTAAATAAAGCCTCCTTCAAATTTACCTATTTTTACTAATTGCCACTTGAAAAAATAAATGTATAATCTGTAGCGTATTTTTGTCTGTAGCATTTGCATCTGTAGTGTTTTTTTAATTTGTATTGTAGCTTTCTGTAGCGTTGACGTTAAATAAAGCCTCCTTAAAACTTGATCTATCTTTTACTCCTTACCATTTGAAAAAATACATTTTATAATGTGTAGTGTATTTTTGTCTCTAGTATTTGTATCTGTAGTGTTTTTACATTTCTATTGTAGTCTACTGTAGCGTTATCCTTAAATGAAGCCTCCTTAAAAACTTGATCTATCTTTTACTCCTTACCATTTGAAAAATTAAATTTTGTAATCTGCAGTGTTTGCAATGTGACCTTCACCTATAATAAGTGGATAATTAATTCTTTGAAACTAGTAAAATTAGTCTTTGAAAATAAAAACATAAGTAAACAGGGCTTTAAATTTTGATAAGAGATGTTCTTTATTTTCCTGTTAAAATTTCTGCTTCGATTAAAATTTAATTAAAGGATATTTACATAGTTCTTATATAAAGATTTATAAATGAAACTAAAGCTCTTTAATTTAAACTAATTATTTGAAAGTATGCATGTTACAGCTATTTAATTCAATTAAAAGAAATAAATTATAATGAAATACGATTTCTATACTTAACCGAATTTTACAATGCATGAGAAATATTTTATTCCTTTAAAATACTTGTACAGTTCAACTAAGCTTTTGTGTTAATACTTTTATAATTATTTTTCTTTTAATGTTTTGTAAGTTGATTCATAAGGTTAATTGTAAACATTTATATTTTTAAAACAATTGAAAGTTTAATTAATTTATTTTTCGATTGAAACGAACAAACAAAAAAAGATAAAATACAAAAAGAATAACAAAATGCTCTGCTCTTAAATTAATATATCTTTGAAATTTATGAGATTTGTAGCGTCATATTTTTATAAATGTAAAGTAAAAAGGTTAACAATACAAGTCACTTATAAATATTGACATAGTTTATTATAAGAATTTAAATGAACATATTTAGAATATAAATATGTTGTAAGTGCCTCACAAAGAAATACATTATTATAATATTTGAAAAATGATTTCTTTGCAGTAACATATTTTAGAACAACAATTGGTTAAAATGTAATATAAGAGAATAAACACCACAAATTTAAAAGTTAAGGGGGAAAACTGAGAAAGCTAAAGGACTTTGATGAAGGGGAAATTCAGGAATTTTAAATCAGTATTAATTTTGAGGAATGTTTTTTTCATTCCTGAGTGCTTGAAATGACTGCAACATCACAATTTTCCTCTTTCACCATTTAACAATTTTGCCCAAAAAAGCTTGGGT
Organism: Pardosa pseudoannulata; assembly: GCA_032207245.1. Lineage (NCBI taxonomy): Eukaryota > Metazoa > Arthropoda > Arachnida > Araneae > Lycosidae > Pardosa > Pardosa pseudoannulata. The sequence goes on along the minus strand of CM063511.1, from coordinate 30,260,885 downwards.
ACTGAAAAAGATAACACATGGCCGTACGTCACTGGTCAATAATATTGTTCATATACAATCTAATGATTTGTTCATTTCTTCTACTTTTGGTTCCTTTGAAACGTCTGTAGTAGTCCAGTAATAAATAAACTGCAAAACAAGCTTAAACCGGTTTTAATGTTGGTTAAAACAGATTCGTAAACAAGCTAATTTTTTGATTTGCAAACAAGCTAAGTTTTTTGTCTTGATTGAAATATATGTATCTCACATTGCTTTATAAATTGATTTGTAAACAAGCTAAACCGATTGCTTTGTAAACCGATTTGTAAATTAGCTAATTTTTTTTGTCTTAATTGAAATATATGTCTCTCACATTGCTTCATAAATTGATTTGTAAACAAGCTAAACCGATTGCTTTGTAAACCGATTTGTAAATAAGCTAATTTTTTTGTCTTAATTCAAGTATATGTCTCTCACATTCCTTCATAAATTGATTTGTAAACAAGCTAATTTTTTTGTCTTAATTGAAATATATGTCTCTCACATTCCTTCATAAATTGATTTGTAAACAAGCTAATTTTTTTGTCTTGATTGAAATATATGTCTCTCACATTGCTTTATAAATTGATTTGTAAACAAGCTAAACCGATTTGTAAACAAGCTAATTTTTTTTGTCTTGGTTGAAATATATGTCTCTCACATTGCTTTATAAATTGATTTGTAAACAAGCTAAACCGATTGTTTTGTAAACCGATTTGTAAATAAGCTAATTTTTTTTGTCTTGATTGAAATATGTATCTCACATTGCTTTATAAATTGATTTGTAAACAAGCTAAACCGATTTGTAAACAAGCTAATTTTTTTGTCTTGGTTGAAATATATGTATCTCACATTGCTTTATAAATTGATTTGTAAACAAGCTAAACCGATTGCTTTGTAAACCAATTTGTAAACAAGCTAATTTATTTTGCCTTGATTGAAATATATATGTCTCCCACATTGCTTTATGTTTAAAAAATTGTAATAAAACTGTTAATAAGATGTACATAAGATGTAAGAAATTCAACATGCATGCTGTTTCCTGCCTTACATCTCTGTCCAGTGTTCTTAAAATATGTTGTACAGAAAAGCTAATTTTAAGTTCGTATGTGAATGTTTCTTATAATTAAACATTTATATTGCCTTGATAAAATATATACCACAACAAAAAAATTAAAAAATTAAAAATTTTAAAAATATTAAAAAAAAAAATATTTAATTTCTTAAAAAATTAAGTATTATTTTATTATATTAAATTACAATTAAAAAAATATAATTAATTATAAAAAAAACTATAAAAAAAAATATAACACAATATTTTACTCTTTAATCTTAAATTATTTAAAAAATATTTAAAAAAAAATAAACTAAAAAAAAAAATTACAAAATAAATTTTTTATTTTAAAATTTTTATTTTTTTCTTGTTATAATTTATTTTAATGATCTTATTTTTGCTTTAATAAATTTTTATAAAATAAATATACGTTTTTTTGACTATATTTTAGAAAAAAAATATTTTAAGCAAATATTATTTAAATTGCTTCAATAAATCAATATTTTTTTGTTTTTTAATTTATAAAAAAATTTTATATTAATAAAAATTTAAAAAATTAATTAATTAAAAAATAAAATTCAAAAATTAACCAACAAAAAAAAATTACCAAATTTAATTATAATTTACATAATTTTTTGAATTTCTTTTTTATTTTTTTTTTTATTTTTCATACTTAAATTATAAAAAAAAAAAATATGTTAAAATCTTATAATAAATTATACAAAAAAAAAAAAAAAAAACATCAATGAAACTATCAACTTGCGATAAACGTAAGTGAATCAGTACAGAAAAAAAAGATCGCATGGTTCATACATATACCGCGTATTGTCAATACTGTTTTAAAGTGTCCAAATATATTTTACGTATATTTAGATATGATAAAAGAGCACAGAATATGTTCACACAACTGCATTAATCATGCATTTAATTTTCTAATTCGTCTAAACTTGTTTCAGAAATCACATTTTTTTGATAAAATAGTGATTTAAGTCTTGTCAGCACTGTTCTAAAGTAACCAAATATATTTTTTGTGTACTTAAATCTGATACAAGAAAACAGAATATGTATACACAACTGCATTAATCATGTATTTAATTTTCTAATTCATCTAAAAATGTTTCAGAAATCTTATTTTTATTGTAAAATATTAGCTTAAGTCTTTTCATAACTGTTCTAAAGTGAACAGATATATTTTTCGTGTATTTAAATCTGATACAAAAGAATAGAATGTCCACAAAACTCTATTAATCTTGAATTTAATTTTCTAATTCGTCAAAAAATGTTTAGAAATCACATTTATTCTAAAAAATAAATAGTGATTTAAGTCTTGTCAACACAGTTCTAAAGTGGCGAAATAAATTTTTCGTGTATCTAAATCTGATACAAGAGAAGAACAAAATATGTATAAACAACTAATTACATTAATCATGCATTTAGTTTTTCAATTCGTCTAAAAATGTTTAAGAAATCACATTTGTATTGCAAAATATTGATTTAAGTCTTGCAAAAACTGTTCTAAATTGTTCAAATATATTTTTCGTGTATTTAAATATGATACAAGAGAACAGAATATGTCCATACAACTGCATTAATCATTCATATAATCTTCTAATTAGTCTAAAAATATTTCAAGAGTCACATTTTTATTGTAAAATATTGATTTAAGTCTTCTTATAACTGTTCTACAGTGACCAAATATATTTTTCGTGTATTTAAATCTGATACAAGAGAATAGAATGTCCGCACAACTCTATTAATCTTGAATTTAATTTTC
>CM063511.1:30195539-30253039 GCA_032207245.1 Pardosa pseudoannulata | reverse complement strand
ATATGACTGGAGAAAGAACAAGTATACATATATTCAAGCATGTAATTGTCACAAGTGAATTATATTCATTTATAAAATTTTCTGTTAATGCAATAACGTCTATGGGCTATCACCATAATTGCATAACTGTCTTAAAGGGAAAAAATATTTGGTTAGGCATTAAAACTGCAATTTATGCTCCACATAATTATCAATACCTTGAACCATCAATATGCTGCCTTCATGATATTTTTGCAAGAGTAAAAAGGCTAAGAAGCTGGACATTATTTTATTAAATTTACAAATATTTGACCGAAGACTGCAATGCCATCATACAGCTGAATCATTAAGACATACAATTCGATAAATATTTGATTATCCCTGTGAAACCATCGTTTTTGATTTTAATGAACGGCCTTGAACCAAAGACTTACGAGTTTTAAGTGTTGAGAAAGGAGAGAACTAATTGAAGAAATCCTACAGCTTTTAGCTAAACATTGTGCCATCAAGATGTTTCCTTTTTTCAAGTATGATATTGTTAAGAATATGAAATTTCATTTACTAAATTAACTTAAACTTAACGATATACTAAATCTTTATCATGTAAGAACTACTAACTTATACGATGTTGTACAATAAAAGATTTGAGTATCTCCTATGGAACAGTCGTTTTGGGCATATTATCCGCAATTTTGCATTACATTCATTTGAATTGCAACAACCGCAATGTCAGAGATTTCTAGGGACAGAAGTAATGACTGTCCAAAGTACCAAGAAAACTTCCATGCCTCATTAATCACGTATTAGTTGATTCTTCATTTAATAAATTTACATATATTTTACAGTAGACTGGAATATTACATTCAGTTGAACCTCTAATACGAAATATACAATACGGTGCAATAAAAACTTTGAGTATTCCCTGTGAAACCGTATGTTTTTGACATTAATACACTGCCTTGCAGCAAAGAATTCCTAGGTTAAAGTGTTGATAAAGGAAGGAATTAATTGAAGAAATCCTGCAGCGTTTAGCTAAACATTGTGTCATCAATATATTTCCTTTGTTACACGTATAATATTGTTAAGAATATGACATGTCATTTACTGAATTAACTAAAATTTAACGATATACTAAAATGTTATCATGTAAGAACTACTAACTTATACGATGTGATACAATAAAAGTTTTGAGTGCCCCCTACAGAGCAGTCGTTTTAGGCATATTATCACTTCCGCAATTTCCTAATATTTTCATTTAAATTTCAACAACCGCAGGATCTAAGGTTTCAAGAGACAACAATAATGCCTGTCCAATATAGTAAGAAAACTTCCAAGTCTCATTAATTACATATTAGGAATGAATATTATTGAAGATTATTTAGCCGATATTTTCTTTGCATAAAAAGTTGTTTTGCAATGCTATTATCTAGCTCCAGGCAGATACGTTTTATTCTGTATGTATCTAAATCAATAAAAATGCGTTTTCCGATGCAGAAGAAGATTTAATTACCACAAGAATTTATCTAGTTATTTCTATAAAATATAGTGAATTGGGACACTAAAATCCATTATCACAAATAAAAATTGGAGATTCATTCAGTAATTGTACTATCATTCTTACATCTGTTCAACTTTTATTACAATTCAAAAATTTTAATTTTCTACCACAGTTATTTGGTGCAACATATATAATTCAGATTTGATTTTAATGTAAATTATGTACATTTAAATCAGCAATTAAGACTGTTGTACCTAATTGAATTATTAATTTGGGTTAATTTGCTTTTTCAGTGTAAATGCTTAAAATTTTACTTTAAAAGAATTTTATTTTCGAGAAACTAGCTGGAATGGAATGGAAAAAGCTATTAAATTAGTATATAGAATGTAGCATGCATATTTTTATTCTTTTAAATAAATGTAAAAAAAAAAGACTTGTAGTGGTTAAAAAAGACGGAATACATAATGCATTGATGTTTTGTTACTAATATTGTTTACCACTCCAAAGCTACCTTGTAAACCAATAAATGTTTTTCATTGCTTATTTGGTACATAGTTTTAATGATAATGGTTTTTCTTTCATTACTCAACAAATAATATTTATTTTTATATAAATACCTTTAGCATATATTTTTATTGTTAGATATTAAGTGAGTTTTGATAAGTAATAACTGATGGTATATACACAAATAATCATATTTTTATCTCTCCATGATAAAACGAATTATCTTTCATTTTTTTCTAGTTTAAGGACTAATATACATTACATTTTTAAGTTTATATTATTCACCATATTTCCAGTCTAACTACGAATAATATTTAAGAAAAAGTAATCCTGAATATATCTGATTAATTGATACATTTATTAAGGATAAATTTGTACAATGTATGTGAAAGCAATATGAGAAAATATAACAAAAATAGATATTTTAGTGACTTTTTAATTTTTAATAATAAAAGAATATAAAAATATTTTAATTTTAGTAATATTTAATTTGGTAAAAACTTATTAGTTAGTACACAGGCATGAAAATAGTTTATTATTATATTGATTTAAAAAATACATAAGATTTTATATTAAAAAACATTTTTAATAATTATGTATTTTCTTAATGTTCATATACAGTATATAAAACCTTTTGTTTACTGTATGATTGTAATAAGGATATAATTATGTATAGTGCAGTTTCCATACTATACTAAAGACTAAGATTATTTCAAAACTTGAAAAATAGAACGGAATATATCAATATTTTCATTTATATATATATATATATATATATATATATATATTATATATATATATATAATATTATATATATATATATATATATAATATATATATATATATATATATATATATATATATATATATATATATATATATATATATATATATATATATATATATATATATATATATATATATATATAATATATATATATATATATATATATATATATATATATATATATATATATATATATATATATATATATACATATATGTATATATAATATATATATATATATTATATATATATATATATAATATATATATATATATATATATATATATATATATATATATATATATATATATATATATATATATATATATATATATATATATATATATATATATATATATATATATATATATATATATATATATATATATATATATATATATATATATATATATATATATATATATATATATATATATATATATATATATATATATATATATATATATAGTATATATATTATATATATATATATATATAATTATAATAATGTACATATATATATTATAATAATGTACAAGTTGATTTCATTTTAGTTTCTTCAAAACACATATATAGCAAGCTTTGATACAGTTAATTATAATAAATCTTAATAATTACAATAATAAATGTACATTATGCATATTACTTGAAATGTTCGTAAATTATTAATGATTCATTTTAGAAATGAATATAATACTTTCAATACCGAAAGCTATATGAATTCTTACAATATTTGATCAATTTAATAAATTGTATATATATACATATATATATATATATATATATATATATATATATATATATAGTATATATATATATATATATATATATATATATATATATATATATATATATATATATATATATATATATATATATATATATATATATATATATATATATATATATATATATATATATATATATATATATATATATATATATATATATATATATAATTTATTGGAGTGTATTCATTTCGTTTTCAAATCTGTTTAAAAATTCAAACATTTTCTTTTGAGATCAAAATTAAATTTCATATTCCAATTTTTTAAATTGTTATTATTCCGACTTATTGAAAATGTAATATATAATATATTATTCGTTAGCTCTATCATATTTTGAATTCTTTTTTTCAGCCTGTATTTAATTATACGGAGAATAAAGAGAACAACAAAATTTGGATAAAAAAATTAATGTTTGTTTGCGTTACCTTATATATTCATTAAATTATTGCTTAGAAATGTATACAGGAATGTTATGGATTTAAAAAATCTAAATTATCATTCATTTTTAATAGAAAATGACAATGAGGAAAGTCATTTAATATTAAAATAATGCTGAATGTTGATTTCGTTAGATTTTTAGAAGGTAAAATTCTTTACATAAGCTTTTTTTTTAATTAAATTCTGAATATGCATATTCACTTGTTCAGGAACACTTTATGTCTGCTTTAGCCCTTAATTTGGTTAAGTCCGCTACAACGAACAATCAAATAAATAAAATCTTTATAATAAATATATATTTTTATCGATAATATATATATAATATATTAAATATATTATATATTATTATTATTAATTATTATTATTATCGATTAAATTATTATTATTAATTATTATTTTTATTTAAATTATTATTATTAATTATTATTATTATTTAAATTATTACTATTAATTATTACTATTATTATTATTTAAATTATTATTATTATTGTTATTATTATTTATTTAAATATATTTTTAATTGATATTTGAAAAAATATCTTTTCAAATTAAGGGTTAAGTATTAATATTTTTCTTAAAATCCGTTAACATGTTATATATTTAAGATTTAAACACCTAACCATAATTCAAGTTTTAAAGCTAGTACAAAATATACTTCTAAAAAATTATTCAAGTTATAGTTAAAAATATAATCAAAATGTAAATGCGCTTAAATTTTAAAGGTTTTAAAATTAAAAATTAATATATATATATATATATATATATATATATATATATATATATATATATATATATATATATATATATATATATATAAAGTAATAGTTTATAAACATGCATTTTAGAAAACAAACAATACATAATGATTATATTTTAAAAAGTACAATTTTGTGTCTAAGCTTTCTTAAATATTTAAATATTGTTGATAGATCTAAAAAAATAAACTTTTAATCTAATTTCGTTAAATAATATTTAAAATTATTCTAAATATGCATAATCAAATATTCAGGAACACGTGATGGGTGCTTTAGATCATAATATTTTTCTTAATATTCGTAAACATACCATGTATTTTTAGAGATTGCAACCCCTAACTATAATTCAAGTTTATAAACTAGTACAAAATATACTTCTAAAAAATTATTCAAGTTATAGTTAAAATATAATCAAAATGTAAATGCTCTCAAATTTTAAAGGTTTTAAAATGAAAAATTTAAAAAATTCAGCAACTTTTTATATATGAGGTAATAGTTTATAAACATACATTTTAGAAAAGAAACTCTAAATAAGAATTATATTTTAAAAAGTACGATTTTGTGTTTGAGTTTTCTTAAATATTTAAATATTATTGATAGATCTTCAAAAAATAAATTTTAATATAATTTCTTTAAATAATACTTAAAATTATTTTGAATATGCATAATCAAATATTCAGGAACACGTGATGTGTGCTTTAGATCATAATATTTTTCTTAAAGTTCGTAAATATATCATGTGTTTAAGATAGAAACACCTAACCATAATTCAAGTTGACAAGCTATTTGAAAAATTCTAAAAATTATTCAAGTTATAATTAAAAATATTGTCAAAATTTATATTCTTTCAAATTTTAAAGGTTTTGAAGTTTAAAAATTTAAAAATTTTGCAACATTTTTCATATGTAGTAATACTTTAAAACCTGCATTTTAGAAAAAAATTCATTACAAAATGATTATACTTAAAAACGTATTATTTTGTGTCTAGGATTTCTTAAGTATTTAAAAATTATTGATAAATCTTAAAAAAATAAACTTTTAATCTAATTTCTTTAAATAATATTAAAACTTATTCTGAAAATGCATATTCACATATTCAGAACAACTTTATGTGTTCTTTAGATGATAATAGTTTTCTTAAAATTCGTAAACATATCATGTATTTAATATAGAAACCCATAACCATAATTCAAGTTTAGAAGCTAGTACAAAATATATTTTTAAAATTTTATTTAAGTTATAATTAAAAATTTAATTAAAATCTAAATGCTTTTATATTTTAAAGGTTTTAAAATTAACAATTTCAAAATTCAGCAACTTTTTATACATGTAGTGTCACTTCATATACATGCATTTTATAAACAAAATCATTACAAAATGATTATTCTGAAAAACGTACAATTATATGTCATACAATTTTGTCGTACAAACATACAATTTTGAGCTTTTTTAAATATTTAAATACTATTGATTGATTTTCAAAAAAATAAACTTTTTACCTAATTTCTTTAAATAATATTAAAATTTATTCTGAATATGAATATTAACATATTTAGGAACACTTTATCTGTGCTTTAGATCATAATATGTTTCTTAATATTGATAAACATGATATGTATTTAGGATTGAAACCCCTAAATATAATCCAAATTTAACAGCTAGTACAAAATATACTTCTAAAAGATATTCAAGTTATAATTAAACTTAATAAAAATTTAAATGCTTTTTAATTTTAAAGATTTTTTAATTAATTTTTTTTTAAAAAGTCATTATTTTTTATGTGTATAATAATATTTTATAAACATGCATTTTAGATAAAATTACAAATTATTTTAAAAAAAAGTACAGTTTTGTAAAATATTTAAATATTATTGATAGATCTTCAAAAAAATACTTTTAATGTAATTAAAATTATGAAACTTTAACTAATTTAAATTATGAAACTTTAAATTATTTATCTTGTGGGAGATAATTTATAATTTGTACATTATTTTCAAGGTAATAGACAGTGTACATATAATTAATTACTAATACAATAAACTCATTAGAGTCACACGATTTTTATTTGTATAATTTTCAATTTCTTACATATTTTACAACGAAACACATTAAGAATTAAGACTTTAAAAGCGGTTAAATAAACCGTAATACCTTATTCATTCTACACATGTTATTATTGAGATTAGTTACAAATCACAAGTTTTAAAAGTATAGAACCTTAATATTAAAAGGTTATAAACTGAAGACATTTAATTCCTAGTTGTTTATACTTAATGGTACTTCAATACATTTAGAATTTTGAAAAGCATTTCGCAGAATCTTTAATTAGCTTTTACTTTCCTTTGGTGATTTAATGCTTCATAAATCCTTAGAGAATTGTTTATTTCGGGCTTATATTTGAACGTTTGTACATTAAATATTTAACTCATAAGGATTCCATTTAATTCAAAATAAATTTTTATCCCATTTGCAATGAATCAACGTATTTATTTTAGCATTTTCTGTTCTTTCATTAACTCTTTCTTTAGCATATCATAAATAAAATAAGCATTTGGGAGTTATCAGTATTTATTACATGGAGTCTTATATTAGAGGTTTTTTTTTATTCTTGGAAGCATGATTATTGTGTTTATAAATCATTTGAAATTTACAGCAGATATGTTATATTTATTTTTTATGTTGCATAAAACTATTTTACGTCTAAAAACATAGTGAAGAACAGTTTTTTATCATATATTTTAATCGTAATTCTAATGTTAAAAGATTAACGTCGTATATAAATTTTGTGACATCCGAATAAGTAAACATTGCTAGGAATAATGTTAGTGAATGAAAATTGTATATATATATATATATATATATATATATATATATATATATATATATATATATATTTAAATATAAGCATATCATATATTTACTTACATGCACATAAACATCTTAATAGTAAGTGAATTATTGGTACCTGAGTCTTGTCGATAACTTATAATATAGGATGTAATAGGATTATTTCCAGGATGTCCAGGACTCCATGATAAACTAATTGAGTTGCTTGTCACTTCTAATGGCTTTAAATCTTTAGGAGGATCTGGTGGTTCTGAAAAAAAATTATATTAAACTGCATTAGTACCCAATTGTATATTATGTGAAATCATTTTTCTATTCTATAATATTAATAAAAAATTACTATGATAGATAATATAATGAGATTTAAGAAATATTTTTATCATATAATTTATAAAATATATTTATTGGATAGTCATAAAATAACCAAAAAATGATTAGTATTAATAATTGTTTTAAAATATTTCTGAGAAATTAAGTAAAATATGTTTCAATTATTTATTTCTATACGTTTTATAAAAGAAATTTCTAAAATTTTATAATTAATGCATTTGAACAATTACAAAGTATCATACCCCTACACACATGTGCGTGTTTGTTAGGTTTTAAACACATGGGATTGTGATTTATAATAAATTTGGCAGGTATTGAATTGCAATATTTTTGGCCCGAATTGACTTTGGGAGAATTCGTTAATATATAATTTTATGAAGCCATCTCCGAGACTGAGATTATTACATGAAGGTACACGCTCACTCCAAGTAAACTAACCTTCGTTAAGCATCGTTCAGCGCCCAAAGTGCACCATATTTGAAATAGTACAATAAATGTATTTAAAAATAAAGTAATTTGAACTGTTATCATTTGTCGGAGTTGAACCCTGTTTTATATAACTTCCTATAATACTAAAGACCAAATGGCGATATGCAATTTTAGACATTTCGACGAATATCTAGAAAAATACCTGAGGATTACCTTTAAATTTTTATGTGAGTAACGAGCAGGGTAGATGCCATATATTGCAGAAGATTTATTTTTGCAACGACAAAGAGATAAACGGAAAAGATAAACTTGATTATTTTGAAAAATAATGTAAAAATGTAAGTCTGAAAAGTGTTGAATATTTAGCATATGATTCGGATGTTTCTTGTATTAATATACATTCATTTATGGATTGTAGCACATGAACTCAGAAATGAAGATTTTTATAGAGACAATCCCAAATTTTACTAAGTGTATTGGTTATCATTTTCAGTCTTTAATACGAAAGAATACTAATTTTAGGAAGCATAATAAATGTAATAGTACACAAAAACCAGTAATCATAAATGAAAATTTAAATTAGATGGAAGATGACGAAGGTTAATAAATTATTGTGCATTTCTCATGGAGGAAAGCAATCAAAATAGCATTATTATTATAGTTTAGCTAAATGTGTACAGCTATTTTTTGTACGAGTCTGAATGTCTAAGTTCTGAATGTAACAGTCCATACAATAAACTAGAAACTCATTATTCCGTACAAGAGGGAACAGATGAGAAAGTGTATACAAATGTAGTACATTATTTTATGTAAATAGTATATATATACATAACGTCTCTTACTGGTAGAAGTGTGAAAGACTTCAAGGCTCCCTGGTTTAGTTCTAGGAAATATTTTCATCAAAATATATAAGGTCTACTATTATCTTTACATACTAACGTTTCAGAATAATTTCTCATGTACATTTTTAGATGTTCAACAAAACGTCTAAAATTGTGTACTGTAGTGCACACTGAAATGTATATTTAAAAATATGAAAAATATACAACAGGCTTGAATACTAAAAACATAAAATGTATGTTAGTAATGTTGTTTTTATATTTAAATACGTGTTTTAAAAAAATAATAACTATTGTCTATTCAATTCAAATATATTTCTACGAACTGTAGTAAATTACTGAATAAAAAGAAACGCGATTGTTAATATATATTCTAATATTTTAAACAAGAATGTCCAAGTCATAAAAAGAAAGATACTGATTTCCAAAACTTATCTGAAAGTTCGAGCCAGTGTGTTTTTCATTTTTTTCAGGAGAGGATATAATATAACTCGGTTAAAAATATTGGATAAATAAAATAGAATACTCTCATAATATCTTTCTTCCATGTTTTATTTTCACTCTCTCTAACCGTACTCTAGTTTAGTTTTCAAAACTTCTAACAACACTGGCTATTGTTGCCAAAATACAAAAAGGAAAAGTTTTAGAAACACAAAATAATAATTTAAAAAAATAATATTTACAGTTAAGGATTAATTCTAAATAAATATACCGTTACACCAGCACTTTTTGTAAATCATAAGTTTTCAGATTTTTTTAATATTTCCTATTTTTGTGTAATATTTGAAATACTGATTTTCAAATTAGTGTAACAAAAAAACTCAAATGGTCACTTACTTCTTATAAAGAATAAATCATAATCCTATCTGCTATAATATTTATTCCGGATAGAAGTACTAATAATTTGTAATCTAATAACTATTAAACTTCTGGAGACATGATAGCCCCTATTATTTTTATTTACCCGGGCTACTGGGCTAGGAGAACCCTAATCCAGCTAACAGTAATAAAAAACGATGCAGTCTGGCCACATTGAAGAGTACGACACAAGTCTAATGAAAATTTTATTTTAGAGTTGCTAAAACTGATATCTTTACTAGTCAACGATAGATAACAGAAAGACACAAAAATCAATATGTTCGAAAGTGGTGCACCCAAGAGCGAAGACAGAAATAATTTTCCCGAGGGACTAAAAATTTAGTCAGCTAATTAAACTGCTACGATCAGAAGAATAGCCGAACTATTTGCCAACGACAGCTGGAAAACGTGTCGGATAGATAGAAAATTTAAATCTATAGGATAGAAAGCTTTGGGAAATGGATCGAAAAAAACATTTAAGTCAGGAATACTCCTTTGATTAAGATATTTAGAGGCGGGTAAAAAGATTTTAAGCAGTTAGAATGGGAGAGAAGAGGTTTTTAAGGATATGTTAAAGTTAAATAATTTTGATATAATGTCTATAAAAGAACTCCGGGTTTTAAATATTCATATCCACTAACTATAAAGATAGCAAAATTTAGTCATTTCTCTGAAAAGAGTAGCTCAAAAAGTTTTACTATATCATTTGGGAATGTTTGTATCAACTATTGCTACTGCAGGGCCTTGACCTTGAAATGACGTCGCTAAATTTGAAATGATGGCGACTCCTCAACAAAGGCTCAATGTGTTATTTGGCTCATTGAAACGAAGTCTGTAGACCGTACAAAGAAACTTTCGACGTAACTATTTTAGAGCCTTCTGACTAAACCATTCGTCAATGGTTCAGTGCATTTAAAGAAACAAATGTTTGTTCGTAGAGTGTGTCTCAAGAGAAAACAGAAGAATTTTCTTCTGGGGGCATATCAAGAATAGTGTATGCAGAGAAAACGTGATTTCATCTCAGGGAACGAATAGTCAATTGTGTGGCAACCGTAGACATGCTGGAAACATGGGAAGATAGAAATACCGTTTAGACTTCTGCCGTGCCACTAACGGGGCTCAAAAACTTTACTAAGTGTTAAAAATACTTGAAAATGTAAGCGAGTCATGTAAAACATGTATGTATGTTTTTTATTTCATTAAAATATTTTTAAGGAGTTCTTTTATAGATATATTACATAAATATATATAATATGGATGAAAGTGCATGGAAAGTTTTAAAAGATGTTCCTGCAAAAGTTATTAAGAAGTAATAACTTTTAAGTTTTACGACTTATTAATGAATAATACCTTTTTTAGATTTGGCCTAGAAATTATAAATATTTTCATATTAACACACTACTAATACCGTATTAAAATTTCATTACATATCTCCAAAATAAATAAATTTTGAATTTCCATGAAGCCCTTTACTGAGAAATGATGCATGTCAGAGTTACTTTATCTATTTATATTAACTAAACCCGATATAACAGCTGTATGATGAGATACATTTAGTTGTATATTCTCAGTTTTGCAGATTTTAATAAAATGAATTCTAGTAGCAAATTAAACTCATTGCTCAAAGTGTTCAAAAAGGAATCACTTTTCCTTTAAAGCTACATGTTCTTTGTGTACCACACCTGTGGTACACCAGGGACATTATCTAGGCCGAAAATACCATGTATTTTAAATGAATTAAAAGGGATAAAATTCCTGTTTCACCCAAGGGTTTAAAGAAAAAAAAAACGGTTTCCTAATGAAGAAAAAATTTATTTCAATGTTCTGTCTATACGATGAACCAGTTTAATTGCTTGTCATTTCAATTAAACGCCGTATTTGAAAATGTTAGAAATACAAATGAAAGCATCTTTAAGCGTTGTCTCATTAGTAGCAGAGTTTCAGTGTTAATGATTTAAATAATACGTTGTTTTATCATTGGATCAAAACATTTCATAGCTGAAAAGATTCCAGTTTAAAAAAACCAAATGCTTCTAATTAAGATAAGCAATCAATAAACCTTAAAATTGAAGCCGCTTCTTGAGAGATCATATTCCTTTTTTTCTGAAGCAAGTGAAAAAAAATATATACTGAACACTATTAGCAAATCAGCGTTCTTTAAAGAAAATAAAATGGCAACAAATTTCCTTAAAACACAATGCGGAAGACGAGATACTTAAAAAAATGATCCCAGGCTCTCCAATTAGTTACATTCCCAACGCTTCCCTCGCACATAAAATTCTATTTTTAATTAGACTATACGCCTTAGCTGCCTGGTGCGTAGATAACATCAAAGGGCGTAATACTTGAGGCAGAAATAATTAGTTTCAGCAGCCATTCAAGCATTCAAAATAAAAATTCGGCTTCAGCTTCTGCCGCATCGCGTTGTAGCAGATAAAGTCTTTTAAATTCGGTGTCACTTGAATTTCTTGAAAGGTTGAAAACACTATCTTATCTCTTGTCTTTCGCCGATTAATAGTGGCGGTAATCTTAACAATTACCCTGATTTAAGCAACGCTTTTACTTATGTTGGAAGACTTTTTCGGCATAAATAAATCGATAATTTCACTGCGAAAAATTATTTTTGAGAGTTAAGTTCTAGGAAGCATCAAGCAGAAAGAATAATTAACTGATTTTCTTTCTCTCCTTGTAATTTTTTACGCTAATTTAAATATTTTTCACTTTGATGAATAATTATTTTTTTTGCAGTTATAGAAGGTCATTATTTAGAAATTCGACATATATTAAATTCCTTTACATTTATTAATAGTTAAATGAAGAATGTTGCATTTAATCGTTAATTGGGTTACATTGGATATATTTTAAACAGCCAATTAACTGGAAATATATCTTTATAATAAGTAAAATAAGATATGCATGTATTTATTTTACTTTTAAAATATTACTCATTAATTTCTTTCATATTTTATTGCCATAATATGTTAAAAATATTATAGGTTTTATGTATGAAAATCAGTACAAATAACATTTTACTGTAAAATAATTAACTACCTAATTATCTTTAAAAAATTGCAAAATTAGATTTCGTTCTGATTATTAAGTCATTTTTTGTATCAATTAATTACTTTTGAATATGTGGATGTTTTTACTTTTACATAGATTCTGCTAAAAGATGAGAACTGCCATACTAAAACAATTTAGAATAATATATATTACTCTAAATATATACTCTAATATACTTATAGCTCTAAATATATTCTTTAGAAATTGAGAATATTTAAGTGCGATAAACCATTTAAAATTTATTTACATTGGAGTACGGTTATTAACCCCTTCCCTATGTAATATATTTGAGGAAAACGTGCCAAAAATATAGGAAAAATTCACTATAATGTTGTTAGTTTTCGTCAACAATATGTGAGAATTAGATTATGTTTGAAAAAAAAATTAAGCGAAATCACTATTATTTTCAATATATTCACATATATGCGAAACATTACTGGATTACAGTAATTTTTGCTGAAACTATAGCAAAATACATCGAGGGACATAATTTTGTACATAAAATAATAAACGAATACAACAATATTTATATCTATATGAACTGTCAACAATTCCATGTCTCTCAGATTTCTTTGAATTTCCCAAATCTTTTACAGTAAACTAGAAGTAGCGACAAATGGACCGAAACTACCAAATTTTTCGCGGGAGAGTATCTGTATGTTGTGGGGTCGGGATATTCTATTAGCTTCACAAAGAGGTTTTCTTAAAACCCAAGTCAGAATGACATTCTGTCTGGAAAATTGACACTCAACGACAAAGGACTTTCGCTTCGACAAGCCTTCAGATGTTCGAGGGAATTAGAAGGTTGAACTTGACACGGAAATCACAAACTCTCAAACGCCAACGAACAGACCAATCATAGACTAGCAGGATGGTGACTTGGGAAGGAAAAGCCAATAGGAAGAGGAGAAAGGGGAGCTCGAGTTTTGGCGGGAAGAAGATTGACGGAGGGAGAACAAAGCGAAAGCAACGGGATGTTTTTTTTATTTATTTATTATTTTTTAGTGTTAATCTTCAGGTTTTTGTATGACTCAAGGAGTCCGAGTTCTACAAGTCCAAACACATAACCGCATATCTGTCGGAGACCTGACCGCAGATTTCTATTTAGGTTCGTCTCGGAACCTGGGAATTTTGGGTCTGTACCAAGCTCATCCTAAACCCCTGTGATTTCCATTCTGAAACTTTGTAAATAGTTTTTACATTTAGTCCAGAATTAAGCGAACGATTGCCGATTGGTTAGGGTGCTGGCCATCAGTACCGGAGTTCATGGTTTCGAATCCCGCTGTGGCATGGATATTCGTAGCCGTTCGGAATCGGCTTTAAGCTGTAGGTCTAAGTTTCATTAGCCATCGTGTTCTAAAATAGTAGACCTTAGAACTCGAAACCAAACATCAGTCTAAAATTAAAGTTGTTATTATTTGAAACTGAACGCCGTGTCACTACAACTTCGACACCCACATGCTATCAGAGGATCTAGTGACGTTACAATGTACTGGAGAAATGGTGAATTAAATATGTCTTGTTGTAATACCGTTTTTTCTCCTGCTCGAACTCAGGTCATGCATTCTAAATTTGGCTCATTTGCACTGCCAGAGCTATATTCGGACGTCACAGGCAAGTGGTTACGATAGGAAGGTTTTCTTACCATAATTGAGCAGAAACATCATTACGTATTTTATTTTAAATTTTGTACATATTTTTGCTGTGTAAGCCTGTATTCTTATTACTTTTTTTGTAAGATTAAATTCAAAGAATAGCTAAAAGGGTGCTTTTGCTAGCGTCTCTCGGGTCATAATCGAAGAATTCAATTTAAAGGTCATTGATGATATTATTGTAAAAGTTTTCAGCTAATTATTTGCAAAAATTTGGAAGAATAATTGTATTAGGTTAGCACAGTATCCCTTTTATGTTCCTCATATAAAATAGATTTTTGTTAAAAAATTCTGTTACTGGAGTTTTGTAGTAATGTTATACAGGCCAATGGATTGAAAAAACCATATATCTAAAATTTATTGTTAAATGATATGCTATATTATTGTACAAAAGAAAATAAAATTTCATTCATTAAAGAATTTCATATAAACTGCTTTGGAGTAATTCAAGTTAAAATTTTGAGAGTAATTCCTAAATAAATTTGGAAGTTTGGGAATAATTAACAAATGCATTAAGATAGCAAAGTACCCTTTATGATAGTCAAATAAAATATGTTTTTGTTAAAAATTTCTGTTACTGGATTTTTGTAGTAACGTTATACAGGTCAATAGATTGAAAAAATAAAATATATAAAATTTATTGTTAAATTATATGTTACAGGATTGTACAAAAGAAAATAAAATTTCATTCATTAAAGAATTTCATATAAACTGCTTTGGAGTAATTCAAGTTAAAATTTTGAGAGTAATTCCTAACTGAACTTCATTATTTCACACTTCGCGAACTACTAAAAGCAAATGATGGCTTAAGACAACTTTTGCTAGCGTCTCTAGGACCATAGTCGAAGAATTCAATTGCTGATATTATTGTCACAGTTTTCAACTAATTATTTGTAAAAACTTGGAAGGATGGGAATAATTAACAATTGTATTAAGATAACACAGTACCCTTTATGATAGTCTAAATAAAATATGTTTTTGGTAAAAAATTCTGTTACTTGATTTTTGTAGTAATGTTATATAGGTCAATTGATTGAAAAAACTCATACATCTAAAATTTATTGTTAAATTATATGCTATAAGGTTGTACAAGAGAAAATAAAATTTCTTTCATTAAATAATTTCATATAAACTGCCTTGGAGTAATTCAAGTTAAAACTCTGAGAGTAATTCTTAACTAAATTTGGAAGTTTGGGAATAATTAACAATTGTATTAAGATAGCAAAGTACCCTTTATGATAGTCAAATAAAATATGTTTTTGTTAAAAATTTCTGTTACTGGAGTTTTGTAGTAATGTTATACAGGCCAATGGATTGAAAAAACCATATATCTAAAATTTATTGCTAAAAGAATGTATAACAGAAAATAAAATTTCTTTCATTAAATAATTTCATATAAAACTTCCTTGAAGTAGTTCAACTTAAAATTTTTAGAGTAATTCTTAACTAAATTTTTAAGATTGGGAATAATTAACAATTAAGATAGCACACTACACTTTATGATCGTCAAATAAAATATGATTTTGGTAGAAATTTCTGTTACTGGATTTTTATATTAATGTTATACAGGTCAACAGATTGAAAGTCTTATACATCTAAAATTTATTGTTAAATGATATGCTATATTATTGTACAAAAGAAAATAAAATTTCATTCATTAAAGAATTTCATATAAACTGCTTTGGAGTAATTCAAGTTAAAACTTTGACAGTAATTCCTAACTGAACTTCATTATTTCACACTTCGCGAACTACTAAAAGCAAATGATGGCTTAAGACAACTTTTGCTAGCGTCTCTAGGACCATAGTCGAAGAATTCAATTGCTGATTGTATTGTAAAAGTTTTCAGTTATTTATTTGTAAAAATTTGGAAAATTGGGAATAATTAACAATTGTCTTAAAACAGCACAATTCCCTTTATGATCTTCAAATAAAATATGTTTTTAGAAGAAATTTCTGTTACTGAATTTTTGTAGTAATGTTATACAGTTTAATAGATAGAAAAAAATGATACAACTAAAATTTATTGTTAAATTATATACTATAAGGTTGTATAAGAGAAAATAAAATTTCTTTCCTTAAATAATTTCATATAAACTGCATTGGAGTTATTCAAGTTAAAACTTTGAGAGTAATTCCGAACTGAACTTCATTATTCCATACTTCACATGTTACCAAGAGCAAATGATCGAAAATCAACTCTTTCATTTTATTTTGACTTAAATCTAAATATTTGACAGAACGAGTGGTATTATTTAAGATATATCGCATCAAAATTCACCATGACAGCTTTTCGCTCTAAAATTTCACTAATTTTCGAAATCTGACACTGAAATGCAAGCAGTTTGTTCCAGCAGTTTATTACTGGATTGATTTTGAAAAATGTCTGTTTTAGCTCATTCAGTGCTAAATTTATGATTTTAGGATTTAATGCTTTGGCATTTCCGCTCTGCTCTTTTCTTAGCATATTTCCATCAAACTCCCAGTATTTTGGTAGTTAACTTTGGCAACATTCTGTAATTTATTGCATGGAGTTTTAAAATTTGACATCGTGTCCCGTTAAATTAAAAAATGAGTTTTATAGACTCTGAGAAATTTAATTTACAAATAAAATCACTAGTTAAAATTTATATTCATTGCGGACATAATATTTTAGGTAACAGTGTTCAAGTACCATACTATTTAAAAAAAATATTATTTTAATAATCATTTCAACTGACATAAAAGTACATACAATTTTTTTAAAATATGCTTAATAAAGTTTTTTTTCATATATATATATATATATATATATATATATATATATATATATATGGAAAAATTAAGAAAAATAATCATTTTTTACACATACATCTAATGCTTTGAAACAGAATATATCAATATCAAAATTATATTTTAGAGTAAAATACTTAACTAAAATAGATCTAAGACTCTAACTTATGTAATATTCATTATAGCCTTAAAATATTAGCTAAAAAAATTACTTATTACAGTACTTTTTCCAAAATTTGTTTAGGGTGCAAACATTTAATTCATTGATCTGATTCATTGATTATATACATTATCTGTTATTAAGATCCATATTATAATACAAACTTTATTATCCCATTATTTCGGAATAATATTAAAACTTAAAAAGCATTAATTTCACAGAAATTGAATTTGAAAATTTAAAAATGCAAAAAATTGTGTCAAAACGTGTACTGCATTTCTTTAAAAATATGCATAATGACATTTTTTCACATACGTATGGAAAAATTAGATATTTTTTACACTTATATCTAAGGCTTTGGAACAGAATATATTAACCTCAAAACAGTATTGTGGAATATATTATATAACAGTATTCAGAATTCTAAACATAAACACTTCAATCACACACAATGTGACTAACTAGTCTTAAGCACTAAGACTTAATTTAAATCTTATGTGAGTATTCATCGTAGAAGTAACAATTTAGCTATTTTCTTTAAAAAAATTACTTATTACTTTATAAAAGTAGCTGCAGTTTTTCAAAAGTTCGTTTTCAGTTCCATATGCATAATGACATGCATTAAAAATATGCATAATGATATTTTTTTCACATATATATGAAAAAAAATAAGTAATTTTTTACACTTTCATTTAACGCTCTGAAACAGAATATATCACTCTCAAAATAATATTTTGAAGTAATATAAACACTTCAAATAATGTAACGAAGTTAGATTTAAGACTTAATTTAAAATTTATATGTGATATTCATTATAGCCATAAAAAATTTAGCTATTTTCTTTAAGAATTTACTTATTATTGTAGTTTTTTAAAAGCTGGTTTATAGTTCAGACATTTAATTCATTGATATGACAAAATTATATAAATGATCTGTTATTAAGATCCATATTATAATACAAACTTTATTATCCCATTATTTCGGAATAATATTAAAACTTAAAAAGCATTAATTTCACAGAAAAATTTAGATTTATAATTTTCGCAAAACTGAGCTTTTAAATTTAAAAATACCATAAAATAAAATGTACCTTATTTAACACATTTTTTCTTGTTATAATCTATATGAATTACGTTTCTAATATTCATGTTTAAACCATTCTCTCAGATCGTAAAGAAGTAGGAAATTAATATTTACCTTGAACAACGAGCCTAACTGTTGTTTTATCTTCCCCAAATGGATTTGATGCTGAGCAGGTAAAAGTGTCCGAATCTTTTCTCTGAGCTGACTTAATAACAACTTCGGAAATCTTTACTCCTCGACCTTCACTTTCTCTTGTAATATACCTAAATGGAAATGTACATAAAATCTAGTAAACAACATAACAAAAAATTTTAATGTATATAATACATTACTATAAATGTAAAGTTACTATTAAACGATAATTAGTAACCAATCACTCGGACTCTTGTGACTCGATATAAGAAATGCAAGACCATCGATTCATTTATGATGAGTGATATATGAATCGATATCCCTCATTGATAGTGAACTCCATACGATTAATGTTGACAAATTAATTGTTAAAACTTTTATATGTATTTTACCATATGAGAATATTTATCCATGTGAAATAACATCATTTTAACCCTGATAGAGGGTTTTATTTTATAAAGAAAAATTAACTTGGTTTACTCTGGTTCTCAAGCTGAGAAAGGGTCACAGTATGTAGGGAAACAGTGCGTTTTAATTTGCATAACTTTGTTAAGTACTAAAAACTTAAATTTTCAATTAATTTATACCTAACTTATTGAACAAATTGTTGACTATTTTGAAAATAATTAATCATAAATGAGTAACAATGATTTACCTATTTTGTTTGGGAAAGTCAATGAAAAAACGGTGTTATTGGTTTCAATATCATTAAATATTTTCTATTTGAAAGGATTCAAAATGAATATAATTTTAGTTGCTAGTTTCAAAATCCATAATGCCTCATAGTAGATGTTTATCTAAAAAAGTTATAAAGACAGGCACCAGTACTTTTTTCCTGATTCAGCAAAGAGGAGACAAAAGCCAAAAGAAGAATTGTTATTTAAATAGCTTTTATTTTCAGGTTATTACTGTAATTATCCGTCAGTGAATCTTCCCTATATAAAAATCGCGAAGAAAAGTTTTATTTTTTTTTACATCTATATATAATTTTATCAATTTTGCAGTCATTTCTCACTGACTCCTAGAAACTGTTTCCAAATCCTAATATTAATTCACACTCTTAATATATATATATATATATATATATATATATATATATATATATATATATATATATATATATATATATATATATATATATATATATATATATATATATATATATATATATATATATATATATATATATATATATATATTTATATAACTAGTTCAAATTTATAAAATGCAATTAATAAAATACTTTTTATTCATTTGCCCAAATTCAGATACATTATTTTTATACTTGTAGAGGATGACACTTGATGTTAATTCATTTTTTCAAACATAAATTCATTAAGTAAATTTAATTAATTTCCATGATACATTGTGAATTTTGGCAGTAATGGTGTTCACAGAATCTAGCCAATATCAGTGTGATCCCCCGCCAAATTCAACTACGGTACTGCTGAAAAAAGAATGCCATAATCAATACTATCATAGATATAAACAATACAAAAGATGCGAGGTAGCTCTGTAGATTATGCAGTACTATATCTAGAAAGAAAACTCTTCGCAGCATGTTAAGCCTTGAGTCATGTGAAATAATTACGTGGACTCGAAACTCACTTTAAAAGTTCCTTGCAATAATGAAACATACCAGAGGTGGATAGAAAGAGAAATTATAGACCACCATCAGCTTCATAAATTAGAAACGAAAAAAAAATTGAAAGCTAATAAGTAGTAACAAGCATAAATAACAATCCGCCACCATATACATAAATTAAATTGGAAAATTGCAAGACATTTTGCTTTCTATTTCCCCACTTAACATTATGATACCGTCATATGTGTATACATGTTTAAAATATTTATAATTGTTGAATAAAACGTAACTAAAATAATAATTTTTCTTTGTTGAGATAAGTAGGAATTGACTTTAATTTTTTATATATATTACATGTTTTAGATAAACTGTAGGGACAAATTTCAGGTTTAGTTTTATACACACACATATGCATACATATATATATATATATATATATATATATATATATATATATATATATATATATATATATATATATATATATATATATATATATATATATATATATATATATATATATATATATATATATATATATATATATATATATATATATATATATATATATATATATATATATATAGGTTATTAAAAGTTCATTAAACATATATCAGGAATAACACTGGATAAATTTACTGTATTATTTGATGTAGTATATGAACTAATATTTTGTCATTGTAGCGAATGATATTTACTATTCTGATTAACTTATTTCGTTGTTTAGTAGAAGATTGATAAAACTCTCATATTTAAATGTAAGACAAATATTAAAATAATACCATTGGTATTGTAACTTACATCACTAGTAAAATAAATCAAATAGCTCTTCAAAAACTCAAGTTTGCAAATCTTCATTTTTTGAATATAGGGCAAAAACTTTTAAAATTGCTAATTTATATTTTGGTAGCATAAATAATAACTTTCGTAAAAAATCATAATATCGGTTTATTTAGCCATTATTATATTGTGTTTATGTGTTTTTCCTTACATTATAATATATGATTATTATAATTCATTAATATATATCTTTAGACAATCAGGATTTAAATATTCTACAAAAAACAAATTTCAGTATGTATACAGAATATTAGGTTAAACTTCAAAATATTCTCGGACTTTTCGGGACGAAATAAGTTTAATTATAACATCCAACATACTTAAAAAAACCCATTTTATAAGTTGACTCCGAAAAAGAAATAACTTTAAAAAATGTAATGAGAATACAAAAAAATTCGATATTTTAATATATTTCCGATATTTAAATAT
This sequence comes from Pardosa pseudoannulata, assembly GCA_032207245.1. Lineage (NCBI taxonomy): Eukaryota > Metazoa > Arthropoda > Arachnida > Araneae > Lycosidae > Pardosa > Pardosa pseudoannulata. Next base: position 30,231,272 of record CM063511.1, on the reverse strand, counting down.
AATGGAAAATATAATAGCAGTTCCCAATCCCGAAATTCTTTAACAAATTTCTATTAGCAGTGAGATCGCCTATAATGAATACTTGTAAATTTAGGGTCACTATTGCTCAAGACTCTTGTGATGTTATGGTTTTTCCAATGATAACATAGTATAATATTGGCTGCTTTCTGCTGTTATTAACCACGGGGTGAAATATTGAAAAGTTTTCTGATGAATAATTTTTTAAACAAGTGATTTATATGACAGGTTTTGAGCATGATGGGGATAGAAGAGAAAGTTATGTTTTAAGTTTCTCAAACTTTGACGCGCAGAATAAATAACATAGATTAACTAATTAATGAATAATTATTAACTAACAAACTTATTATTTTAATCCTGTTTTAACATAATATTCGCCCAAACATATGAATAATTCAGAAAGAAAATTATACTTATTGTGTATGATAACAATTTCTGAAATTCCAAATACTGTCTCTAGATTTTGATTCCTAAATATTTTCGTTTAAAAAATGTAAGTATTACGTATTGGAATTCTTAATAAAAGATATTATGTTCTTACAAGAGCCCAATTCTCTCTTAATTTTTCTGTAAAATAACATAGAACTTAATTCCAAAAAGAGGAAATAGGATAATATATGTTGCAAAATTTCCTTCTTTAAAATATTAAATATTTCATCCATATTATGATATATATATATATATATATATATATATATATATATATATATATATATATATATATATATATATATATATATATATATATATATATATATATATATATATATATATATATATATATATATATATATATATATATATATATATATATATATATATATATATATATATATATATATATATATATATATATATATATATATATGTATGTATATATATATATGTATATATATATAGTATATATATATATATATGTATATATATATATATATATATATATATATATATATATATATATATATATATATATATATATATATATATATATATATATTATATATATATATATATATATATATATATATATATATATATATATATATATATATATATATATATATATATATATATATATATATATATATATATATATATATATATATATATATATATATATATATATATATATATATATATATATATATATATATATATATATATATATATATATATATATATATACATATATATATATATATATACATATATATATATATATATATATATATATATATATATATATATATATATATATATATATATATATATATATATATATATATATATATATATATATATATATATATATATATATATATATATGTACATGATATATCTATCATGATCACTATATCATGAATCAAATTGTCTTTAATAATAATTAACTAACAAACTTATTAATTTAATCCTGTTTTAACGTAATATTCGTCCGAATAACATATGAACAAGTCAGAAATGAAAACACAATACTTCTTATTGTGTATGATAACTTACGAAAACAATTTCTGAAATTCCCACTAATGTTTCTTAATATTGTTTCCTGAGGATTTTTGTTTAAAAAAATGTTTTTCATTGTAATTTTATCATTGCAATTAATGATATACCAATTATCATGAATCAAATTGTCTTCTTTTAAAACTGAAAGACTCCTGATTTGTCAATATAAGGCTAAAAGTTTAAGTATAATAATACAGATATCATTGGAAGCATAAAAGAGTCTGTTCAAGTCTAAAAAACACTTTATAAATGAATAATCAAATAGTAAGAATTTAGAGAATGACAACATTTAAATTTATTTAATATTGTTTTTCCATATGAACCCATTCAAATGATATGAATTAACATTATTGCAAACAAAACTATTACTCTGATTAATTAAATTATTACTTTATCATAAGATTTAAAATTTCTTTGTTTCAATGTAAGACAAAAATGAAAAGGAAATTTAAAGTATCATTATTTAGATATCATTAGAAACATGAGGTAATGTTTCTATTCAAAACTGAAAAACCATCTCATATTTCACTATAACGCATAAGTTTAGAAAAAAAATGATAGACTAGGAGATAAGACGGATATAATTTGTTACATAAATACAAGCAATATTCACATACCTATATATTGGCGAATGTTTGCCATTATTATCTCAAACATGTAATAATCACTAAATTTTTTATTGGACTATTTATATTAAAAAAAGATTTATAAATGGGGATTTTAAGGATCAATTGCAACTAGTTACTAGAACCGTTTGAAACTAATTACGGTACCTCATCCTTTTAGATAGAGTTAAATATCATATCAATTAATATATTATTGTATACAAAACATTTTTATTGCCATTAATTATCGAAATACAAGTTCACAATAAGACAGACAGAAAAATTTACTCATTACTGCGCAGAATAATTTATGAAAACGATTTCTGAAATCACAAATAATTTTCCTTAATATTGCTTTATGATTATTTTTGTTTACGAAAGGTAATTTTTATAACACTTAACGAATTTTTCCTATCAGTGTATTCTTTTAAATTAAACCCGATAACCTATATGTTTAAAAATATAATTCTTCTTACATTTTCCTTTAACTAATTTGAGTGCAGCATTACTCATCGAGCATTATAAATAAACACTAGTTTTATTTTGGTATTTTTATTAAGAGTTTTTTATTGATAGGTATAATAAATTTTTAATTACCTACTTTTATGTTATTTTCTAATTAAAATAACATAGCATGTAATTAAAAAAATGAGAAAATTAGATAATATATAATGAAATTGTCTATGAAAATTTAAATTGTACGTACATCAATTAATTTTATAATATTTCTGAAAAAAAACATTTAAGTCTAATTAATTGAAAGATAAATTGATTGTTATTATTAAAATGCTTAAATATTTTATTTATTTATTTATTATTATATTTGATTTTGTAAATTAAACATCATAGTAGGTCATTTTGATACTAGAATATGCAATGTTATTTAAAAACATTAATAATGTATAAACTTTAGTAGAATATTTCAAAAAATACAAAAATCAAAAGTAAAAGAAATATTTAATTTTTTAGTCTTTTTCCATTTTATTGCAATGCATTTTTTGTTATGTGTTCGCAGGAACTATTAAGACAAACAATGCAGTTATATAATAAGCATTTGGTTTTATTCTCAAATAAAATATAGATTGCAATTTTCACATTTTACATGACATTTATATTAAATTTCATATAACCCCCAGTTTCTATTTATTATTATACTTTAAAATGCAAAAATAATTATACAAATAAATAAAAGAAAATAAGTATTTTTATGTTTGAAAATTCAGGAGAATTTCATCCATTAGATAGTTCATTTTTAATCAAAGCAACATACAATTTCTGTATACATTTGCTGATATCTCTCAAGCTCATTTTAATAAAAAATCAAAAAGGACGTATGCGAAAGCAGAAACAAAACATTTAATCAAAAGCAAATGCAAAATAAACATTTTTTTTCAATTCGTATAAAATGATTTTTCTTCTTTCACTGAGAGTTATGGAGAATGTATCATCATTCTTGCATAAACAACTGGATTAAAAAGATTTCAAAATCTCTATTGCGTAATTAATAAAGCTCTGTATTTTTCCTTCATGAATGAATGAAAGAAAGATTTTGTAGGCATATATATATTTTTCTACTTTTATTCAAAAATATTATATAAGATATTAATGCAGATATTTATCGATTTAAGAGTATCTGAAAGCTTTATTTTCAACGAAATTTATACAGTTTTACATGTGCTGATTATTTAAAGAGCGGCTTTGTTTAGTTTGGAGCTTAATAGTGTATTTTATTTTGCTAAACGGGGAGGAATGATGCCAGAAGCTACTTATTTAATATCAATTTCGAATGACTACAAGCACACATTCCAATAGCGGGATACAAAACCATGAACACTGATGTCTAGGGGACATTTCTTTAAATACGTTTTACCCCATTATTTTGTGCTGAAGCCCATAAATATACATTCTTTATAACTCAAAAAATAACGAGAGTTGCCTTAAAGCATTTGTTAGAAAAATATGTTACAATGTTCAAAATATATAACATTTATATTACTGAATTATTACGAAGCATCATTCGATGTATATTATTATAAGATAATAACTGATATCATACTTAATAATTTGTTTATATAAATTTATTCATGAACGTTTAAAATGTTTCAAAATAAAGTAAATATACATACAATCTTTCGAATAATTTGCTAATGTAATATGTTGTTTCTTTAATAACAGGTAAATAGGACATTGGTCAAACAGAATGGGTGTTCCTTTTATTCCAAGAGATATAAATTTTAAAATTTCAAGATAAACTAAAATATTAATACAAAATTTTGAATATTTTACAAATGTAATATTTATTTTGATAAAAAACTTAGTAGGGCATTGCTCAAACAGATTGGGTGTTGCTTTTATTTCAAGACATCTATATTTTAAAATTACAAGATAAACTTAAATATTTATAAAATTTTTCTAATATTTTACTAATGTAATATTTATGTTTTTTAATAAAAACTCTGTAGGGCATTGGTCAAAAAATCTGGGCAACGGTCTTATGCAAAGACATCTAAATTTTAAAGATACATATCAGGTATGTAACTTTTAACAAGTAAGAAGAAACTTTTAAATTAAATTTCGGTCAATCTAAACCTTTTATTGCGTTAAGTACACCACAGACTTTTGAACTAACTGATCAATAACAATTCTGATGCAATATTTAAAATGTATCAAAGTAATTTTTAAAATGGTAAGAACAGCAAACTGTTTGAACTACAGAGAGATTCAGTCTCATTCACTCTCCTGTTGCAGATGTTAGATGTTAGAACTTGGAATTCCATAGCACTTAATTCAGATCTAGTGTACTACACTATATATGTAAAATACTTCACTGGTGCTTTTTAATATGGAAAATTCCAGAAATTATGTAGTCTTAGCGAGCTTCAGTCTCATTAATCATTTTGTTGCTTAATTATCCAAGTACTGATTTCCAATTAGTCAACTATAAAACTGCTGTCACATATAAAAATGCATCACCAATGGTATAAAAATTTAAACATACTATGGACTCTGAAACTTCAATAAGAGTCATTTTCTCATTGATGAGCGAGTGTAAGAACTACGACCCATGGGATTGCTCGATTCCGTTTAAAGATCGAATCTAACCAGTCGCATATTAAGAGAATACATGATTTTTATATAATACAATAAATTTTAATAAGGCAAATGATTTTCTATAATTCAAGTCTAGTACCAATCAGCTTTTACTCTGGTTTAATAACAGAAAAAAAAACATAATAGTGGTTCCGATTCATCTTGTAAAACAAACATATATAAATCAGAGTTTATTTAAAGCATTTTCAATCACACAAGCTCTAATCTTACTTATTGAAATATTATGGACAGGTAGAGTAATTGTTAATAATGGGGAAATTAGTTAAAAATAAATAGGTGTTGCTAGAGTTATATTGATTATAAGGCAATTCATAAATTATTTCTATCCAAAATTGTCTACTAAAAATTGTAAAGTTAATTTTAAGTATCATGGTCTTAACGATGTTTATACCTATACCTTTTTAATTTACTTATGTATAATAATCTGAAACTTCAATAAGAGTCGTTTTTCATTGATGGGCGAGAGTAAGAACTACGCTCCACGGGATAGCTCCATCCCACTTGATGATCGAATTTGACCCGTCGCATATTAAATATAATATATGATTTTTATGTAATGCAATAAATTTTAATAAAGCAAATGATTGGTTTTCTACAATTCAAGGGTAGTGCCAATTACCTTTTACTCTGGTTTCATAATTAAAAAATACTTAATAGAGATTTCGATTTTTCTTGTAAAACAAACATATATGAACACATTCAGAGTTCATTCTTAAGCTTCCTTAATCGCACAAGCTCTAATTTCAGTTATTGAAATTTAATGGACAGGTAGCTTAATTGACAATGGTAAAGAAATTAGTTAAAAATAGGTATTGCTGGAGTTATACTGTTTATAAGGCAATTAATAAATTACTTCAACCCAAAATTGTCTACTAAAAACCGTAAATTTAAATTTAAGTATCATTCTCTTGACAATATTTATTAAAGATCTTAAAGATTAAATATCTTAAAGATTCATTACTTAAAGATCGAATTTAACCCGTCGCATATTAAAAATAATACATAATTTTTTTGTAATAAAATAAATTTTAATAAAGCAAATGATTTTCTGCAATTTAAGTGTGGTGCCAATTACCTTTTACTCTGGTTTCATAATTAAAAAATACTTAATAGAGATTTCGATTTTTCTTGTAAAACAAACATATATGAACACATTCAGAGTTCATTCTTAAGCTTCCTTAATCGCACAAGCTCTAATTTCAGTTATTGAAATTTAATGGACAGGTATCGTAATTATCAATAGTGGGGAAACTAGTAAAATATAAGTATTGCTGGAGTTATATAGTTTATAAGGCAATTCATAAAATATTTAAAACCAAAATTGTCAACTAAAAATCGTAAAGTTAATTTTAATTATTATGCTCTTAAAATGTTTATACCTATACCTCTTTATTTATGTATAATAATCTGAAACTTCAATAAGAATAGTTTTCTGATTAATGAGCGAGTGTAAGAACTAAGGTCTATGGGATAACTCCATCCCACCTAAAGATCGAATCTGACCCGTCTCATATTAAAAATAATACATGATTTTTATACAATGCAATAAATTTTAATAAGGCAAATGATTTTCTACAATTCAAATGTAGTTCCAATGAGCTTTTACTCTGGTTTAATAATAAAAAATAAACTTAATGGAGATTACGATTCATCTTGTAAAACACACATATGTGAACAAATTCAGAGTTCATTTAAAGCTTTGTTAATCTCACAAGCTCTAATCTCACTTATTGAAATATCATGGGCAATTAGAGTAATTGTCAATATTAGGGAAAATGGTTAAAAATAGGTATTGCTGGAGTTATATTGAATATAAAGAAATTCATAAATTATTTCTTCCCAAAATTGTCTACTAAAAATTATAAAATTAAATTTAAGTATTATGCTCTTGACAATGTTTATACCTATACCTCTTTCTTTTATTTATTTATATTATCAGTTGTTGAAAAGTTAAAATAAATTATATTTGCCTGCTAAACTATTTCTTTTGTGTTTTACTTCAGTTTTTTTTAAAAGCTTCCTTTTTATGTCATAGATGAATAGTATGTTTTTTATAATTTGTTTTTACCTAAAAAAATATAATCCAGTGTAAAACACATAACTTTTATTGTCGTGCCTGCACTATGCTAGGACATGCCATAATTTAAAATATCGTACTTAACATCTTTGATACAAATATATTATGATTAAAATTTTATGTCTCACTAATCTGTTTTAAGCATTAAACGTAATGCCTAAATAAAGTAAATGCATTTTAGAAATAGGATGGGAAAGAAAGGAAGATTTATATTCCCTTATATGAAATTACTGAATTATAAATATTTTTACGATAAAGCCCAGTTGGCGAGTTTCCAAAGCAAAGTACTTCAAAGTGAAATATCGTGTTTGTGTAGTGTTTGATACTATTTCTGGGTTATTATTTAAGATAGTAGATTCTATAGAAGGTTTTGTAAAACAGAAATATTTTAAGATTATAACATTTCAGGATTTTCAAACAAGTAAAGTAAATAAACACATTAACCGTATTCAGTAAAGAAATATCTTCCAAAACGGAAGAAGAAAAGGAGATAGAATAAAAAAGCACATTGTTGTATTACTGGGGAGTAAAAGTTTGTTCACATTTTCTAATATTTCCCGAAAATTGAATAAACTTTCGATCAATTTTTTTTTCAAAAATATTGTTTTGAATTTTTCCATGCCTGCGAAATATATGACCGGACTCGCTATGAAAAATGGTTTTTTGGAATATTTCTTACTATACAAGTACATAAATACAAGTCTGCTTCAAAAGGTTTTATAGTAAAACGAAACGTTACTTATACTTTGCGTATTATGATTAGTTTTTTGACGTGCGAATCGAAAATTCTGCTTTCATTCTTCATAGAGGGGAAATTCAATTTTCATAAGTAAAATACATTGAATTTATCTTTATGTATAATACGTTTCAAAACTTGTGTGGAATATTAAATGTTTTGAAACTTAATCGTTCAAGGTATACGTTTTTACTTCTCTATAAGAAACAAATATTTTTAACGTAAAATATTTCTTTTATCGTATTTCGAATGAAATATGCATTTTCCTTAATTTTGAACCCATTTTGACTAGTTTAATCTTTACAACTGTACATACTTAGTAAATAACTTTAACTTTGAAATATTAAATAGCTGTGAATTACACTATATATAATCAGTATATATAATACATTTCAAAACTTGTGGAATATTAAACGTTTTGAAACTTAATCGTTCAAGGTATACGTCTTCACTTCTTTGTAAAATAAACAAATATTTTTAAAGTAAAATATTTCTTTTATCATATTTCGAATGAAATATGAATTTTCCTTAATTTTGAATCCTTTTTGACTAGTTTAATCGTTACAACTGTAGTAGATAATTTTAACTTTGAAATATTAAATAGCGGTGAGTCACACTATACACACTATATATAATCTTTATATATAATACATTTCAAAATTTGGGGAATATTAAATGTTTTGAAACTTAATCGTTCAAGGTATACGTTTTTACTTCTTTATAAGAAACAAATATTTTTAAAGTAAAATATTTCTTTTATCGTATTTCGAATGAAATATGCATTTTCCTTAATTTTGAACCCATTTTGACTAGTTTAATCTTTACAACTGTACATACTTAGTAAATAACTTTAACTTTGAAATATTAAATAGCTGTGAATTACACTATATATAATCAGTATATATAATACATTTCAAAACTTGTGGAATATTAAACGTTTTGAAACTTAATCGTTCAAGGTATACGTCTTCACTTCTTTGTAAGAAACAAATATTTTTAAAGTAAAATATTTCTTTTATCGTATTTCGAATGAAATGTGAATTTTCCTTCATTTTGAACCCATTTTGACTAGTTTAATCTTTACAACTGTACATACTTAGTAGATAACTTTAACTTTGAAATATTAAATAGCTGTGAGTCACACTATATATAATCTTTATATATAATACATTTCAAAACTTGTGGAATATTAAACGTTTTGAAACTGAATCGTTCAAGGTATACGTCTTCACTTCTTTGTAAGAAACAAATATTTTCAACTTAATATATTTCTTTTATCATATTTCAAATAAAATATGAATTTTCCTTAATTTTGAATCCATTTTGACTAGTTTAATCTTTACAACTGTACATACTTAGTAGATAACTTTAACTTTGAAATATTAAATAGCTGTGAGTCACACTATACACACAATATATAATCTTTATATATATAATACATTTCAAAACTTGGGGAATATTAAACGTTTTGAAACTTAATCGTTCAAGGTATACGTCTTCACTTCTTTATAAGAAACAAATATTTTCAACTTAATATATTTCTTTTATCATATTTCAAATAAAATATGAATTTTCCTTAATTTTGAATCCATTTTGACTAGTTTAATCTTTACAACTGTACATACTTAGTAGATAACTTTAACTTTGAAATATTAAATAGCTGTGAGTCACACTATATATAATCTTTATATATAATACATTTCAAAACTTGTGGAATATTAAACGTTTTGAAACTTAATCGTTCAAGGTATACGTCTTCACTTCTTTGTAAAAGAAACAACTATTTTTAACGTAAAATATTTCTTTTACCCTATTTCGAATAAAATAGGCATTTACCTTAGTTTTGAATCCATTTTGTTTACTTTAATCGTTACAACTTTTCGTACTTGGGAGATAACTTTAAATTTGAAACATTAAATGGCGATGACTCACGCTTCTTGGAGTTACACAAGAACGCGCGCAGGGTCTGAGAGGCTCGGTTCAACTTTTCTCAGGCAAATACCGACAAAATTTCTTTTGATGATGAACAGAAAATTTGTATTGACAAATATACTTTACTAAAAGTTTAAGGTATATTTCAGGTTATTTGAAATATTTATTTTTAAAAGTATTTTTGTACATCTTTCTTATTAGCACTCCTAAAGCACAAACATGAGACATACACAAGTTAAAAACTGAAATCACATCTTCATATTTCATCTTTGTATTTCAACATTTTAATCATATAGCGTTATATTTTTGACAGCATTTCTCTTTAGATCACAAACACTAAATAAAAATGCAAAAGTGTATGCGGATGCACTGGATACGCTTTTATTACAAAAACAAATTACCAACAAAAGTGCTTGTGATGATGGACATAAATTTTTTATTGAAAAATATACTTTATTAAAAATTTAAAATATATTTCGAGTTATATGAAATATTTATTTTTGAAAGTATTTTCTGTACATCTTTCTTATTAGCATTCCGAAATCACAAACATGAGACACACACAAGTTAAAAACTAAAATCACATCTTCAAGTTCCATTTTTGTATTTCCGTATTTTAATCATATAGCGTTATATGTTTGACAGCATTTCTCTTCAGATCACAAAGACTATATAAAAATGTAAAAGTGAATGCGGATGCACTGGATACACTTTTACAACAAAAACAAATAACCAACAAAATTTCTTTTCATGATGAATAGAAAATTTGTATAGCCCAAACATAATTTACTAAAATTTTAAAATATATTTCGGATATTTTGAAATATTTCTTTTAAAAATATTTCGGACTTTAGATATTTTTATTAGCATTCCAAAAGCACAAACGTGTGACACACACAAGTTAAAATCTGAAATCGCATCTTCATGTTTCATCTTTGTATTTCCGCATTTTAATTATACAGCTTTATATTTTTGACAGCATTTCTCTTCAGATCACAAACACTAAATAAAAATGAAAAAGTGTATGCGGATGCACTGGATACGCTTTTATTACAAAAACAAAATACCAATAAAATTGCTTTTAAGGATGAACATAAATTTCTTTTTTGCCAAATATACTTTATTAAAAGTTTAAAATACATTCCGGGTTATTTGAAATATTTATTTTTAAAAGTATTTTCTGTCCGTTTTTTTATTAGCATTTCGAAAGCACAAACATCAGACACACATAAGTTTAAAACTGAAATCACATCTTCATGTTTCATCTTTGTATTTCTTTATTTTAATCATATAACGTTATATTTTTGACAGCATATCTCTTCAGATCACAAAAACTAAATAAAAATGCAAAAGTGTAATCGGATGCACTGGATACGGTTTTATTACAAAAACAAAATACCAACAAAATTGCTTGTGATGATGAACATAAATGTTTTATTGCCAAATATATTTTATTAAAAGTTCAAAATACATTAGGGTTATTTGAAATATTTATTTTTAAAAGTATTTTCTCTACATCTTTCTTATTATCATTCCGAAAGCACAAACAGAAGACACACACAAATTAAAAATTGAAATCCCATCATCATGTTTCATATTTGTATTTCTTCCTTTTAATCATATAACGTTATATTTTTGACAGAATCTCTCTTCAAACCACAAAGACTAAATAAAATAGAAAAGTGTATGCTGATGCGCTGGATACACTTTTACTATAAAAACAAATAACCAACAAAATTTCTTTTCATGATGAAGAGAAAATTTGTATTTCCCAAATATACTTTACTAAAAGTTTAAAATGTATTTCGGTTAATTTGAAATATTTCGGACTGTAGATATTTTTATTAGCATTCCAAAAGCACAAACATGTGGCGCACTCAAGTTAAAAACTTAAATCACATCTTCTAAATTCATCAATATATTTCCTTATTTTAATCAAATAATGTTATATTTTTGACAGCATTTCTCTTCAGGTCACAAACACTAAATAAAAAATGCAAAAGTGCATGCTGATCCATTGGGTGTCAGGAGCCCAAATAAATTAAAAGTATCTCTTTTAGAGAAAATTATTCATAGAAAATTGTGGAAATGATTGTTACTGGGGTATAGAAGACACATAAGACAGATACTGACAAATTTGAAAGCTTTTTTCTATTTGGTGATTTTGTGTGGAATGTTTTTATAACTCTTTGGTCTCAGAGGTCTGGTTCTCGTCCTCGAGGGTTAAATACTCATTTTCATAGTTCTGATAGCATATTGTGTAAGTTTGTCATGCTATATGTAGATATTTATGTATACCGAAAAATTTAAAACCAATTAGATGTAGAAAGTAGAAATTTTAAGTCAAAGACTATCCTAACTCATAGTGTTATTGCAGTTTGGACCTTAGGTGTTATTTTAAAGTTTATTATTGCATTTATTGTCTGGTAAGGTAAACAGGAGAGTTACTAACATAAGCTTTGAACATAATATGTTATAAATATGCCCGAGAGATATAGATCTTCTATATATATAATATATTAGCTATACATATATTAGCTTGCATTATTTTATGAAAAGAAATTTACAATATATAGAAATAAAATAAAAAGTGTTGTTTTTTTAAAATAAAATTGGTTTTATTTAACAAGAAATGAGATAAAATATGCACTAAAAAGTAAAAAATTGAATTTTTAGTTACACCCTTTTCAAATAGATGGTTTGCGAATAGATAGCAAATAGCCTGACAGTTTAAAAAGTTTAAATACAGTTTAAAATCTTTACAATTGGCATTTCAATTACGCTGAACATTTTTTTTTTTGTATTTACCAAACTGCTATTATTTCAGTCTATTTTTTTCATATGTAAATCAAATATTATCACCGGAATTGAGCCTATGTAAAAATGCCATGTCTCTAGCTACTCAAGAATGTAGTTAAAAATTGAATTCAAAATATCAAGTGACACACACTTGAAAGTAAGTAAATGCGATTATTAGAATTACGTAAGTCATTGTTTGTAAAATGTATACTTCTCTATCTTAATTTAAAAAAAAATATTTTTGTGTTAAAAACAAGTTTACATGATTTTAATAATTAATCCGTTCACAAAAATTATAAATTCAAAATTAAATTTGATAGATATAAGCAATTTAAAATTATTTTTTAGTCTTACATATTTTCCACCTTTAATATAGTCTGCGTTATGTAGTCTAAAGAGATAATAAAATATAAAATTTTTGAACCATCATTAAATGAAGGAACATATATACATTGCTGACAAAAAATTTATATGATTCTTAAAGACTAAATGGAAATTTCCCATTTCATAACAATGTTAAGGAAAGAGATAAAGTAAAAACCGTGTACAAAATAAAAAAGATTAAAGATTTAATATTTTATAGAATCACAACAGTAAATATTGTATTTGTTCACTTGTATATCACATACGTTCATGGAAGTATTAAAATGTATTTTAACACTTTTCTTTGTAAAAATATTCTGAGATTTTATGATTGAGGGTTATTAAGATAGAAGTGTTCAATTTACTCAATATATATATATATATATATATATATATATATATATATATATATATATATATATATATATATATATATATACATTATTAACATTACACAAGTATTTTTGTGTATGTAATAAATATGAATTTAAAATTGTATAATTGTCATCACAGTGAAATTATAAAATTTTATTAGTAGTAAATGTTTTGCTTTTTCAATTACTTTATCTCATTTGTTTTCAATAGAACTGTTTCCGTTTCCATAAAAGGATTTTATCATTCTAAATTTAAAAAACAAACAAACTGAGAAACATATATCAATGCAAATAGAAATAGAAATATTATTGCAATAATTCTCTTCATTCCCTATCAAAGACATTAACAATAAAAATGTTTACGTTACAAATAAATATATTTTGAAATTCAGAAACTAATAATGATTATTTTTTTTTCTAGTTTTTCTATTAATAACTCTAAATTTAGCATGTGTATCAATTAGTTTTTATGATATCTTTTTTATATGTCGTGGTGGTACATATATAGCGATCTGTACTTTCAAAGCAAATGTCATCTTAAGAATTAGAAAATATTTGCAAATATATTTTTTTAAATGTTTGAAGGTTTAAAGTAAAACGCTTCCAGGGACATTCATTTTGGAAATATCTTGGATTTAATCGTTATATTTATATTCCACTTGATTTTAATACCAATCTATCTTATTGCATAGAAATTTTTCATTTTTTTCTTTTCATTCTGACATATAAGATTGCAAATATATTAATTTCACATAACAAAAAAATCATCGGGAAAAAAAAATGCCTGAAATTCCAAATCACTTAATGAAAATCTAAAATGAGAGATTTTAGCAAATATAAAATACTAATATGTTTTTGATTTGAAATAAAATAGGAAAACGAATATGGTAAGGTATTCCTATAGAATCCCGTAGTATTATTTTTTCTTCTGTAGTATATTTTTATTTATTATTTTTTGGATTGTGCCTGAAATATTGAGAGTGATTTTGAAATTATTGATCACTAAATCATTGCACTACAAATTTGAGGTAGATACAGCATCATCTTCCTTTTGCTGCAAGTACAGCGTAGATTGTGGTTTGACACAGATTTTTAATATCAGAAGTGCTGTTCATACTTGTTTAACTGAGGTAAAATTAATAGGACAGTGATAAGTATCAGATTGCTAGGAATGAGTACATTTTATAAGAATCGAAAAGGATTAATGTTTTCAAACGTGCGGCTGAAAGACACACTGTTTATAACTACAGAAATTAGAGACGGGTACTCAGTCGGAAAAGTCTTCGATTCCGTTCACAAATTTGACATGAAATATCATTTTTGTTCATTAATTCTTTAACACCTCCACAGTATAATTTCCAATGTTCAGGGGTTCTCAGTCCAATATAACATAGCTTCCTTCTCCCTGTCTTTTTACTCACTTGCAATCTAAGTAATCAAGTTTAAAATTGAAAAGAGTACCATTGAGATGTTTCACCAACAAGTAATGTTTTTCAACATGTTGCAAATACCTCAGAGAAAAACAACTGCAAATATTGGATGTTGTATATGAGTCATTTGTTCATTCCTCTTATCATTTTCCGTCACTGTTATCAGTCACGCATCTAGAGGTGAATGTTATATTCTCAGATGTCTTCAGCTAAACTGAGTATCAATGAGATGTTTCACCTACAACAAGTAGTGATTCTCAACATGTTGTAAACACCTCAGAGAAAAACAACTGCAAATATTTGATGTTGTATATGAGTCCTTTGTTCACTCCTCTCATCATTACCCATCACTGTTAGCAGTCAAGCATCTAGAGGGGAAGGTTATTTTCTCAGATGGCTTCAGCTATTCTGGGCCCCATAGGTCTTGGCTATCAAGGGCTATAGTGGGAATAAAAGGATTAATAGCAGCTGGGGTACTCAAATTTTCATGGTTGCAATGTCCTCCACTTTCCCAAACCTTTCATCAGGAGGCAGCTGACTAATCCTGGGGGTTTTCTACTTAGTTCCTTCTTCTCAATTTAGAAGGCCAACTTGTTTTTTGTTGTCCCAAGCAATAATATTCAGCGCATATATAGTACAGGATTCTTTCAGATGAAATATTCCTGCACTGGAAATAATAATAATAATTCCAGAGATTTAGTTTGTATCTCTAAGGTGACATTTTGCTACAATGGGTCAGCTGAAATCTTGACATACTATTTAAATTCGATTTTTATTGGCTACAAATATCAGTGAAAGGAGTGGAATTCGATCCCATAAGCTTCAGTAGCGAAAGTTAGCAATGTATTGAACCACTTAACCCTTTAAAGGTCACTACAGAAAATTCTTTGGGATTTAAGAGAATTAGGGTATAAATGTTATCTATGAACCTTACATATGTGAAATGTGTGAAAATTATAACAAAATATTAATATTAAAATAATTTTGATGGCTTGATGGGTTTTAACTGTGTACAGCTCGAAAATAATACTCTTAAAATTTAAATAATATTTAAAGAACACGAAATAATTATCATTAAAGTGATGTAACAGATATATAGTTAAACTATAAGTAGTGTTTTGGGTATATTTATTTGAGACCATGACGTAGGGAAATCAAAAATCTGATTATTATTTCCTAGTTTAAACAAGTATATTTTAAATAGAAAAATAGATTGTGGATAGTGCTACCATACATTAATAGTTTGAAGTATGAAAAACATCGGAAAAATCATTATTATATCTTTAAAAAGAAGTAAGAAATGATAATAGGTGGTTTCACTATGAAACCACCGTTCTTTAAAGGGTTAAAAAACTCTGTATTTTCAGTTAACACATCTCCTTAAATGTAAGTGGATTACTGTGTAGACGTTTTATATTCTATAAATGAAATTTCTTTTTTATCATATTGCATAATTTTAGGACATGCAATCTTTCAATACTAGAAAAAAGATATCAAAATTGAGACACCACAATTAGAAAACAAGTAAATATTTTTATCCTAAATCCAGACACTTAAATATATTCACTTTTACATATGTAATGAAAAATATATGAAATATCCTGCACAAAAAAATTAAGGTCTTAATACTTGGTCAAAAGTTTATTTTTTTAAATTTTAATAGATATTTCCCACTAACAATCACAAAGAAATAAAATTATCTAGATATAACAACTAGCATGTGGTTTAAAAAATACATTTCTTCTATATCTTAACACAAAAATATATTCACTTTCACATACATATGCAATGAAAATTATATTAAATACTTGCTTTCTGAATAGAAACTGGAGACGGAATATCTGAACAAAAGCTTTACCTCAATAAAATAACTAAGAAATTCACGAAACAAGTATTCCCTGAGACACTTGATCGGGCAAAAGAAATGCTTGTTGTCAGACACTATAATGAGCTACTTCTGTAAGTCTACGTTTTCTTTTCACATTTAGAAACCAGTAGTTCACACAACTAGAAAGTGTTATCGACAATGATTTCCTGTCTAGTAATGATGTTATTAAAATATCTTGGTTTGAAGGCGAGAGTATATTTTATTTTTCTTTTGTATTCTGTTTCTTAGTGTTTATATGGAATACTTAATACTGAATAAAAGGGATACTTAATACTGATTAAATACTTAATACTTAATGCTGATTAAATGGATATATCTTTTATATTACACTATAATAATCCTTTTTTAACTAAATAATCTTGAAAAAATTGTTAGTGTACAATTTCTTGTTTATTTAAAGCCTAGCACTATACACATATTTATATTACATAGCACATATAAAAGTAAATTTATATCCTGGACTCTTGATTACTTAAAAGTTAAAAAAAATGTTATTTCATATTACAATCAAATAAGCAAGTATTGATTTATAAAGAAAATTATTGCATTATATAATTCTCTTTAGAAAGATACATTATAATCAATATGTGAACAGAAAATATATTGTTAAAGCTTGTAATATTAAAATGCAAAAGTTTAATTTTCAATTAGTTTATATTATAATCATTTTATGGAACATAAATAAACAATATGTGATTTCAGAATATATTTAAAACATATTTTTAATAAAAAGTTTAGTAATTTATATTAAACCAATACCAAATTTTAGCCATTTCTTGCACTATATATTTATCTTCCAGATTTATTCCAGCCTTTTTCTAAATTTCATTAAACGCATTCTCTACAGAAAAATATTATATTATTATCCACATGTGATCACAAAATATATTGTTAAATCTGGAAATATTAAAATGCAAAAGTTTCGTAATCTATTACTTCATATTATAATCATTTTATAATACATAGGTAAACAATATGTGATCTCAGAATATTTTTAAAACATATTTTTTTTATCAAAAGTTTAATAATTTATATTACAACAATGTAAAACTTAGCTATTTCTCGCACTACATATTTCTCTTCCAGATTTCTTCGTTTAATTACATTAAACACATTCTCTATAGATAAATATTATAGTATAATCAATATGTGATCGAAAAAAATACAGTTATAGTTTAAAATATTAAAACACGAAAGTTTCGTATTCTATTAGTTTATATTATAATCATTTATAATTCATAGATAAACTATATGTGATTTCAGAATATATTTAAAATATATTTTAATGAAACGTTTAATAATTTATATTACACTAATAGAAAACTTTAGCTATTTCTTGCATTATATATTTCTCTTTCAGATTTCTTCCTGCCTTTTTTTTAAATTTCAATAAACACATTCTCTACAGTAAAATATTATATTATAACCAATATTTGATCACAAAATATGTTGTTAAAGCTTGTAGTATTAAAATGCAAAAGTTTAATTTTCAATTAGTTTATATTATAATCACTTTATGAAACATAGATAAACAATATGTGATCTCAAAATATATTTAAAATATATATTTTTAACCAAACGTTTAATAATTTATATTAAACCAGTATAAAACTTTAACTATTTCTTGTACTATATTTTTCTCATCCATATTTCTTCCGTACTATTTTTAAATTTCATTAAACTCATTCTCTACAGAAAAATATTATATTATTATCAACATGTCTTCACAAAATACATTGTTAAAGCTTAAAATATTAAAATGCAAAAGTTTCGTATTCTATTAGTTTATATTATATTCATTTTATAATACGCAGATAAACAATATGTGATCTCAGAATATATTAAAAATATATATTTAAACAAAAGTTTAGTTAAAAGTTAATTTATGTTACACATATATAAAACTTAACTATTTATTGCATTACATATTTCTCTTTCAAATTTCTTCGTTTAATTTCACTAAACACATTCTTTATAGATAAATATTATAGTATAATCAATTTGTGATCAGAAAATATACAATTAAAGCTTAAAATATTAAAAAGCAAAAGTTTTATATTCTAATAGTTTATATTATAATCATTTCATAATTCAGATATAAACAATATGTGATCTAAGAATATATTTAAAATATATTTTTATGTAAGCTTTAATAATTTATATTTCACTAATATAAAACATTAGCTATTTTTAGCACTATACATTTCTCTTCCAGATTTCTTTCGGCTTTTTTTAAAATTTCATTAAACACATTTTCTACAGAAAAATATTACATTATAATCAATATTTGATTCCAAAATGTATAGTTAAAGCTTAAAATATTAGAATACAAAAGATTCGTATTCCACCAGTTTATAGTATAATCATGTTATAATAGATGTGTAATCTTTGAGCTTTATTATATATCTTCATGTTCCAATTTGACATAATTTTTTCTTGACTATCAAAAAGGCGAGGTGTCTAGTTTATCCCACCGCTTGGCATCTGAGTCCCGTAAGTTATAAAAATATTCCACACAAAATCATCCAATGGAAATCAACTTCTAAATTTTTTCAGTAACTAATTTTTAGGCCTTCTAGACCCCATATATCACATATTTTCTTTCTGATTTTTTTTTTCTAAGAAATATATGCTTTCAATGCATTTGAGCTGCAGAGATGCGGTACATGAGTATACATTTTTGCATTTTTATTTAGTGTTTGTGGTCTGAAGAGATATTCTGTAAATAATAATTGTAGCTATTTCTTGCACTACATATTTCTCTTACAGATTTCTTCTGGCCTTTTTGTTTATTTCATTAAACCCATTCTCTACAGAAAAATATTATATTATTCTCAATATATCATCACAAAATATATTGTCAAAGTTTAAAATATTAAAATAGAAAAGTTCCGTATTCTACCAGTTTATAGTATAATCCTATTATAGTGCACTAATAATCCTTGAGCTTTATTCTGTGCCTTCATGTTCCAATTTAGCATAATGTTTTCTTGACTATCAAAAAGGTAAGTTGTCTAGTATATTTAGCCAGCACGCAAGACGGGCCTCTGAGGCCCGAGAGTTAAAAAAACATTCCACTACCCCCCCAATGGAAATCAACTCCCAAAATTTTTAGTAACTCACTTTTAGGTATTCTATATCCCAATAACATGTATTTCAGCTCTGAATATTCTTCTCAAAAAGATATACTTTTAATGTATTTGAGCTACAGAGACGCGGTGCATGAGCATACAATTTTGCATTTTATTTAGTGTTTGTGGTCTAAGAAGAGATGCTGTAAATAATGCATCGTTATTTGATTAAAATAATAAAATATAAAAAAGAAATAAAAAAAAGTCATTTAAGTTTATAACATGAGCGTGTCTTGTTTGTGTTTTTCGTAATGATAATGATAAAAATCTATAGTCTAAAATACTTTTAAAAATTAATATTGTAAATAATTTTAAATATGTTTTAGAGTTTAAATAAAGTATACTTGGCAATACAAATTTTCTGTTCATCATCGAAAGCAATTTTGTTGGTATTTTTCTAAGAAAATTTGCATCTTGTCTCAGAGGCCCAAGGCGCATTCTCGCGTAACTCAGGGTGCCTCGCGTTCCACCGAGGACTCTAGCCTAAATTTAGGCCTAATTTAGGCCTCTGCGGCCTTAATCGCCTAACCCGCGTAGCGGGTTAATGTTCCAAGTTAATGTTAACTAGTAAGTAAGTGCAGTTGTAACGTATTCCCTATAAACATTCTGAAAACCCAGAAGTGTCTTAAAAATGATGTACCGTTTCCAATATAGTTTCTGGTCAAACGATGGTCGAAAGATAGCCAAAAGGTTAGGGTGCTTCCCTTCGGAACCGGATACCGCAATTGGCATGGATGTTCGTAGCAGTTCGGAGTCGGCTATAAAAAGTAGGTCCCGGTCTCATTAACCCTAGTCTACAAAACAATAGACCGTAGTACTCCGACGCAAACCAAACCAATATAGTTTCAAGTTTCAAATTGCTAATTCACAGTTTAAAAATGCGTCTTTGTTAAACATCTATTTGCTATCTATTCACCATGCGCTGAGAATTGTTGTAGTTTACAATTACACATCCTAATTTCAGAATATATATATATATATATATATATATATATATATATATATATATATATATATATATATATATATATATATATATATATATATATATATATATATATATATAATGTAGAACAAGGCTTTTTTAGTAGATTAACAATTTTTATTATTGATAGTTTTTATGTTATAGTTTGCAAGCCCATAATAATATGTTAAAAATTTATACGTATATTGAAAGTATATTGACCTAGATAAAAGCCTCGTATTTTTCTATATATTTTACCTCGTTTTGTTCCAAATATGTTCTTTTGAAAGGATTTATTTTCCTTTCTTAAGCTCTATAAACGCTTCCAATGGTTTAAAAAGTACTTATTCTTACCAAGCGCGACAGTTGATTATTCGAGGTGCATATTCTTTCATAAACGTTATATATCCGTCTGTTTTAATTACTAAGTAATTGTAGATTTAGTAAGTACTGTCAACATTACAATTTTGTAATATCTTGTTTTATTTAAAGTAAATAATCACAATAAGTAAGTAAAATGTTTTTTACTATTTTTAGATTTTAAGAAAGTTTATTGGAGGTCTGACGACAAATAAATATGATTCACGAATATATATTTTAACTTTTAGCTGTGCTTATCTAGTAGAAAATCAATCGGATTGTTTTGATCCAATTAATAATATATGAGTAAGTAAATTGACTTTTTACTATTTTCAGATTTTAAGAAGGTTCAGTGAAGTTCTGATGACAAATAAATATGATTGACGAATATATATTTTAACATTTAACTGTGTTTATCTAGTAGAAAGTTAATCGGATTGTTTTGATCCAATTAATAATCAACGAGATACAGACTATTCTAAGTAAACAGTAAATAATTATTGTCAACAAGCCTTATACAGGGTTTTTTATGATATTTTAAATGATTAAATGTAATTGAGATTCCAGTGGTTCCTATTTAAGATAAATCATGATTTATAATTTTTTATTATACGCAAAAAGCATTTATTATGTCACAACACAGTTATTGTTGAGGTGTATAATTTCATTTGTGGCAAGTTTTCAGAACTTTTATTATAAAATTAAAAATTTATTAAATATATTTTTACTACATACATTGAGGTAAATATGTTGTGATCTTCTAAAAAAAGAAAATATACAACAATAGAATGTAAAAACAATATGATAGAAAGAAATAAATTGCTAGACAATGTAAAAAATATAGCATTTTTAAAACCAAAATAACTATTAATAAATATTAGAATATCAATACTTTCCCTTGTTTTCTCGTGTAGTTTTTTTAGCTGTTTTCCAATACTTAAGAAGTCATAGTTTAGTTTGAAAAGATTTTTATTGTTGTATGCACCTGTTCTTTTCATGCTAAATCGATGATATTCTTATTTTAGGTAGTAACCGTTCAATATTTATAAGGTGGCACTAGTTTTAAAAGTTTACTATTTCCAATACAGATAGTATATTCTAAAAAATATGTATGCTGAAGCAATTTCTAACATCATATTTTTACAAGGTAATCTTGGTACAATAACCATATTTTAGATAGTAGTTTATGTACTATAAATGGCGAAATTTAAGAGTAAAGTTAAAGCTTTTTGACTGCTTGTTTTTTACGTTCTATTAAAAATAATGAAATGTATTTCATAAAACTATTTATTTAAACATGCAATAAAATAAAAAACTATGAAATATTTTTTTATCATTTATTTTCAGTTTAAGTTTGGTACTACAATATTGTTTTTCCTGGATGTATTACAGATTTTTACTGCAATAAATCTAATGTATTTATACTAGTTTAAGTCTGAGGCAACATTTGAATCATAATTAGCTTATGTCAACAATTGTTTACAGTAGTGGTTGGTCAATAGTAGTTACTATATGTAAATAAAGACATGTAAAATTATGAAAAAATATAATTTATGAGTTTTTGTGAGATATACAGTGTTTCTTTCAGGTGACTTTCAGTTATACCTTCGTTATAATAATAGTTTGATAAATTACATGAAATGTTTTGAAAAAATAAATTATGTATTTTAAGGAAATTTTGACAAAATAAATTAAAGCTGTATTTATAAAGAATGATTATATTACTTAAATAAATTTTTTACACATATTTTAATATTTCATTCTCAATATACAAATGTCTTCATGGGAAAACACAAAAGTTTATATCTTTTTTTTTCAATGATAAAAGGGATATTTTGAAAATACTAAAAATCATTTATTTATTAAACTTATTTATTTAAAATTATTATTTTAAAAGGATTACAATTAATATTGTGCTATAATTTGCTTTTGAGTATTTGAGTAAGCTTACATAGCTTCATTTTCAAATGGTAATATAATATTTTTTAAAGGTTTTAATATATTTTCTAAAATATAGGTATGGCTGTTACACTACTGGCATTTCTCAAAATGATTATGTATTAGTTTTGACAAATCTATCTTCATTTGAATGATTGTAGAGGAAATTTGGAAATGTTTTAATTATCTATTGTATTAGGCTTCGAGACAATTTGGGGTGAATTATTTAAGAAAATTTTTTTCAGAAATAAACAAAAGTAGAAGAAATTATAACGAGGGCCTCCATTTCTATTTTCTGTATACGATGGTAGAATGGCAGGGCGATACTCGTCTGTAATAACTTTCGAATCCCAGTACTATGGTTGTAGCCATTTAGAATCGGTTTTAAGTAGTAGCTTTTGGTCTTATTATTCCTCGTCCAGAAAAGCAGAAGACCGTCGCACCCCAAACGAAAATTTTTTATTTCGAAACAGCTAAAAATTTATTTTTATTTTTTATTTCAACAGACAATTATTTGTTAAAGCTAGATTTACGGACCGAGCCAATTAGACTCATTAAAAATTTGATCACTATGTATATATATATATATATATATATATATATATATATTATATATATATATATATATATATATATATATATATATAACTGTAATATTAAAAACACAAGTTGGTTTTTAGTTAAAGTAATAAAATATATGTAAATTTTCATTCCTCTTCCCCGCAGACCCCTTCATTTCGCATTATCAAATGTGGTATACCTATTTTCACGGTTGTGAGCCAATTTGACTTATAGAATGGTTTAACAGTTCTGTATAAAGAGACGACACAAATGAATATTTCATGAATAGATTTTATTTTCCAATTTTCTGAAGAGCTAAGAAGTAAATATAGAGAAGAAGTCGAGAACACTTCCATTCCAATGACAGAAATTCATGCTAATGACGCACGGAAGAATTGTCAAGTTCAACAATCATGCAAATGAAACAGATGGAGAAAACATTCTGCTAAAAGTAATAGAAATGTTTGCTGAAAATGTGTTTCAAAAACAGATTTTATATGTAATTAAATGTTTTCCTTGAATTTTTTTTATAATAAACATTTCATTTAAATTAATTTGGAGCTATTTTCTTTGAAAAAAAGTTTTCTTGGATGAGTCAAATTGGCTGACTTCAGTAAAAATAGGTATATGACCAACATCCGTAAATATAATGCTAAATACATTTACAGTAAATGAAGGATATTATGTTGTTTCGTGTCTAAATATTTGAAATTTAAAAGTTTATCGTTTCGCTTTATTAGAACATAGTTTTAACAACATAAGAATTTTATTACATAAGAATTTGATTTAATCTTACTGTTGGAAAAATAGAGATATATTACTACTGTAAAGAATAATATATTTTATTTTCGCCGTAGAACAGTCAAGTTTGAGGATTATTTCGTTCCAAATGAAATTCCTAGGAGGACACGATAATGGATGTATCTATTTTCTACCCGTTAGAATTGGAAAAATTGTCCTGAAGAGGTTTTAATAATAGTGAACTAATGTTTTTGCTTCAAACATGAATAAATTTGGTAAATTCTATTACGACCATTTGAATAGAAAGCCGTGTTTTTCAGAAATAATCTTCGATGTTAAAATTTAGATTTTCTTCCCATATATAGTTAAATTATGGCTGAATTTTTTGATACGTTATATTTATAGGGATTGAATATTAACGAATCAATTGTTTTTAGAGCTGCTTTTGTTCTATATACCGGGTGAACAAAAAGTCCGTATAAAGTTTAAAAATTTATGATAACTAGAAAAATAACCAAATTAAAAAACGGTTTGGAGAGTTATTTTCTCTAGGTCATGCTTTTTTTTAAAACAGAAAACACAGTAACTCAAAAACATCCGACAGATGGCGCTCGCATGAGCGAATTTGGTGGAAATATGCAAATGAAACTGTTTTAAGAACTTGCGCTCCTATAAATACACAACCAGTTTACCGCTGTAAACCATGTATGCGAACAAGGATGTTAGGTGCTGAGGATAACGCTTTGTTGGTGTAGTTGTTTTACGTCAAACAGGAATCAGCGACCGCTGCCTTGCGTAAGTTCCGAATTTAGAAGAATGTCAGGTGTGGAAAAGGGCCTTTAATAGTGGCAGGCCTTATAAAGCTTGTTAAGCGGTTTGAGGAAACTGGAATGTTGGAGAATCGTGTAAGAACCGGACGACCACGTTTAAATGGGGCACATTTGCCGCTTGTTGCAGTCGAAATTGAAGTATTGGCGTCCGAATCAGCTGAAGAAACGAGCAGTGCTTGTGACGCTGCTTGATTTTTGGGGTTTCCAGCTTTCCACCATCCTCGATACTCAATATTCTCCATGGAATCCTTGATGTGTATCCATACAGACTGCAACTTTTATCAGAGGACACCGTAGAGGGGGAAGCATATGCGAATTGGGCTTTCTCCAAAATCGAGCAGAATGCCACCTGGATCTTTAACATCTTCTGGACAGATGATGCTAATTTTTCCCTTAATAGCGATGTTAATACCCGTAACTGTAGCATCTGGGCAATGTTTAATCCACATGAATACAAGCAGAAACCTTTGCATTCCCCAAACTTAACAGTGTGGTCTGGATTCACAGGTTTGTTCATCATAGGACCCTTCTTTTTTGAGATGGAGTGCCCAGTAAATGAGTTGAAAACGGATACGATGATCGCGCAGCGTTACTTAATACTTTTTAGCGATAATGTCGTGCCAGCTATGCCTACAGAGATGCGCTATCTACAGTTAGTTATTTGTAATATAATTTAAATTAATATATAATAGACAACCTGTAATTCAGCAGCATAATTATGTCTCTTTAAGATAAAATATTCCGACACATTGTACTCAGTACTACAAATCATCTTCGCCACTGCTAAATGAAATCTTCATTAACGAATAGATATTGGAACGTACTGGTTCTTTATAAGTTATATTCTTCACTTCATATATAACAGTTGGTAAATTATCAGCTTAAAAGTTAATAGGTGTCCTAAAGATGTAACACTCTGAAACACTTCCTGTACAAGCTACATAAACCAAGACTGCCTAGAAAAACCGAAATCTACATCCAGGGACAAATTTTGCAATCTACCGATTCTTTAGATGCATTAATCTCCACTTTCATACGATAGTCAATGAATTATTGGTTAGAAAGTGTATATGTCATCTTTAGATTCAACATTCCGAAACATTTCCTGTAACCGATACTTAAAACCAACTCCACCCGGAAAAACCGAAATCATCATTAACGAACAGATATTGAAACGAACTGGTTCTTGTATTTTCTTCACTTTATATATAATAGTTGGTAAATTATCAGCTTAAAAGTTAATAGGTCTCTTAAAGATGTAACATTCTGAAACACTTCCTGTACACGCTACATAAACCAAGACTGCCTCGAAAAACCGAAATCTACATTCACTAACAGACTTTGCAATCTACCGGTTCTTTAGATGTATTTCCACTTTAATACGATAGTCAATGAATTATTGGCTAGAAAGTATATATGGTGTATATGTCTCCTTTAGATTGAACATTCCGAAACATTTCCTGTACACTATATTTAAAACGAACTCCGCCCCAAAAAACCGGAATCTTCATTAATGACTAGTTTTTGCAATTCATTGACACCCTGTTAGTTATTTTTAATATATTCTAAATTAATAAGTATTGACTCCTTGTAGTTTATCAGCTTCAATGATTATATGTCCCTTTAAGATGAAACATTCCGAAACATTGTACTCAGAACTACAAACCAACTTCGCACTGGAAAACGAAATCTTCATTAACGAACACATATTGGAACGTACTGTTTCTTTATAATTTATCTTCTTCACATAACCGTTATATATAACAGTTGGTAAATTATCAGCTTAAAAGTTAATAGGTTGCCTAAAAATGTAACATTCTAAAACACTTCCTGTACACGCTACATGAACCAAGACTGCTGGGAAAATTCGAAATCTACATCCGCGAACCGATTTTGCAATCTACCGGTTCTTTAGATGCATTTATATCCACTTTAATATCATAGTAAATGAATTATTGGCTTGAAAGGGTATATGTCTCCTTTAGGTTCAACATTCCGGAACATTTCCTGTACATGATACTTAATACGAATTTCCCCATGGGAAAACAAAATCTTCATTAACTGACAGATATTGGAACATACTGATTATTTATAAGTTATCTTCTTTATATGAAACAGTTGGTAAATTATCAGCGTATAAGTTAATAGGTCTCCTAAAGATATAACATTCTGAAGCACTTGATGTACAAGCCAGATAACCCAAGACTGCCTCGAAAAACTGAAATCTACATTCACGAACAAACTTTGTCATCTACCGGTTCTTTAAATGTATTCATCTTCACTTTCATATGATAGTTAATAAATTATTGGTGTATGTCTAATTTAGATTCAACATTCCGAAACATTTCCTGTACACGATACTTAAAACGAACTCCACCCCGAACACCCGAAATCATTAAAGAACAGATATTGGAATGTACAGGTTCTTTATAAGTTATCATCTTTACTTTATATATATATAACAGTTGGTAAATTATCAGCTTAGAAGTTAATAGGTCTCCTAAAAATGTAACACTCTGGAATACTTCCTATACCAGCCATATAACAAAAGACTGGCTCGAAAAACCGAAATCTACAATCACGAACAGACTGTGCAATCTACTGGTTCATTATATGCATTTATCTCCTCTTCAATAAGATAGTCAGTAAATTATTGGCTAGAAAGTGTATATGTCTCCTTTAGATTCAACATTCCGAAACATTTCCTGTACAAGATACTTAAAACGAACTCCGCCCTGAAAAACTGAAATCTTCATTAACGAACATATACTGGAAAGTACTGGTTCTTTATAAGTTATTTTCTTCACTTTATATAGAACAGTTGGTAAATTATTAGCCTAAAAGTTAATAGGTCTCCTAAAGATGTAACATTCTGAAACACTTCTGTACAAACTATATAAACCAAGACTGCCCCGAAATACCGAAATCTACATTCACAAACAGAATTTGCAATCTGCCGGTTCTTTAGATGCATTTATCTCCGCTTTCATACGATAGTCAATGAATTATTAGCTAGAAAGTGTGTATGTCTCCTTTAGATTCAACATTCCGAAACATTTCCTGTACACGATACTTAAAACGAACTCCGCCCCGAAAAACTGAAATCTTCATTAACGAACAATTTTTGCAATTCAATGGATCCTTACCTGTTTTCGGGGTACAAACTCAGAGGAAATCCTTCCCTGTTCCACACAATATTTAGAGGCGGGTCCCCTGAAGCAGAGCAAGAGAAACGGGCTTCTTCCGACTTCCTCACGTGAACAACTTGAGTCGAAGTCTGGATCTGTGGAGCAGCTGGGGGATGCGGAATAAAGAATTAGAATCCAGTGTCTGACATTTTAATTAGAAAGGAACAGTTTCCTTCGGCAGTGTCGAAAGCGAAGGAGAAAATATGACGCTCGCGTAGCCGTTAAGTAGATTTATAATTGCAAGTCTTTGAGAACGCTTAATTTTTGAGATATTACGAATAATGGGATTTAGTTTAAGACATTAATTATGGCCTGGAATTCTCAAATTAATTTATTGAGGCAAGTTTTACGAGAGTAATGTAGGGACAGTGGAAAACTGAAGTCTATTAACCTCAGGCGACGCCATTATGATTTTTATTTTTTGAAAGAATTGCAGCGTTGAAGTGATTAAGTATTTAAGAAATTTCTGTGTTTGCTGAGAGATTTATGGGGAAAAATGAACCGCGCTTAATAACTTTTGTTTAAAATATTGAATACTGCGTAAATATGTGAGATGAAATAGCCAATTATCCTATCTTTAAGCACATTAAGAATTAATATTGTTAAAAAGTGTTGTTCAAACAAAACTGTAATGGAAATTTTAATTTCGTATTACTCTATTAAATCTTGATGAGGAAAATTTTACTAAATTTTAGCATATATATTTAAGGTATCCGTCTAGGTTAAAAACGTCCTTTTATGCCAAAAATCATTTGTAATGGAAATTTTCATTTCGTATTACTTTATGAAAGCTTGGTGACGATTATTTTACCTAATTTTAGCATATACATTTAAGTTATCCGTCTACGTTGAAAATGTCATTTTTTGCCAAAAATCATAATTTGTAATGGGAATTTTTATTTCGTATTACTCTATTAAAGCTTGATGAGGAATATTTTACCAAATTTTATCATATACATTTAAGGTATTCGCTTACGTTGAAAACGTCATTTTCTGTCAAAAAATCATAATTTGCAATGAAAATTTTCATTTCTTATTACTCAATTACAGCTTGATGAGGAATATTTTACCAAACTTTAGCATATAGAGTTAAGATATCCGTCTACGTTGAAAACGTCATTTTTTGCCAAAAATCATAATTTGTAATGGAAATTTTCATTTCGTATTACTCTATTAAAGCTTGATGAGGAATATTTTACCAAATTTTAGCTTATACATTTAAGGTATCCGTCTACGTTGAAAACGTCATTTTTTGCCAAAAATCATAATTTGTAATAGAAATTTTCATTTTGTATTACTCTATTAAAGCTTGGTGAGGAATATTTTACCAAATATTAGCATATACATTTAGGATATCCGTCTAAGTTGAAAACGTCATTTTTTGCCAAAAATCATAATTTGTAATGGTAATTTTCATTTCGTATTACTCTATTAAAGCTTGATGAGGAATATTTTACCAAATTTTAGCATATACATTTAAGGTATCCGTTTACGTTAAAAACATCATTTTTTGAGAAAAATCATAATTTGTAATGGGAATTTTCATTTCGTATTACTCTATTAAAGCTTCATGACGAATATTTTACCAAATTTTAGTATATACATTTAAGGTATCCGTCTACTTAAAAAAGTCATTTTGTGCCAAAAATCATAATTTGTAACGAAAATTTTCATTTCATATTACTCTATTAAAGCTTGATGAGGAATATTTTACCAAATTTTAGCATATACATTTAAAGTATCCACCTACATTAAAAACGTCATTTTTTGCCAAAAATCTTAATTTGTAATGGAAATTTTCATTTCGTATTACTCTATTAAAGCTTCATGACGAATATTTTACCAAATTTTAGTATATACATTTAAGGTATCCGTCTACTTAAAAAAGTCATTTTGTGCCAAAAATCATAATTGTTTTATTTCTCTGTTGTAAAATTTCAACTTTTAGGCTTCTAAATCTGTTTTTGTTTTGTATCTACGGCATTTTAAAGAAAACTTACAGCTGTTTACACATCAATGACAGCTGTCAAAACAAAAAGGAAATAACGACTTCGGAACCGGAAGTTGTGAATTTAAAGCTTTTTAAAGAGCATTTTTTGGACAAAACTTTGTAAATTTTCATGAAGATTAGTCTAAACATTTTTCTAGTATTTTTAACTGTCTAATTGTTAAAAATTAGATTTAAGATTTATGTAAATTGTGATTTTTATGTAATTAGTTTTTAGTAGTTTCTAATTGCCAAGTTGCTAATTAAGCAATTTGGCAATTAGAAAATATTGAAGCAAGAAGGTGTGGGGAATTTTAAACATGTATTTTTTAATAGTTAAAGTTGCTTTCATAAAATTCAAATGTGTTTTTCTCAGAACGGTATTTTTAATAAAATGTTGAAACTTGAAATGTGATTTCTCAAAGAGTTCTTAAAATATTTTGATAGTATTTGCTAGTAAATGACCTAAAAGCTTTAAATTTGGATAATTTTTAATAATGTTACAATCATAGTTAGATATAAAGGTTATGAAAATTCGTTAAAAATTCAATGTGAATGATTTTGACGGACGAATTTTTTTACCAAATATAAATTAAGCAAAGATTTAAGTGATTCACTAATCCAGTGTACAAAAAATGTGTTGCATAAAAAATATTGAAATAATTTAATTTATTAAAAAAATAAAAATTTTGAAAAAACCCGATTTTTTTAGTAATTTTTTTTCATTTATTAGAAATTTTATAAAAACTTCTCTAGGAATAATTTTTTAAGTGCAATTCTCTATGATAATATAAACAATAAATCTAAAAATGTAAAAACATGAACTAGTTTCTACGTTTAAAGAAAAATGTTCTCCGAATGTAGACGGATACCTTAAAAAAGCATTGAAAAAGTATTATGCTGAGAGAAAATAGGGAATATTATCCAAAAAAATTTTTAAATCATAATAAATTCTAATATATTCATAATTTCTAATATATTATTTTTATCATTCATTATTATTATTATCTGATAATTAATCTAGGGATAAACATTTATAAGTCTGAATGTTTCTATTAAAATTTGAAATGTTATAGAATTTATGCAGTTTATTCCCTCTGATAATAAAATGCATTAATAAGCTTATTTTGTATCTCACGTTTATAATATTACTAAAACTAGATGCATTTTAATTAATAAAATATTTCGTAAAAAACAATAAGTTATAAGAAAAAAGAAATATATTTGCTTCTATTTAATAAGTATTTTTATTATATAATTAACAGTAATATCATCTTCCTTGAGATTAAATGTGTTTACTTAAATATATTCTTCTTGTAAAATTCATTATTTTTTTCATATAAAATTTATAGTATAAAACACTGTAAAAAATATACAAAATTGGCTAATTTATTTAATACTTTACTGTATTTCTTTTTACTTTGAAGAAAAAAAAATATACATATTTACTTAATTAGCTGTAAAATTACTTACAATTATATTTTTAATTTATTTCTCTTAATAAAGCATGGTCTAAAATAAATTTATATTAATATCATTACCATAATTACATTTATGGTCTTTTTTACCAGAATATTGCAATTTAATCTTTTAATTTCATTTTTCTGAGAAATTGAAAGTAATCTTTAAATTTTCTGCACAATTAGCGATAATAATTTTAGCCCTAAATCTAATTCGAAATATATGAAAAATTTTGCCTAAAAACTTATTAATATATAAATTTAATGACGTGGTATATTTAATTAAATAATTTGTATTTCATACTTATTACAAAAAAATTCAGTACAAAGTACGTTTTAAGTAATTGATAAAAAAAGTAAGTAAATAAGATAAATAACTACTAATCATAAAGTTCTAGATTTTCTAGAATAATTTTGAAATGTAACTCAATTTTTATATAAAATATACCATAACATATACATTTTAAAAGATTGTAGATGTCAATGCAAGAACTATCAAATCTTTTGATTGTAATTTACAAACGTAATGGGAAATTTAAAAATTTAAAAAATTAAAATTTGATGTTTATCATATTTCGTTATGAATTTAATAATATATAATGGAAGACAAAAAAGAGGGAAGAATTTTTAGCCTCTGAAAACTAATGAATTACTAAAGGGATATGATATTTTGTGAAAAAAAATATTTTAAGAATTACTGAAATTAATGTGGATGTTATTTATTTTAGAATCAATTTAACACATAATCAGGAATGTAAAGATAATTTTAACAAATTCGTTATTTAAATTTTATATTTTTTGCATACATTACTTTATACATTATAGAAAAATCTGAATAAAATTTGACATTTCAGCCAAAAATTCATAAAAAGGATTTATTTTTAAAATATAATAGTAAGATAGTAATAATTATAAAAATAAAATATGTCATTTTAATATTTAATTTAGTTAAAAATTCTCATGAATGAAATATATTTAAAATAATTTTAACAATTAATGTTAGAAAGTTTGATTTTTCTCACATATGTGTACATATTGCAACAAAAGTTTAAGCCAAATGAGAAAATTTCAATAGCTGACAATAATTTGGTAAATTCTTTACTTTAATTCTTTACAAATTCTTTAATTAAAATTTATATTTTTTTGCATATATTATTTTATATATTATAAGAAAAACTGTACAAAATTTGACATTTAAACCATAAATTTATAAAAAAAAATTATTTCAAAAATTTAATACTCAAATAATAATACTAATAAAAACAAGTAAAATGTCTCATTTTAGTATTTCATTTAGTTAATAATTCTCATGAATAAAATTTATTTAAAATTATATAAACCATTAATATTAGAAGTTTGATTTTTCTCACATATGTGTAGAAATATTGCAAGAAAAGTTTAAGCCAAATGTCAAAATTTCGATAGTGACAATAATTTAATAAATTCTTTACTTTATTTCTTTACAAATTCTTTAAATAAAATTTATATTTTTATTTTTGCATACATTATTTTATACATTATAAGAACCTGCATAATATTTGGCATTTAAATCATAATTTCATCAAAAGAAATTATTTTTAAAATATAATATTAAAAGTAAAATAAATATAATAGTAATACTAATAAAAACAAATAAAACATGTCATTTTCATATTTCATGAATGAAATATATTCTCAAGAATGAAATATATTTAAAATCATTTTAACAATTAATGTTATAAGTTTGATTTTTTCCACATATGTGTAGAAATATTGCAACAAAAATTTAAGCCCAATACGAAAATTTCGGTAGCTGACAATAAATTAGTAAATTCTTTACAAATTGTTTAGTTAAAATTTATATTTTTTTTGCATACACTATTTTATACATAAGAAAACCTGTATGAAATTTAACATTTAATCCAGAAACTCATAAAAAAGACTTATTTTAAAAATATAATACTAAAATAAAATAAATATAATAGTAATACTAATAAAAACAAATAAAATGTGTCATTTTAATATTTCACATAGTTAAAAATTCTCATGAATGAAATATATTTAAAATCATTTTTACAATTAATTTTGGAAGTTTAATTTTTTCCAGATATGTGTAGAAATATTGCAAAATATTTGAGCCTAATAGGAAACTTTCGACAGCTGACAATAATTTAGAATACAAAATGTACATATTTTTTAATTAGCTGTAAAATTACAGTTATACTTTAATGTATTTCTCTTAATAAAGCATGGTTTAAAATAAGTTTGCATTAATGTCATTACCATAATTATATTTGTGAACTTTTTTTACCAGGATTTTGCAATGTAGTCTTTTAATTTCTTGTTTCTGATAAATGTGAAAATTTCGATAGCTTCTAGAAATATAGTACCATGCTATTTTATATAATCAATACTATATTCTTTTCACACAAAAAAAAGTGACACAGGTAATTTGCATACTTACAGTGTACGGCCAGACGGACAGAGTATCGCAAAGGTTCACCAACATCATTGCTTGTCTCACACATGTAATACCCAGCGTCTGATTTTTGAGCTACTGTAATTGTGAGGGAGCCATTTTCAAGTACATGGATATGAGAACTGCTTAAGATGCTCTGGAACGAACCATCATCTGAAAGGAAATAAAATATAAAGTAGTTTTATAGTGTGAATTTAATTTATTCAAATATTTCAGTTAACACTTAGCAGTGTATCACAGAATGTCATTTGGAATGCCGCATTTATCGAAGCGAACTAAATTTATCGAGGTCACCTTGTCTGAGTCATTTCAATTAGCTCCTTAGTGTGTATTTCTCACATTGAACTTTTTCATTAAAACTCTCGGTCTATGTCCGAGTGTCAATCTGGTTGTCGTTTTGATCGGAGCGAACTAAGCCTGTATGTCTCTAGGAGTCACATTTTAACCAATTAATGTCCGATTCATTTAAACTGAAAATATAAAATTCTCCTTAGTGTGAACTCTATATTGAAAATTTTTAGTAATCTAGGTCTAAATCCAAGTGTCCCTCAGGGTTGTGGTTTTGGTTGGGAGCGAACAAAGCCTGTGTGTCACTAGGGGTCACCTTCCTTTTAAGACAATCAACATCCGAGTCATTTCAACCAAAAATACAATACAGCCCCTTAGAGTGAATTTACACATTGAACTCTTTTCTTTAAGACTCTAGGTCTAAGTCCGAGTGTCCCTCGGGTTGTCGTTTTGGTCGGAGCGAACTAAGCTTATGTGACAGTAGGGGTCAACTTTTAAACAATTAATGCCCAAGTCATTTCAACCGAAAACATATAACAGCCCCTTAGTGTGAACTTCAGTTATTAAACTATTTTCTTTAAGACTCTAGGTCTAAGTCCGAGTGTCCTTTCGGTTGCCTTTTGGTCTAAGCAAAGTAAGTATGTTTGAAACTAGGAGTTACCTTTTAACCAATTAATGCCCGAGTCATTTCAACCAAAAATATAAAACAACTCCCTAGATTGAACTTCAATTATAGAACTCTTTCCTATAAGACTCTATATCTAAGTCCGAGTGTCCCTCGGGTTGTCGTTTTGATTCGGAGCGAAACTAGCCTGTATGTCACTAGGGGTCACCTTTTTAACCTATTATTATCCGAGTTATTGTCTCCAAATACATTTATATATGTTATAAAATAAGATATAGGTAAACTAACTTACATAATAAAACAATTATAAAACTTAAATCGGTCTAAGTGACCTTTCATTTACCATGATATGATGTCAATTCTAAGTGC
>CM063511.1:30183039-30190539 GCA_032207245.1 Pardosa pseudoannulata | reverse complement strand
ATAAAACAAAAATTTTTATTTAGGAATCACAATTAAATTAAGTAACCAACTGTAGAAAATATTGCTATATATCAATACTTGAAAAAATAAACATGATTAATTTTAATATATTAATTAAAGTAGGTTTATTTTAGTTTGGATCTTTACACTCAGTTTTTTACTACCTGGGGAACTAATTAGGCAGGGACCTACTATTTAAAGCAGATTTCGAAAGGATGCGAACGTTTATGTTAGAAGAGAATTCGACCCAACGATTCCGGTATAGGAAAACAACTAGCTACATGTTTCTTAATTCTCCCTAAATTCTTAAAGAACTTCATATTAAATATTTCTCATACATTTAAATATTTATAAACATAGACTTAAAAGGGATATAATTAGCTCTGCTCATACTTATCTTCTAAAATCATGTTATATCCCCAGAGTAGAATGTTGTTTAATAAGTATTAACTTCAGTATACTACTAAAGTTTTAAAATCAGAGGATATCTATGGAGATCAAAAGTCAGAATTACATAAAGTAGTTAAATACTTTTCTAAAATTTTATAAGATCTGTATTCTCTAAAAGAAAATATTTTATAGAAATATTCTGCAAACTAAAACGATCACTTCTAAATACACTTCATCATAATGATATTTTATGGAATAAGCAAATATTTGTCTCGAAGTCTATAATTATCATCTCTAAATGCTACTTTGAAACATTTCCGTAAGAATATATACTAATCTATGCAATATAAATTATCTACTGCGCCGGAAAATCCATATTAAACAGATGTAATACATCAAATATTTGTAATGAATAATCAAGACTTACCCTACCTTGCTTGACTTCAAGTAGCATTAATAATATCGTTATTTAGCAGAACACTTCATAATGCATGAATTCATAACAGAGCTGTATGGTAATGCCTAGCGTTTATAATATTTAATCCGACGAATAATTGACTAAAGGTTAAAATGCAAATTTCCAGTCCTATGTATACAGAATCAGATGCTACTTAGCTAATTATAAAGTAATTAGTGATTTATAAATATTAATGGCACGCCTAATTACGTCATGGAGATAGATGTTGCTATTTCGATGTGTGAAAGCGGTGATGAATTGTTTTTTAAGAAGTTTACGCTTTTGAACTTTTGTAATTTATGTTGGAATTTGACCCATTATCTCTAAAATTTGTTTGTGCTGTAATAAAGTCTTGATACACTAGAGAGTATTTTAACTATTAGCAGTTTTAACTAGAATTTCACAGTTGATAAACGCTGTTTTATTTGTTTGATAATTTTAATTAGTTTATATTACTGAGGTTGCTTTGTTAAAGAAAATATTTAATGTACAAACATTTATGACAGATTGCTAAATTTTGTAAACATTGTTAATATTGAGAAAGTTCATATAACTTTTCATATACATATAGAAGCAATTCCTTATAATGAGTCAGATTTGTATTTGTGATAAATTATTTAGAACTAAAAATTTATTTCAGTAGAAATTTCATGAAATTTTAAGTTTTTACATAAAGCTCAGTTGTTATATTGCTCAACTTGATGTGTGAAAAAGGTAAAATTCAAATTCCTATATCACTGAATATTGAAATGTAACGAAATATAAGAATCAGAGTTTGTGTTCTAATATACAGAACTTCTAATAAATATATAGCAATGGACAAATTAGTTATTACAAATAATTATTTAAAATAAATTTTAAAAGATATATTTTTGAATTTTACAAGCATTTAAACACTCCATGTGTATTTTTGATAGATTACGAAACGTCACATAGTTTCACAATTTATCGACACTTTACATTGCGAAATGTTCAATATTATACAGCTAAAAAATATATTTCGAACAGCAACAGTCTAACTGTTTCAAATTAAAATCATCGTTTTTCACATTCTGTACGAAAGATAGAAATTTTAACTTTTAACAATATTTTAACTTTTAGATGTTTTAACTTTTTTTTCTATATTTAAAGAGATGCTTACTGAAACAATCTTAACGTTATTCCAAACTCTAATGTATACTATGAAATAAATATGTGGCAAAACCGTCTCAATGCAACTTTGTTTTAGTTAATTAATAGTCAATGTATTTTGAAATTATTTAGATGTTCTGAAGAAAAATTAAACACTTTCAGGTATGTCACTAAGTATATAACTTTTAAAGATTTGTGAAAAGCAATATCAATTTGTTTTGGTAGTACATTGTTATTTTAACTACATGAACAGGGAAAAAAACAAGGATATAAGTAAGGTAAAGTTATTTATATGTACTTAAAAAACAATTGTACAGAAGTATTAAAATCTACTTAAATATTATAATGGAAAGATAACAGACAACTTATTTCAGGTTTAACAAGCTTATTTTTCAGTCAACAAAATAGGAAAGACTTATTAATACTTAATGGACCTCATCGTAAAGTTTTAAAAGCGAATATTGTGTTATGCCTACTGGTGTCAAAGTTTCTTAAGGTAAAAAACTAACATTTCTGTTATGTATAATATAAGATACTAGTGTGTTTCTTTATATATATATATATATATATATATATATATATATATATATATATATATATATATATATATATATATATATATATATATATATATATATATATATATATATATATATATATATATATATATATATATAAAATACACACACAAATGCACATATAAATAATTAGGTATACATATATATGCATAAGTTCACACTCATATATCTTTATATATATATATATATATATATATATATATATATTATTCTTATAATATATAATGAACAAAGCGAAGATTTCCGCATTTCTTTAACTTTATTCGCTATAAATAAAAATTACACATTTAATATCGTATTCTAGGAGATGTTTTATCGCATATACATCTAAGAATACGTGCAGTAACTTTGAAACTGCATCAGAAAGCTTTAACCTTTTTCGAACATAAAAATCTTAAATACGTAGACAAAACTTTTGTTTATGACATAATATCTCATTAAAATTTTATTCTGTTTAAATTTCACACGTGCTGTGAAACGCTCTCAGTTTTGTACTTAAATTGCATTTCTTGCATTTAAATATGAAAATTTTTGCATGAAGTATACAATAAATATCCGTGTGGAAAGAAAATTATATGATGTTTAACTCTTTGTTATACAATTTTATGTCTTAAAACGTAGAAGCTTTAATGATACTTCCATAAATTAGTTAAACGCATAGGGAATAGCGAAAAAATATTTTATTCCTCTATCTCAAATATAAATTCAACCTATTTTCA
Organism: Pardosa pseudoannulata; assembly: GCA_032207245.1. Lineage (NCBI taxonomy): Eukaryota > Metazoa > Arthropoda > Arachnida > Araneae > Lycosidae > Pardosa > Pardosa pseudoannulata. The sequence goes on along the minus strand of CM063511.1, from coordinate 30,187,264 downwards.
CTTTTTAAATATGAGGAAAAGTTAATGTGAAATATTTGTTCAAATAAATGTTTTTTGTTTAATTTTTTTCAAAATCTTAAACTTAAATATTAGCACTTTCAAATGTTAAGTAAAATAAATTATTTTATATTCTTATCTTTAATGTTCATTTTAATGTTTATATTTATTTTTCTTTGTTGTAAGATGGCTTTAAACTTCTACTATCGAGAATAATATCTGAAATAACTTGGAAAACATTGATTTTATAATTTCACATACACAGACATATATGTCTATATATATATATATATATATATATATATATATATATATTATATATATATATATATATATATATATATATATATATATATATATATATATATATATATATATATATATATATATATTAATGGAAGAGCTTTAAACTGTTTTCATAACACTTTGATATGTTAATACCATAAAGCATAAATTTAATGTAAGATATATATTAGTATGTATTTATTTATGTATTTCGAAATGCAAAAACACAAATAAATATGAATTTGTAACCTGAATTATTAGGAATTACTTTTTTGAGAGATTTTAGCAGTTTGTTTTTTCATTATTTTGTAATCTCTGTTTCCTAGCAAAAAGGGTATAAAGAGTACGTTTTTGGAAAAAAAAATCCCATTCTGCCAAATACATTACACGGAATTTAGAAAACATTTCCGAGAAATAAATTAATATTTTAATAAACTAAAATAATATTTTACTCTTTTTTAATCTTTATTTAAATATAAAATTAGCCTTTTTTGTTCATGTTTTAAGAATGCTAAGAATACTGAATATAGAGAAAAGTTATTGAAATGTAATTGTAGTGAGTATTGAAATGTAACGAAATGCAACAACCAAAAATGTTGTTCTCATATACATAACTTCTAATAAATATATAGCATCGGATAAACCAGTTATTGTAAATACTTATATAAAATAAATTTTAAAAGATATATTTTTGAATTTTTCAAGCATTTAAACACTCCATTCATATTTCTGATAGATTACGAAACGTCACATTCCTTCAAAATTTATCAACAATTTAAATTGCAAAATAGTTCAAAATATTATATCTCGAACAGCAAAAGTCTAACTATTTCAAATTAAAATAATAATTTTGCACATTCTGTAAGAAAAATAGAAATTTTAACTTTTAGAAATATTTTAACTTTTTTTCTGTTTTTCCAGCGAATGCTTACTGAAACAATATAGGTTTTATTCAAAACTCTAAAGTAACCTGTGAAATTAAATGAACCTGTTATGCGGCAAATCCCTCTCAATACAGGTTTTTTTAGATAATTAATAGTCAATATCTTTTGAAATTATTTAGATGTTCTGAAGAAAATTTAAACACTTTCACGTAAGTATATCACTAAGTATATTACTATTAAAATATTTCCTATTTTCAGGAAGATTGGTGAAAAGCAGTATCAATTTATTTTGGTAGTATATTGTTATCTAAAATTACATGAACAAGGCAAAAGAAAAAGGAATAAATAAGTAAAGATATTTATATATACTTAAGAAACAATTACACAGGATTAATAAAATGTATTAAATAATATAATGAAAAGATATCAGACAACTTATTCCAGCTTTAACAAACTTATTTGGCAGTCAAATAAATAAGAAAGTCTTATTGATACTTAATGGTTATCATTCTAAAGTATTATTAAAGAATGATTTGTTATGCGCAATGGCGTCAAAGATTCTTAAGTTAAAAACTAACATTACTTTTCTATATAATATTAGATACTAGTGTGTTTCTTTTTGAATGTTATGCCATTATACCTCAATATATACAATAAAATTGTGAATCGTGTGTTCAAAAATATTATGTATTTAAATAATACACCCAATGAAATAATTCTAGATATTGTATAAATTCAAATGATTTTTATTATATGATTCATGAAATATGTAAGAGATAAAGAAAATACAGAATGAAGGAAATTTTATGCATGATTTTTTAACTAAAAGTTAAAACCCATTTAAAACTTTATACATCTAACTGTACATTATTAATTATCTATTTTAGTACTTCCATATAAAATATGCTGTTACTAATTCACAAAATATTATCAATAAATAGTTATTGTCAATTTACTGCATATTATTTGCGTTGCCTTGTATAGAATTTGTATTAGTGGACCTTTTAAATACCAATTTATATTACCATTTTTCTAACGAAAAAATGACAGCAACAAACGAATGATAATGTTACCCAAATAAAATTTTATTTATCAGCAAAGAACTTTAAGACTATACTTTCCTCACCACTCCAATAACATTATGCAAATAATAACATTAACCGCGATCATATTAAGCGGCGAAGACTGAATTTAATATTCATTCTTTTTCTAAATAAAAGTTTCTAGTGAAGTAAAGGCGAAAGAGTTTTCTTTATTTTTTAAATGTGAAAGTGATTATTTGTTTCAGCAATTTGAGTATCAGTATTAAAACCAATAAAATCCATAAATAATTCAGTATCAATTATTTCAAAAACTGAATTTAAATTGAAAATAGCTGGTAAATTCTTCCAAACAATTTTATATCATTCATTTTTCCTCCCTTTTAAGGGACCAAAAAATAAATGTCAAGTTTTTGGGAATAAATAAATTTTTAATTTTAATATAACAATAAATGATTCTGTTGCTTAAAATGTATAAAGCAGTAAATATATAATTACAATTGCAATTAAATATTTAATATATAATTACAATAAAAATGTAATGCGATTATATAATTAGTTAAAAAGATATGCCACAGCGTATATGAAAGTTGATTTCATTATTTATTATATTTATCCATATAAAACATAATAAAGAACAAAGTTATTTACCTTTTATTTATTGTTTCGCAATAATCTACAAACTGAAACTATATTATAATTCAGGAATATGATTCATAAAAAAAATTAACTGCTTATCATACTTGTATATATATATATATATATATATATATATATATATATATATATATATATATATATATATATATATATATATATATATATATATATATATAATTTCCTTTTACCTCTTCTCGTTCCTTAAACACTTACTGTCGCAAAATGTAAGATTTCATGGAGTGATCGAATATTTAAATTTTCTGTCACAAGCCAAATTACCTATCCTGGTTAATCCAGGTTAGTCCATCAAGCCTAGTGGTTTACGTAAAAGACACTAAGAAAGTTTGAAAATAAAATTATTTTTTCAATCCATCATTAGTGATATCCCACCTATTCATTTTACAGTTGCTTATAAGTGCTGTGAGTTAATGACAGTGATATGATTAATCATATGTTGACGCATCGAAGCAAAAAGTTACTTAATATTTTTAAACTAAATTCAATTAGTGAAGCTAAATAGAAGTCAATTTTATTTTTCTCGAATACGCCAAAGATTACCACAATAATAAAAAGATTTAATGTATTTGTAAAAATTTTGTAATATTAAGAATTGTCAGAATTTGATTTAATAAATAAAGTTGCTTGTATATATAGTATATATATATATATATATATATATATATATATATATATATATATATATATATATATATATATATATATATATATATATATATATATATATATATATATATATATATATATATATATATATATATATATATATATATATATATATATATATATATATATATATATATATATATATATATGTATCTATGTATGTATATCTATATATATATATATATATATATATATATATATATATATATATATATATATATATATATATATATATATATATATATATATATATATATATATATATATATATATATATATATATATATATATATATATATATATATATATATATATATATATATATATATATATATATATATATATATATATATATATATATATATATATATATATATATATATATATATATATATATATATATATATATATATATGTGTGTGTGTGTGTGTGTGTGTGTGTGTTTGTACGTGTACGTGTACGTGTATACATATTGTGTGTGTATTTGTTTGATTATATAAAAATTCATAGGTACATAGTTCACATACCATAATACAATTTTTAAAATGCTAAGATAATATTCAGTAGAATAGGTTTTCTCTTACTCTATAGTTTAATCTTATCATACACTTTTAATTTTTAAACATCTATCAAATACTCCTTCATAGTAAAAAGATTTTATCAAAACACAAATTT
>CM063511.1:30145539-30178039 GCA_032207245.1 Pardosa pseudoannulata | reverse complement strand
CCTCACTTTAGATTCCTCATTTGTACTCTTTATATACCTCCTTTGTTTTGAAATCTTTAAAACTATGAAATATTTTTCGACTTGGTTTTGTTTTACTACCAGTTTTAGATATTTAACAGAATTTTATTTCAAATTTCGTTGTTTATGTAGTAAACAAAATTAACATACCTGTTACTTGTTAGCACACATCCGAAAACCCACATACCAGATACGCAAATAAATATCGCAACAATTATTCAGCGATTATCAGGAAATTTAACACGTAAGATTAGCTAATAGTTGTAACTGACTTTTATCTATTAAATATAATGTGTGCTTTTATTCCTCACTTGAGATTCGAAATAGACCTCATTAGTTTTATTTTGAAATCTTTAAAATTATTAAATATTTATCGACTTGGTTTTGTTTCACTACCAGTTTTAGATGTTTAACAGAATTTTATTTCAAATTTCATTGTTTGTTTGGTAAACAAAATGAAAATTCTTACTTGTCAGCACACATCCGAAAACCCATCTACCTGATACTCAAATAAATATCGCAATAACTATTCAGCGATTATCAGTAAATTTAACAGGTATGTTTAGCTAATACTTGTAACTGATTTTTATTACTTAAATATTATGTGTGCTTTTGTACCTCACTTGAGATTCCTCATTTGTACTCTTTACATACCTACTTTGTTTTGAAATCTTTAAAATTATAAAATATTTTTCGACTTGGTTTTGTTTTACTACCAGTTTTAGATGTTTAGCTGAATTTTGTGTTAAATTTCATTGTTTATGTAGTAAACAAAAGTAACACACATGTTACTTGTTAGAGCAAATCCGAATAACACGTAATTAAATATCGCAACAATTATCCAACCAATGTTTATTCCACAAACGTAATAATGACAATTAAGAATAATTACTAATAATAATTAGGGCACAATGTTTCTTTATTACTTAAATATTATGTGTACTTTTATACCTCACTTGAGATTCCTCATTTGTACTCTGTATATACCTCCTTTGTTTTGAAATCTTTAAAACTATGAAATATTTTTCAACTTGGTTTTGTTTTACTACCAGTTTTAGATATTTAACAGAATTTTATTTCAAATTTCGTTGTTTATGTAGTAAACAAAATTAACATACCTGTTACTTGTTAGCACACATCCGAAAACCCACATACCAGATACGAAAATAAATATCGCAACAATTATTCAGCGATTATCAGGAAATTTAACACGTAAGATTAGCTAATACTTGTAACTGACTATTATCTATTAAATATAATGTGTGCTTTTATTCCTCACTTGAGATTCGAAATAGACCTCATTAGTTTTATTTTGAAATCTTTAAATTTATTAAATATTTATCGACTTGGTTTTGTTTCACTACCAGTTTTAGATGTTTAACAGAATTTTATTTCAAATTTCATTGTTTGTTTGGTAAACAAAATGAAAATTCTTACTTGTCAGCACACATCCGAAAACCCATCTACCTGATATTCAAATAAATATCGCAATAACTATTCAGCGATTATCAGTAAATTTAACAGGTATGTTTAGCTACTACTTGTCACTAATTTTTATTACTTAAATATTATGTGTGCTTTTATACCTCACTAGAGATTCCTCATTTGTACTCTTTACATACCTCCTTTGTTTTGAAATCGTTAAAATTATAAAATACTTTTCGACATCATTTTGTTTCACTACCAGTTTTAGATGTTTAACTGAATTTTGTTTCAAATTTCATTGTTTATGTAGTAAACAAAAGTAACACACATGTTACTTGTTAGAGCACATCCGAATAACACGCTAATAAATATCGCAACAATTATTCAACGATTATCAGCAAATTTAAAACGTATGGGTAGATAGTACTTGTAACTGATATTTATTATTTAAATATTTTATGTGCTTTAATACCTCACTTGAGATTCGAAATGGACCTCATTTGTTTTATTTTAAAATCTTTAAAATTGTAAAATATTGATCGACTTGATTTTGTTTTACTACAGTTTTAGATGTTTAACAGAATTTTATATTAAATTTCATTGTTTATGTAAGAAAAAAATGTAACACATGTTACTTGTTAGCACATATCCGAAAACCCACATACTTGATACACAAATATATATCGCAACAATTATTCAGCGATTATCAGTAAATTTAACACGTATGTTTAGCTAATACTTGTAACTGAGGTTTATTACTTAAATATTATGTGTGTTTTTATACCTCACTTGAGATTCCTCATTTATACACTTTATATACCTCCTTTGTTTTGAAATCGTTAAAATTATAAAATATTTTTCGACTTCATTTTGTTTCACTACCAGTTTTAGATGTTTAACAGAATTTTGTTTCAAATTTCATTGTTTATGTAGTAAACAAAAGTAACACACACGTTACTTGTTAGCGCACATCCGAATACCTGATACGCAAATAAATATCTCAACAATTATTCTACGATTATAAGCAAATTTTAAACGTATGGGTATCTAGTACTTGTAACTGATTTTTATTACGTAAATATTATGCGAGATTTTATACCACACTCCTTAAAATTTCAAAGGTAGCTCATTTGTTTTATTCCCAAATCTTTAAAATGTAAAATAAATTCCTTTATTTGTTTTGTCTTTTCACCATTTTTAAATACATATCATAATGTTGTAAATTCCATTGTATATATAATAAACAAATGCAACACATGTTATATGTTAGCATACGCCCTCAAATACACAAATACTTTATATCAGTTCATAAGATCCATTTATATAAGTAAATAAATACATATATTTCTTAATATATCGTATATATATGCATCGATAGAATAAAATAATTAAATCGATTTCTGGAGTAAGTTATGTATCTATTTTTATTACTAGGAAAGAAATAATATTTCTTAGGATTTTTAATGGGATATAGATTTTCAATTAAAAACATTGCTTACGCCAGCAAAAATTTATTCGTGCCTCTTGTTTCTAATACATATTTCCAATAAGAAACAGAAAGCGATTTTTAATAACGAATACTTTAAAGTAAATAAATAAATACTTCTATATATTTACTCGAACAAATAATGCCCCGATGTAAATTGTTTTGTTTTTCCTGTCTTTATTTCTTCGGAGTCCTAATCAATAACTGCTTTTTAAACACACCATGGAAAAATGATCTCCAAAAATTATTTTACTCTTCTTCAGTAAAGATATGTACTCTTTTTTTAATTCTTATTACTCTTCATTCGTCGAAGAAGTGGAGATAAAAATAAAAGTTTTATGCAGATGCGGAGACTTGTCTTTGGCTTTTATTTTTCCTCGGAGTTATTGCATTTCACATTTGGCAACAGATGGGAAATGTATATATTGAAAGACGCCAGTGTGAGTAAAAGAGTAAAGAAAAAGCACAGAAATAGAGGCACAACAAGTAAAAGTATCATTGGAGAGAGAGAGAAAAAAAAGAGCTGAATTCAGTTTTACTGTAGACTCAGTTTGTCGCAAAATTGAAAAAAAAAATAAAAAATACGAAACTGTGAAAAGAAACAGAATTTCAGCCAAGGGAGAAAAATCATTTTATATTGTATTAGAATTTTTTTTCATTTTATTTCTATTCTTTTTTTCCTGGATTGTTTGAGTTAGAACTCCCTCTTCGAAAAGCTGACAGGAAAAGGGAATTTTGAAATTTTCATTAAAATCCAGTCAAGTGTTTGAAGATAATTAAATACCCAAGTGCCGGTTTTTGAAATCTCAGCTTGTAAAATCAATACCATCCATACACTGCGTCTCTCTACCCCCCCCTGACCCTCTTACACCACAGATTTTTCCCTTTCGATTTCGCTGTTCATTGTGGAAACAACTCAATGCAATATCGCATCGAAAATAAAATGAAAGAGAGGGAAAAAAAATGGGAAATTCAGTTTATCTTCCGCTCCCAAATTTCCAGCCGATACACTTTCCATTATTTTCTTTCAGCATGCACAGTCTGTTAAGAGAAAAAATGCAGTGTGATAACCCAAGAACTCATTTTAATTCAGAATGTTTGGGGAGATTAGAAAATTTTTTTAAAAACAATATGGTTGAATTATTTGCTTTCCATAGGAATAGAACAATTTAACAAATAACTGAGGGATTTAGTGGTTTTAAAATGTCTAACAATCTAATTTTAAGGAATAAAAGATTAACACTAAACTGATGCAGATATAGATGTAAACTCAGTAATTTTTTTAATTACTTCATCTAAACTCAAAATGCAATTTCATTAAAGGAATGCTATATGTATGTCAATTGTGTAAGATTTGTTTATGATTAAGTTTTTTTCTGTAATATGTGTTATATACGTATTAACTGAGTATTTACTAGACATTATTACTGTTAAATACATTACATGTAACGTTGAATTAAATAATTTTTAGAAATAGTAAATTATAAACAATGGGTACAACTTCATCAAAAGAATGCAATATGTATGTTATTTGAGCAAGTTTTGTTTATTATTAAGATTTGTTCTGTAATGTGTGTTATAAGTGTTAAATGTGTGTTAACTGAGTATGTACTAGATAGTATTACTGTTATATTACTGGTAATGTTGAATGATTTAGATTTTAGAAACAGTAAAATTATAGAAAATTTGTACAATTTTATCTAAGGAATGCTATGTGTTTGTCATTTGTGTAAGATTTGTTTATTATTTAGATTTTTTCTGTAACTTGTGTTAATGAGAATGTACTAGGTATTATTCCTGTTATACGTATTATAGGTAATGTTGAAATATATAATTTTTAGAAACAATAAAACTATAGAGAATGGGCACAATACTATTAAAGAAATGTTATATGTATGTCTTTTGTGCAAGATTTGTTTATTATTTAGATTTTTTTCTGCAATGTGGGTTAACTGAGTATGTACCAGGCATTATTACTGTTATATATATTACAGTTAATGGTGAAATATATAATTTTTTGAAACAGTAAAACTATGGAAAATAAGTACAATTTCTTCAAAGCAATGTTATGTGTATGTCATTTGTTCAAGATTTGTTTATTAGGTTTTTTTCTGTAATATGAGTTATATGTGTAACAATTACGTATATCTAAACATTAATAATATTGTATATCTATAACAGGAAATGTTGAAATATATAAATTTTTGCAACATTAAAGATATTTACAATTTCATCTAAAAGTTATATGTAAGTTATTTGTGCAAGATTTGTTTATTATTTAGAATTTTTCTGTAAAGTGTGATATAAGTGCTATATGTTAGTTAACCTAGTATGTACTAGACATTATGACTGTTATATATATAAGCAGGTAATGCTGAAACATACAATTTTTGACACTGTCAATCTATAGACAATGGGTACAATTTGATCAAAAATGTTACATGTATGTCTTTTGTGCAAGATTTGTTTCTTATTTAGATTTTTTAAATAAATATGTATTAATTAAGTAAATACTACATCTTATGACAGTTAGATATATCATATATAATGTTGATTTGTATACTTCTTTGAAACATTACAAGTACTAATGATCAATGGGTAATATAAATAAACTATCTGTTTTATGTAGATTTTTGTCAGCACTGTAAAACGTATTTACACCATAATTTGAAATATTCTAAGAAAGTAATATCTTACGGTGACCGAATGAATAAATCGCTGACCTTCGGTACTCGAGTTCGAAGGTTCGAAGGTTCCATTGTGACATAGATGTTAGTAGTCATTCAAAATAGTCTATAACCAGTAGGTGCCAGTGTCTTTAGCAGTCGTATTTGAAGAAGTAGACAGTAGTGCTCCAAACCAAATACAACAAATTGATATAAAATAACAGTTTTTTAGAAAATAATTTTATGTTTTTTAAAATGTTTACGCGTGGAGATATGAATAATTAATTAAAAAATATAATAGATAATAAAAAATATAGTATTCAAAATTTTTCGCTTTTCACCTAATTAGAATTAAATAAAACAAATAAATAAGGTTTATGTGGTTATAAATTAATTAATAGCATATTTTTGGCAATAAATGAAAAACTATAAATATTTATAAGGTTAAATTGATGAACAGTATTTCTTCTAATATCCTTTTTAAATTTTTGAAATTACATATTTTAAGTTTTACGTATGTTATTTGTAAAGATCTATAATGAAGAGTTTATTTTTAAAAATACTTAAAATGTTAATCTCTACTACATAATGAAATGGTTTTCCTGTATTTAAGAAATGTAGGTATTGTATAAATGCATTATATTTTGAAGTCTTAAAATGTAATCACATTGGCTAAATAGTCTACGTTACAACTGATGGTTTTCAAGGTACTATTTTCATATCCTTAACAGTGTACATATATTTTTCAATTCCTATTATTAGTTCACAAAATCTAAATATATATATATATATATATATATATATATATATATATATATATATATTTATATATATATATATATATATATATATATATATATATATATATATATATATATATATATATATATATATATATATATATATATATATATATATATATATATATATATATATATATATATATATATATATATATATATATATATATATATATATATATATATATATATATATATATATATATATATATATATATATATATATATATATATATATATATATACAGCTTTTTAAAATTTTAGTGGATAACACTTAATGTTGATAGAGTTATTTCAATTATTAATTAATTTTATATTTATCCAAGAAATCACTCCATGCTTTTAGCACGAGTCTCATGACTTCGTCAATGCGTCCCCATTTAGTTTACAGTAAATCTAAGAATTTAGATTCTAAATTATTACACGATAAAAAATGATTACTCCAGATTTTTTCTTATTTTACATGTGTTCATATTATTTAATAAAGCGTAACTAAAATAAAAAAAAAAATTCTTTTCTGACCTAAGTAGGAATTGACTTTAAAAAAATTTTTATATGGCACTTGTTACTTTCAGATTTACTCAAAATATCTACAACAGAATAAGTATACTAAGTGAATTTCTTCCTAAAATTTGAATTTGTTTTACAATTTTGATTCGAAACAGGTGTTTGGAACAAGCCCTTTTCTTATCCAGAATTTTTCTAAGAAAGCGATAAAAAAAATATGTGGATTTACTCTGTCTCGCTTGAATCTAGGATATATTCCTATCCCTGATATTTCGCCAGGTCCTTATATTCGAGAAGACTTTAAACAAGAGTATACATTTCAGATGGATGATGAGAAGCGAAAACTTGTCAGGGATATTTTTGAAAACTTCTCCTATTTTGAAATAGAGCAAAAATCTTTTCTTTCGGTTGTCGGTTTATTATTTTCGACAACTTTTTCCTTTTCAATTTATTACATTATTGAAATAAAAAAATGTATATAAGAGAACGAAAAATCCCCATTTCATAAATTTATATTTCTTTATTTAAATTTAAATAGTTATTTAATAACTACAGTACTATTTTTAACATACGTATCATAGCAATTGAATCAAAATGTTAAAAAAGACATATTAAAGTAGTATCAGAGTTTATGGTACAAATACTTTTTAAATTACTGACAAAGCTATAATTAAATACATATTTTTGAAACCCTATTGCTTAATTTTATATTTGTTTATATAAACTTAAATAGTTATTTATTAAATACAATACTATTTTTAAGATCTGATACTATTTTTAATATATATACTATTTTTAATATATCATAAGAATTGAATAAAAATTTTTAAAAAGAGATATTAAAGTAGTATCAGAGTTTATGGTGCAAATACATTTTAAATTACTGACAAAGGTATAATTAAAAACATATTTTTGAAACCCCATTGCTTACGATTATATTTGCTTATTTAAATTTAAATTGTTATTTATTAAATAAAACACTTTTTTTTAAGATCTGACTTTATTTTTAACATACGCATCATAAGAATCGATTAAAAATTGTGAAATAGAGATAATGAAGTAGTTTTAGAGTTTATGGTGCAAATACTTTTTAAAGTACTGACAAAGCTATAATTAAATACATATTTTTGAAACCCCATTGCTTAATTTAAAATTTTTTAATTTAAATTTAAATAGTCATTTATTAAATACAACACTATTTTTAAGATCTGATACTATTTGTAACATACGTATCATAACAATAGACAAAAATTGTTAAAAAAGAGATATTAAAGTATTATCATAGTTTAAGGTGCAAATATTTTTTAAATTACCGACTAAGTTATAATTAAATACATATTTTTGAAACCGCTTTGCTTAAATTTATATTTGTTTATTTAAATTTAAATAGTTATTTATTAAATACAATACTATATTTAAGATCTGATACTATTTTTAATATACGTATCATAAGAATTGGATAAAAATTGTTAAAGAGAGATATTAGAGTAGTATCAGAGTTTAAGGTGTAAATATTTTTAAAATTACCTACTATGTTATAATTAAATACATATTTTTTAAACCCCATTGTTCAAATTTATATTTGTTTATTTAAATTTAAATAGTTATTTTATAAATGCAATACTATTTTTAAAATTAGATTCTATTTTTAAGATACGTATCATGCGAATTTAATAAAAATTGTCAAATAGAGATATTAAAGTAGTATCAGAGTGTATGGTGCAAATACTTTTTAAGTTACTGACAAAGCTATAATTAAATGCATATTTTTGAAACTCCATTGCTTAAATTTATATTTGCTTATTTAAATTTAAATAGTTATTTATTAAATACAATACTATTTTTTAGATCTGGTACTATTTTTAACATGAGTATCAAAACAATTGGATACAAATTGTTAAAAAGAGATATTAATATAGTATCAGAGTTTATGGTGCAAATACTTTTTAAATTACTGACAAATCTATAATTAAATACATATTTTTGAAACCTCATTGCTTAAATTTATATTTGTTTAATTAAATTTAAATAGCTATTTATTGAATACAATACAATTTTTAAGATCTGATAGTATTTTTAACATGCTCTCATAATAATTGAATAAAAAATGTTAAAAAGAGATATTAAAGTAGTATCAACGTTTAAGGTGCAAATATTTTTAAAATGACCAACGAAGCTACAATTGAATACATATTTTTCACATTTTAGCACTCTCTCTTAATTTTTTAAGCAGTTAAACACAGTTTTATTTATTAATATACAAAAATTTTATTTCTATTTTCCAACTAAGTTATTATGATGTTTTTATTTTAATTTCTCTTTAATTCTAAAATTACCACCAGTGAAATTGAATTGCAGTAATTATAGTATAAAATTCGATTTGTTTATACGTTTAATGTAATTCACAACAAAAATCAGTTAAATATTTTCCTTTTAAATTTAAAGATTAAAATATAATTTATTCTACAAACTTCAATTTTACTAAGCGTTACCTTTGTTATATAACTAAAGAATGTTTTGTTAAAATCATTTCCAGCAAAATTAAATTTAATAATATTCAAATCATTTCATAACAGTGCAATAAATGGAAAATAGGAAGTATTTGTTTTCTAAAAAATATAATTTTAGAAAAAAAATCTTTAGGGAAATCTTTCAGATTAAATTTATTACTTTAAAGAGGCATCATTTTATTTTCCCTTTCACAGTTTGAAATTATTTAGATTATTATCTTAGATTGATAAATTGCCTTATATAAACACACACACACACACACACACACACACACACACATATATATATATATATATATATATATATATATATATATATATATATATATATATATATGCATATATATATGTGTATATATGTATACATAATATGTATATTATATATATAATATATAGATATATATATATATATATATTTATATATATATATATATATAGTGTGTGTGTGTGTGTGTGTTTGTGTGTGCTTGTGTGAGTGTAATTTTCAAATTAACAAAGAACGAGATACAACATTATTTTAGATAATTTGTTAGAGTAGATTAGTCTTTCTAGCTGTAATACTTAAAATTGTATTGAATCAAAGACAGAAATTAAAGAATATCTTTTATACTATTTTCTTTATTATCTTAATTTTATATCTTATGTCATTTCTGTAATGGCTTTCAATATAGTACATAAAATCAGCCACAATTCAGCAAATTCCTTTTATAGAGTATTTAAGAGTAAATTTTAGTTAAAACACAAATTTTTAAGCCTGAAACTTTAATTATAATTTGAAATAAATTTAAAGAATTTTACTATGTTCACAAACAGTTTTTACTGTAGAGCCACTTTTAACTGTAAAGTTTTAGTTATCATTACCAGGTAATAAAGGTATGGATATCATGTTTCACCTATTTCCTAATAGGGTCATTTATACATAAATTTTACCTTTAAATGTAATTAAAATATAAAAATTGTTATGTCTACTTTCAGTTTTATTTGAATCATTTTAGTAATACCAGTTTTAGCAAAAACATCAGATAAAAGTTACAAAGGAATAAAGATTTTTTTCAATAAAATGAAACAATTTTACTATATATTTAGTTTTAAATACCTTTTATGTATCCTAAGTTAAATAGAAAAATAAAATCTGTTATACGTAATTTAGTGTATCTGGCTATAAAGCTCTATTAAATGTATTAAAGACCTTCTACAAAATAGCCACTACTTCATACTTTTTTCTTTTAGTTTTACGTCTTAAGTCTTTTACGTCATAAAGTGCAAAAGAGTATATGAATATAGTCATGCTCCACCAAATTACTCTTATGGGGCATTTAGGTAAAACATTTTTATCGTAAAAAGTTAAAACGTAAAAAAAAATTATGTCTGCAACTTTTTTACGTCTCATAATGTAAAAACTCTTTTCCAAAGGAAAAAGAGAAAAAAAATTCTAAACTGTGGGATTCTTATCGTTCACTTATGTCTTTACCAAATTTTCTGCTTAATGAGTTTAATTAATGATAGAAAGAAACGAATTATTCCTCGTAATTTTCTTTCTTACTTAGCAGCTGCCTATTTTTGAAGTAATCGAAGAAGAAAGTGTATTTCATTATCTTTTTTTCAACATTTAAATCGATTCTTTTAATCTCAAATTACAAGCTTTATCTAAGAAGAGAAAAAAAATTCAAATTCACATAAAAAAGTAAAAAACAAGATTAAAAAGTAACAAAGAATATCAAGAACGTATGTTTTAAGCAATTAAAATTTAAGTCTCGGTGCAAAAGAAGAAAAGTTGTTCCGAGTTTTTGCTGGGATATGGATTAAAAAACTCTGTTACTGACTAGAAAAATAATGTAGTCAGAAGTACGCTTCAGTTTTAAAAGCAGTGAGGGACCTTTTTTTCATTTAACGTTTAGCCTTAAAATGTTTTCCAATACTTGAAAAAAGAGCATAAAATTACGATTTCTTTTTTCATATTAAATTACCATAAGAGAAAATGTCTTTATTTTTCTAGATCTTTCCAAAAAGTAAAACGTATTTCAATAGCAAAATAAAAAATGTTCAACAGACTTCGCTTTGAAAAAATTCTTTAAAATAACAAATTAAGACATAAATGTCGATTCGACCGGTTCTTGAGCATTCTTGAAGTTGAAAATAAGGTGTTTATTTTGCAAGTAGCTGAAGTAAAAGTATTTTTATTGCATCGATGGTAAAGTCTAGAAATATTAACTCGGTAAATTAAGCATGGGATAGATAAGGCTTAATACTTTTTTTCATGGAATGATTTTATATTTTAATGATATGCTGTAAAATTATTTTCAGACTAACTTCAAATAGATAATTAACTAATAATACAATCTTTGTTTTAATTTTAATTTTCATTTTTATAACGTATTGCATTTTCAACATAAGCTAGTATGAAACATAAATGCACGTCATTCGACCAGTTCTTGAGCATGCTTGATGTTGAAAATAATGTGTTTATTTTGTAAGTAGCTAAAGTAAAAGTTTTTTTATTGCATCAATGGTAAAATCTAGAAATATTAACTCAGTAAATTAAGCCTGTGATAGTTAAGGCTTAATACTTTTTTTTACGTAATGATTTTATACCTTACTGATATGAAAAGTATTTTCATATTTACTTCAGATAAATAATTAACTATCAATACATTCTTTGTTTTAACTGTAATTTCCATTTTTATAACTTATTACATTTTCAAGAAGATTTTATTCTTAAAATTTCTTTAACATAACAAATTAAGACATAAATGTCTATTCAACCGGTTCTTGAGCATTCTTGAAGTTGAAAATAAGGTGTTTATTTTACAAGCAGATGAAGTAAAAGTCTTTTTATTGCATTGATGGTAAAATTTAGAAATATTAACTCAGTAAATTAAGCCTAAGATAGTTGAGGCTTAATACTTTTTTTTCATGTAATGATTTTATGTTTTAGTGATATGCTGTAAAAGTATTTTCAGTTAACTTCAAAGATTAATAATACATACAGATTAACTAGTAATACATTCTTTGTTTTAACTGTAATTTTCATTTTTATAACTTATTGCCTTTTCAACATAAATTGGTATAATTTCAACTTTTTTATGGATATTTCAAAAGCTTATTAATAATTTAATAAATTTGTATACACTATGACATTCAATAAATGTTAATTTTAAAACCGTTGAATTTCAATGTCAATTGTCCAACTTTTATATCTTTCTATCAAACTAAATACTAACCAAATGTAAAAATTTTATTCTACAAAATTCTTTAAAATAACAGATTAAGACATAAATGTCGATTCGACTGGTTCGTGAGCATTCTTAAAGGTGAAAATAAGATGTTTATTTTGCAAGCAGCTGAAGTAAAAATATCTTTATTGAATCGATGGTAAAGTCTAGAAATATTAGCTCGGTAAATTAAGTCTGGGATAATTAAGGCTTAATACTTTTTTTTCATGTAATGATTTTGTATTTTACTGATATACTGTAAAAGTATTTTCAGATTAACTTTAATACATTTAATACTAACTAAGACTACCTAAGACTAACTAGATTAACTAAGACTTTAATACTAACTAGACTAATAATACATACATATTAACTAATAATACATTCTTTGTTTTAACTGTAATTTTAATTTTTATAACTTATTGCATTTTCAATATAAACTCGTATAATTTCAACTTATTATGGGTATTTGAAAAGCTCATTAGTACTTTGGTAAATTTCTGTACACTATGCCATTAAATAAATTTTAATTTTAAAACAGTTGATTTTCATTGCCCATTGTTAAACTTTTATACCTTGATAAAAATATGCATTATTTATCTCACAATACCAAAGCAATTGTTTCACTTCTACTTTTTAGTAATCAAAGAGTTAATTCACCCTATGTATAACTGTAATGTTAGTGTGCCCATTTTGAAATGCGGTTTAAAACAGTTTTGAAGTAATCACGTATGCAGTTAATAAAAAAAAACAAGTTTAGAAAAATCTGTTTAAAGATACAATAACGTTTTTACTATATAAATATATTGATTTGTAAAATGCATATTTCATGTACCTTTAAGTTTTATTAAAAGTGATGAGATTATTCTTCCCTAACACCAGTGAATGTAAGCTTTCTCAAAGCAAGTTGCATTGACCAAGCCTAAAAATACACCTAACATTAGTTACACGAGGGTTAAAAGTACACCTGCCTATAAGCTTAGTCAAATTTTTTTAAAATGTAACACTTTCTCAAGCAGCCGTACGACAGTAAATTGTGCATGCTATTCAGAAATTGACTTTGAATATGTTGGTCATGTTCCTGCAAATTTTCATTAGAGACACTTTTGCAGAAGCTGTTATTTTACGAAGACACAATCACTACAAAATGCTTTAAGATGACGTGGAAATCAGATGCTTAGAAGACCTTCCAATCAGAATTAAAAACAAGGACACTATGCAGAAAAAGTGTGTGCGATTTATTAAGCTGAGATCGACAGTTGAGTTTCTTAAAATATTAGGAAATATTTGTGAATACCATTTTTACCGATGATTTACAATTAAGAAGTATATGCTACAATCAGATGATACAACCTTCCCATGAACATAAAAAAACCAGCACAAGTAATACTGAGACATATGGATTTTTGGGATAGAATTTATCTATTCTAGAGAGGACAGATAGTCCTCAGATGTCAACATCGACTGATGTAGATGTTCAAGCCGGTTTGATCTGCTGATTAAATAGCATTCCTTAAAAGAGTAGGAATTGGTTCTTCCAACCGTGGGTAATTTGTTCACTGAAGTGTGTCGAATATTGGAAGTTTTATTTTAAAATTTATTAATTGTTTTAATTTACAGATGAGAAATATATATGCCAATCGGAAGATACAACTACCTGCCCACGGACAGAAAAAAATCAGCAACCTACAGTACTGATTAATATGCATTGTCGAGATAGAACTTTTCTACTCTCCTCAGGGAAAATAGTCCTCGAAAGACAACATAGACTGATACAGAAGTTCAAGCCCCTTTGATCTGCTGATTGAAGAACATTGTTTAAAAGAGTACGAAGGGATTATTCCAATCGTGGGTAATTTGTCCACAGTACTGAGTTGAATAAAGGAAGCTTTATTTTAATAATATATTAATTTTTTTCATTTACAGATGAAAAATATATGTGCCAATCAAAAGATACAACTACGTTACCACGAACGAAAAAAAATCAGCACCTTACAGTACTGATTCGTAGGGATTATCGGGATAGAATTTATCTATTCTAGTTAGGACAGATAGTCCTCGGATGACAACATCGACTGATGTAGATGTTCAATCCGCTTTAATCTGCTAATTGAAGAGAAGTCTTTAAAAGAGTATAAAGAGATTATTCCAACCGTGGGTAATTGGTTCACAGAAGTGTGTCGAATAATGGAATTTTATTTTAAAATATATTAATTGTTTTCATTTACAGATGAAAAATATATATGCTAATCGGAAGATACAACTACCTGCCCACGGACAAAAAAGAAATCAGAATCCTACAGTACTGATTCATCTGCATTGTAAAGATAGAATTTTTTTTTTATTCTACCGAGAGAAGATAGTCCTCGGAAGACAACATAGACTGATATAGATATTCAAGCAGTTTTGTTCTGCTGATTGAAGAGCATTCTTTAAAAGAGCATGAAGGAATTCTTTCAACCGTGGATAATTTGTTCAGAGAAGTGTGTCATGCATAGATGTTCTATTTTAATGTATTTTCGTTGTTCGAGTCTATATTTTATTTATTTTCATCTCATGATACTGACTAAGACACTAATTAATAATCAAGAATAAATATCAACTACTGACTTCTGAACATCACTCACTCAGTATTTAAACATTTTTATTAATGCTATTTCAACAAGAAATAAATACACGCATCTATCACTGAAATCAATAAAACAGTGAGTTTTCATCTAATGCCACCACCTAAAAGACTGTACTTAAAAAATATAAAAAAAAATCCATGATACAATTATAGAAATTACTCACTCAAAATTTGAAGATTTAAATATTGCTATTTTACTACGTATTATTTCTCTGAAAAATTACGATTACATAAATTAAACTTCAAGTTTGTAATAAAAGTCTACAAATATGTCCGAAATGTTAAATGTTGATGTAATGATTTTATGATCCATTCTGTAAGATTAAATGGTAAAATTAATTTTTTTTTACAATTTTTAAGTTGCTCTAGTGGTTTAAATTAAATACAAACGTGGTATCTTTATAAATGGATTATTTTTAACTGCAGGTGAGTATATGTAGTAATAAATTCAACTTTAGTCATTCTTCAAATCTAATCTACACAAAAGTTGCTTCAAATATTAAATATCTTTATCCAAAGAATGTAACAGCAAAAATAAATAATCAAAAGTAACCCTAGATAAAATATTCATTCTGTTCGAAGATATGAATCCATTATTGAAAGGGATTTCAGAATGTTTTAAGTGATTAAATTAACTATAATTAATTTTAGGCATACTTCCTTGAATAATTGACATTAATACATGTGCTTAGTAGATAATACGCTTATGGGTTATTTAGTTAATGAGATTAAAGGATGTACACGAATATTTACTTATGTATATGAGCTTAGTAAGTTTTAATATGCAAATAAGGTTATAGAATACACGTAATGCATGCATGTCATTATTACATAATGAAAACAACATGCTTTTTACTTTTTCTTATTATAGTGAGGATATTGAAAATGTATTTAACAGATATTTGTACTAAAAACTGTACATAGCATGTATGCTTCATATATAGCTTTAATAGACAGAAAAATATATTAAATTTAAAATTTAAGTATAACCCAAAAGTAAAAACTTATGAATATTGGTTGACAAATATTAATCCTTAAAAATATATATCATTATTACGCATTGGAAACATGATTTTTTTTCTTATTATACTGAGGATATTGAAAATGTATTTAACAGATCTGTGTACTTAAAATTGTACATTACATGTATGCTTCACATATAGCTTTAATAGAAAGAAAAAAATATATTAACTTTAAAATTTAATTATAACCCAAAATTAAATACTTATGAATATTGGTTGACAAATATTAATCCTTAAAATTATATATCATTATTACGTATTGAAAACAGGCTTTTTTCTTTTCTTATTATACTGAGGATATTGAAAATGTGTTTAACAGATCTTTATACTTAAAATTGTACATAGCATATATGCTTCACGAAGCTTTAATAGAAATAAGAAAATATATTAACTTTAAAATTTAAGTATAACCCAAAATTAAATACTTATAAAGATTGGCAAATATTAATCCTTAAAAATATATATCAGTAATACCCATAATGCATGAATGTCATTATTACATAATGGTTTGGTTTGGAGCGCTACGGTCTACTGTTTTGCACACGAGGGCTAATATTACATAATGAAAACATGCTTTTTACATTTTCTTATTATACTGAAAATATTGAAAGTACAATTAACAGATCTTTGTACTTAAAATTGTACATAGCATGTATTGTACATAGTACTTCATATATAGCTTTAATAAACAGAAAAATATATTAAATTTAAAATTTAAGTATCATCAAAAATTGAAGACTTATGAATATTGGTTTACAAATAAAATATTAATCCTTGAAATTATATATCATTAAATTTAAAGTTCTTTAAATTGTCAGAAATCAATGACCATACACTAAGATGAGCAATAACAGATAAACAGTTGATACGAAATAAATGACATAATCCGATTATTCTTCCAAATTTTCGTTCATTCCAATAAATTGTTAATGAATTTTACGCTCAAAAATAACCCCTCCAGCTGTTATCCGGAAAGGGTAACAATTTTTGAAACTTTAACAACAGACATTGATTGAAAATTTAGTTTCAGGCTAAGTAAACAATTTAACGTTTTCTCTTTTAGTAGAAATCAATATATTCTTTTAGATATAAGGCGAATTGAGTGTTTGTTTTAGACTCTAATCTTTATAAGAAGAAAAATATTAGAGACAGTTGGAAGGAGTGGATAATTTATTCTTCCCAATAAAACATAATAATATGACATGAAAAGCTCATTTGAAATTTTAAAACTTATTACTACTCGAAATATATTTTTTCTCGCCGTATTTTTGTGTCATTTTAAATACTTTCAAAGAGGAGGTGGTTATTTGACATTGTTAAGCAAACTTAAATTTTATAAAAATAATTGTTGAATATGATTTAAAGGTAATGGGATGAGAATGACGGATATTTTCATGAAATCGCAATTATCTTAAGAATATATATTTGCTACGAATTAACTCAAGCTATAATTACATAGACTGATTATACAAATGAGCATTTCTATGATCATTTCTAGCTTCTTGTTTATATTAGGATATAACTTTTTACAAGAATAAGTACAGCTAATTAAATATACATTTCATAGATTCACATTTCTATAACAGAGGATTAAGTTGTAAAAAATGAGAATTTTAATATCTAAAAAAATACTGTAAAAATATATTTGGTAAAATAATGCATACTAGTGAAAATAATCCGAAATTAATGAAAAAAAAACACAACTATATTATTTTGTTTTTTTCACCCAGCAAATTTATATTATATATATATATATATATATATATATATATATATATATATATATATATATATATATATATATATATATATATATATATTTGTAGATCAAAATTAATTTTTTTTAAATAATTATTGTATCACTTTTAAGCTGTTCAAGATAGGCTCGGGCAGGGCATCATATGTAGTAGAAATATATACATGTAAGAGTTACATACAATCGAAGTAATAATGACAAGATCTAATAATAAAATCTACAACGGTATTTTAAAAAAATAGAAATCTGTGTCTTTTTTTATCTTTTAATTTGTTCCATGCTTTCGTTAATGACAGAAGTTTTTTTTTCAGCATATTAATAGGAGTATTTTATATAAAATATTTAGTGGAAGTATCCCTCCTTTCCTTTCCTTCCCTATCAGCTCCTTTGTAATTAACGAGTTTCTAGAACATTCATTTACAGAGTTTGTTGAATGTTTATTAAAAGTAACGATATGCATCTTCACTTTGATACTGTGCAACAGTTCCCTTTTGGCAAATATGATTGGAGTTTCAGTAATTTTCTACTGTCTCTTGTTCTGGAGATTCGTGAGAATTCGATGTTCTTCTCATCAAAGTTGCACTATCTTTGATTAGCTATCTTATTTTTAGGAGATGGTTCAGAAAATAAGCATAAGGAAGTTCAGAAAAAAAATTAATATTCTGAAGATCTCTAAAATGATTTAGGAGTATTTATACGGAAAGGATATATACATTTGCTTCCTGACTAGTCATGTTTTATAGATTGAAAAAAAATCATTTGAAAAAAATTCATTAAAATATTTTTTAAAAATTATCAAAAATCATTAAAAAATAAAAAATAAATAAAAAATCCTTAAAATCATTAAATCAATTTTGAAGAGATTGTTTAGAAAAGAACCAAGAGTTAGTTCAGAAAAAAAATTTAATATTCTGAAAATCTTTAAAATGATTTAGTAGCATTTAGGAGGAAAGAATAGATAAAATTATTTTCTGATTAGTGACGTTTTAACGTTTTCAAAAAAAAAAAAATCGTTTGAAAAAATTATTATAAATAATGATATATATATATATATATATATATATATATATATATATATATATATATATATATATATATATATATATATATATATATATATATATATATATATATATATATATATATATATATATATATATATATATATATATATGTATATGTATGTATATATAAACATTAAAAAATAAAAATATATATTACAACATATTATTTTGTAGGAGAGTTACGAAAACAAATTTTGAACGCTTTGAAATACATTTGAAGATATTTAGGTAATTTTAAGAAAGCAAATTTTTATCAATCCATATTTTAAACTATTTGCAGTTACGGCAGTATATATATTTCTAAATAATACTTGTTTATACAAAAAAAAAACTGTTCATACTGATATAAGACGTTTACATAAAGAACTTAATTTTTAACTTTTAATAATAATAATAAATGAAAAATAAAGAAGTAAGAAAAAATATTAAGCACAATATTTTATAGGACTGAAAATATGTATTTTTTAATATCCTTTAATTTATGTAATGTTTTCTTTAGTTAAATATTCAATACTCTTTTTCCTCATATTCAGTAAATACCCCATATTTCAAAAGGACTATTATATGTTAGGAATTTAGCGGAAAGAGTCAATTCTTTCCTTTGCTATCAAGTCCTTTGTAATTAACGGCATTCTAGAAAATTGTTTCCACCGTTTGTCGAGTGTTTATTTAAAGTAACGACTATACATCGCGCATCTACACTTTGATACTCTTCAACAGTTTCCTCTTCACAAATATGCTTGGAATTTCAGTAATTTTCTCGCTTCGCTGCACTTTCTACTGGCTCTTATCCTAGAGTTTCGAAACGACTGGATGTACTTGTCACTGTTACACTATCTTCAATTGGGTATTTTGTTTTTAAGAGATGATTTAGAAAAGAAGCATGTGTAGCTCAGGATACCTATAATATTCTGCATATCTCTGAATTTGTTTCGGAGAGTTTAACAGAAATGAATATGTCTTACTCAATCTCAAACATTTTCGAAATTTTCGAAACTCAGACACAGTTGATCTTGAAATTTAGGACATGTAATACACAGGCTATTTTAGACTTTTAAAAATATTTTGAAGTATTTGACATATATTTAAATGTAATAAATATATTTATCATCTGGCATTTTAGCTATAATTTAACTTATTATTTATCAACTAACATTTTATTAAATATCAAAGCAATATTTCCATATATTAATATATCAATTCAATACATAATTTTATATTTTTTCTCTGAGAACTATAATTAAATATTCAAAGCAGGAAATATTTTTTAAGATTTAAAAATAGATAAAATTGATTATATGCGATTGTTTTATTACTGTACAAAAATACTGCTACATTAAGTAATTTTAAGCTGGACACGAAATAGTTTACATATTAAATATATATTAATTTCTAGAAAAATATGTATTTATATAAAACTTTTAATTAATTGAATGCCTTACATAAAATTAATTTCATTTCTAAATCATCTTTAATGTCTTTAAAAATTTATATTTAATATTTTTTTATCTATAAAATGTATTCCCTGTTTAAATGTGAAAACAAGTGTCTACATTGAACATATAAAAAACTAAAATGCCTTAAATAAAATTTTGTTAAACATATCATAAGAGCAGAGTAACCTAAATTTAATTATAAATTGCTTTTAATTAATAATTAGTCATATAAAGTATTTACTATTTAATAATTAATAGTAATATTGCATATTTATTGATTTCATATTTGATAATATCATTTTAACATCCAATTAATGCCCCAGTGGATCTAAAAATCACCAATAAAAATATAATAGTTTAAAAAATATTAAATGTAATAAAACTTATCAATAGCCATGACATTTAGGGAAAATGTTAAATTGCACATGGCATATGAAGAGAAAATAACTTGATTTAGAAAAGAAGCATGTGTAGCTCAGTATACCTATAATATTCTGCATATCTCTGAATTTGTTTCGGAGAGTTTAACAGAAATGAATAGGTCTTACTCAATCTCAAACATTTTTGAAATTTTCGAAAGTCAGACTAAGTTGAACTTGAATTTAAGACATATAATAAATAGGCTATTTTAATTGTTTAAAAATATTTAGAAGTATTTGACATATATTTAAAGGTAATAAATATATTTATCAACCAGCATTTTAACGTTTATTAAATATCCAAGCAATATTTCCATATATCAATATATCAAAGCAATATATAATTTTATATTTTTTCTCTGTTAATTGATAATTAAATAGCAAATGCAGGAAAACAATTTAAAAGTTTTATAAAGGAATAATATTAGAATTTTAAATTATATTATAATTTATATACATTACATTTTAAGTAATTATATATAATTTATATATATATATATATATATATTATATTTTAAATAATTTACATATAATTTATATATAATATATTTTAAGTAATTTATATATAATTTATATACATAATATTTTATATTATATTTTAAATTATATTATAATTTTAACTTAGATTATATGATATTTTTTTATTACAGTACAAAAATTCTCCTACACGATTGAGTATTCTAAAGCTGGACACGGAATAGTTTACATATTAAATATATTAATTTCTAGAAAAATATGTATTTATTTAAAACTTTTAATTAATTGAATGTCATTTATAAAGTTAATATCATCTCTAATATATTTAAAAATATTTTTGTTAATTTATATTTTATGACTTTTCTATCTACAACACTGGTCCTGGTCTACACGGGACAAAAAGTGTCCTAAATAAATATATAAAAAACAATAATGCCTTAAATAAAATTTCGGTAAACATATAGTAAATGAAACGTAACATAAATTTAATTCTCAATTGCATTTAATTTATTATTAGTCTTAAGAGTTATTTGCCATGTAATAATTAATTGAAATTTAGCAAATGAAAATATTGCATATTTATTAATTTCTTATTTGATGGTATCAATTAACCCCAGTTAATAATTAATGCCCCAGTGGATCTAAAAATCCCCAATAAAAATATAATAGTTTAAAAAATATTAAGTGTAATAAAACTTATTAATAGCCATGACATTCAGGGAAAATGTTAAATTGCACATGGCATATGAAGAGAAAATAATTTTATATAGAAAAGAAGGGTGTGTAGCACAGGATACCTATAATATTCTGCATATCTCTGAATTTGTTTAGTAGAGTTTAACAGAAATGAATATGTCTTACTCAATCTGAAACATTTTCGAAATTTTCGAAACTCAGACACAGTTTATCTAGAAATTTAGGACATGTAATAAACAGGCTATTTTAAACTTTTAAAAATATTTAGAAGTATTTGACATATATTTGAAGGTAATAAATATATTTATCAATCAGCATTTTAACGTTTATTAAATATCAAAGTAATATATCAGTACATCAAAGAAATGCATAATTTTATATTTTTTTTTCTCTTAACTGATAATTAAATAGCAAACGCAGGAAAAAATATTTAAAGATTTTTAAAGTAATTATATTAAAATTTTAAATTATATTATAATTTATATATATATATATATTAAATTTAAATAATTTATATATAATTTTTATATATTATATTTTAAATAATTTATATATAATTTATGGATATTTTATTTAAATAATTTACATATAATTTATATATATTATATTTTAATTATATACATTATATTTTATATAATATATTAAATAATATTATAATTTTAACTTAGATTATATGAGTTTTATTACTGAACAAAAATTCTCCTACATGATTAAGTACTTTTAAGCTGGACACGGAATAATCTACATATTAAATATATGTTAATTTCTAGAAAAATATGTATTTATATAAAATTAAATAATTGAATGCGTTATGTAAAGTATATTTCATTTCTAATTTAATCATTTTTAATATCTTTAAAAATATTTTTGCTAGTTTTTATTTAATATTTTTTTTATCCATAAAACTTATTCCTGGTCTAAACGGGAAAAATGAGTCTTTATTAGATATATAAAAAACTAAAATATCTTAAATAAAGTTTCTTTAAACATATAATAAAAGCAAAGTAACATAATTTTATTATAAATTGCATTTAATTAATAATTACTCATAAGAGATATTTACCATTTAATAATTAATAGAAATTTATCACATGAAAATATTGCATATTTATTGATTTCTTATTCGATCGTTTCAATTAACTGTCCAATTAATGCTTTAGTGAAAATCTAAATCCCCAATAAAAATATAATAGTTTAAAAAATATAAAATGTAATAAAACTTATTGTGTCTTAAGTGAATGTATAAAAAAACTAAAATGCCTTATATAAATTTCGTCAAACACATCATAAATGGAAAGTAATATAATTTTTTTAAATTGCATTTAATTAATAACTACTCATAACAGATATTTACCATTTAATAATTAATTGAAATTTAGCACATGAAAATATTGCATATTTATTGATTTCTTATTCGATCGTTTCAATTAACTATCCAATTACTGCTCTAGTGGACCTCTAAATCCCCAATAAAAATATAATAGTTTAAAAAAATAAAATGTAATAAAACTTATCGTGTGTTAAGTGAATGTATAAAAATCTAAAATGCCTTAAATAAATTTCGTCAAATACATCATAAATAGAAAGTAATATAAATTTAATTCTAAATTGCATTTAATTAATAATTACTCATAACAGATATTGTAATTAATTGAGATTCAGGAAATGAAAATATTGCATAGTTATTATTTTTTCGATTATATTGATTTTCAATTAACTATCCAATGAATCCCCCAGTAGATCTCGAAATCAAGAATAAAAATATAATAGTTTAAAAAATATTAAATGTAATAAAACTTATTAATAGCTATGACTTTCTTGGGAAATGTTAAATTGCGCATGACATATGAAGACAAAAGAACTTCTGTAATCTGTAAATGTAAGAATGGTAATTCTTGTTTTTCCTTACTAAAAGATGTCATGAAAAGTTAATTAAGTTAAAAGAGTCAATGTCGAATATCACGACTTAGAGTACTTTCAACAAGTGCTTGGTGCCATTTGAAAAAACACAGAAAACGTGGTTTTAAAGTCTGCAGTCTGATTATTCGAAAGCTTTTACAGTCATTAGAATTCTACCTTTTTTTTAACTATTAGAAAGGTTTCGGGTACTTAAGAATTTTCTGCATTCATAGGTTAATGTGGAAGTGACTTCGATTTATACGGAAAAGTAAAAGTGCTGTAGAAATGAAAAAAATTATAAGTCAATCAGTTATATTAAAGATATCATAATTAGAAGCAGATCTCACTCTTAAAAGCAACGAAAAAGTGCTTTTATAATTGTCTTTGTACTGTAGATCTTCCAATACAAAGAAGACGTTATGTTTACATAATACTTACAATTTTTAATTTTATACTTACAATTTTAAAGTCTTTTCTAAAGTATATTCAAAAGATTTGAAAGCAATACGAAACTCGGGAAAAAGTTTTTTATACATAAAACTTAAAAGGTTCTCATGTGCTATAAATTTGTATTGGAAATTTAGTATTCCGGAACACTTAAAAGTTTTATATATGTATCCAAAATTATCTATTGGAAACTTAAACTGTTTGAATGAAATGAAAACTTAATATTTTATACCAAATAATATATATAAAGTAGGAAAGTTATGTAAATTATTATTTGTTATGTAAATTATTATTTTTCGACATGCAATTTTTTAAAAAATAGCTAAAAATAATTTACTACAAATTTTGGATTTTTCTCCTTTTTTTTAGTTTGAAAATGTATAAACTCCTTTCTTTTGTTTTTTCCTAATGTATTGTATTATTATTACACACACACATATATATAAATATATATACATATATATATATATATATATATATATATATATATATATATATATATATATATATATATATATATATATATATATATATATAGGGGGTATTTTTAGAGAAAAAGTGCAATATTTGATATTTAGGGTTCTTTCATACACAAATTTATCAGTAATTGTTTCACTGTTCTTAAAAATATAAAAATTGAAGATTTATTAAAATATAATATATTTAACAGTAAGATATAAAATACTCAGAGAATTTCTTGAGTAATTTTGAGATATATTTAGTATGAGAACAGATAAAAATAACTGTGACAATTAAAAAACTCTCAAATATTCAAACACAAGTACAACAATATTCTTATTATCTTATATAATGCATATTAAATATTTCACGGTAATGTACTCATAACATCTGAAGCTTTTAAAAGTTATTTTAAAATTAGTTAATAATGTTGATAAATTTATTTTGTATTTATTGCATTATTTTTTAAAATATTCCATGCTACTTAATTGCCCATATATTCTAACAATATGTTTTTAAAACACTCCAAGTAAATAATAAAAAAGTAAAAAAAAATATCCATTTAAATTGTAGCTATTTAAACTCAATTTAAATCTGAATAGTGGAAATTGTATTCGACAGTTCCACCTACAGATATAAAACTATTTCATTTGACTTAGCATTTCAATCTATTTACAATGAAGTATCCCCATATATTCGAAAGAGGTATATAAGTAATAGTAACGTTAAAAAAGATACAATTTAAAACACTTTAAAAGTCAACAAGGCATTAAAAAATTAAATTTCTTAAAAAATGTCTTATGATTTTTATTATACTTTAAAATTTGTATTTTTAAATGTGTTTAGATATACTTCACTATTAATATATGCACATTTTCATAATTTTAATTAACATCGAAATTTTTTTTGAACTCTTACTTTCTCTGAAATAATTTTTACTGCATTCAGAAAAAAATAATGCGATATCTGAATATTTTTACGAACAATGATAGCGTTTTAAATATTTTATGAATATCTACCCTCTTTATGTTTCCCTTTTAAGTATGTTTTCGAATTAAAAGACAATTTCGCTAATAATCACAAACCAGACAAGAATAATAAAACTATAATTAAGTCTCCACCTTTTATTTACGGATTGTTAACTTCAACTGAACGAACTGAAACCAAAGGTAAGAGTTTTTACGGACAGTTGTGATGAAAAATTAAGCTTTTGCTAAAATTATCAATCAGTTGAGTGGATGTATTTATCCAAACTACCGACATGTGAAATTGGATGAATGTAAATTGTAAATGACATGTGCTGCATATATTTACTTATTTCTGAATATTTGTTTGGGAAAAGCGAAATTACAAAATTAATAATATATAGCTTGCATGCATATTCTTGTCACATATACTTCCGCTCATATGCGCATTCCAAATAACGAGAAACGTGATGTAAATTATCTCATTTCTAGAAATAAAAATTTAAATAATTGTATAATATTGATATCTCCAAAATATTTTCAGCATATATTATAACATAGGAAGGTAGGTATATTAAATGCGTTTTTACAGAAATACACAAAATAACTCAAATTACGATTTTAAACTGCTAAATAATCTTATAAAATGCAGAATTTGTTCTGGATTTTAGAATAATATGCAATAAGTTATAAGAATGCCTCTGATTAAAGAGGAATTAAGAATCCTAATTCAAACACGAAAATTAGTTCTCTAATTTTCGTGTACTAATTTCACTACACTAATTTTAAACTTCTAAACAATCTTTGGAAATGCAGAATTTGTACTGGATTTGAGAATAATATGGAATGAAATATAAGAAGTATACGAAACATTAGTACACAAAAATTAGTGAACTAATTTTCGTGTACTAATTTCACAACACTAATTTTAAACTTCTAAACAATCTTTGGAAATGCAGAATTTGTACTGGATTTGAGAATAATATGGAATGAAATATAAGAATGCCTCTGATTAAAGAGGAATTAAGAATCCTAATTCAAACACGGAAATTATTTCTACACTAATTTTAAATTTCTAAATAATCTTTTGAAATACAGAATTTGTACTGGATTTGAGAATAATATACTGTGAAATATAAGAATTACTCTGATTAAATAGGAATTAAGAATCCTAATTCAAACACAAAAATTAGTTCTACACTAATTTTAAACTTTTAAATAATCTTTTGAAATGCAGCATTTGTACTAGGTTTGAGAATAATATGTAATGAAATATAAGAATGCCTCTGATTAAAGATGAATTAAGAATCCTATTTCAAATACGAAAATTAGTTCTACACTAATTTTAATCTTCTAAATAATATTTTGAAATGCAGAATTTGTACTGGATTTGAGAATAATATGCAATGAAGTATAAGAATGCTTGTGATTAAAGGGGAATTAAGTAACCTAATTCAAACACGAAAATTAGTACTACACTAATTTTTAACTTCTAAATAATCTTTTGAATTGCAACATTTCTACTGGATTTCAGAATAATATGCAATGGAATATAAAAATACCTGTGATAACAGAGGAATTAAGAATCTTAATTGATGCATGAAAATTAGTTCTACACTAATTTTAACTTCTAAATATTTTTTTTCAAATGCAGTAATTGTACTGCATTTAAGAATAATATACAATAAAATTTAAGAATGCCTCTGATTAAAGAGGAATAAAGAATCCTAATTGCAACACGAAAATTAGTTGTACACTAATTTTAAACTTCTAAACAATCTTTAGAAATGCAGAATTTGTACTGGATTTGAGAGTAATATACAAAAAAATATAAGAATGCCTGTGATAAAAGAGGAATTACGAATCATAATCTAAGCATGAAATTTAATTCTACACTAATTTTATCATTCAATAATATTTTAAATAATATAAAATATCAAAATTAAAAAATCGTAAGTTTCCAAAATTTCATCTCTTAGTTAAATATTTTCAGTATTAACGAGTGTAGCAACATTTCTGAGGATAATTTTATTTTTCATGTAATATTATGAGAGAATTATTTTCATTTGCATATTTTTACAAGATCTTTTAAAACTGAAAAAGAAAAAGGAAGAATTAAGATTCTTCGGAAGAAATATTTGATAAAAATCATAAGAATATTTAAGAGACTAACTTTTTAAAAAATGAGTTATTTTCAAAAGATTATGATAACAAACTGAAAAGAGTTTTAAGACGAAAATTTTGACAGCTGCATTGAAATAAAGATAAAATTAATAAATTGTTTTAAAAAGACGTGATAGAGGATAAATTTTTTTATTAAATTACCCAAAGCTAACTACTGAGTGATATGGAAGATTTTGTTAGAGAAAGAAGTATGTTCGATAGAGAAAAATTATGCTGTCTTTAAATAAAATAGTTCAGAAAAATCAATGATTCGCTTAAATTCTGGGAAAAGAATATATTAAAATGTGAATGAAAATGTAAGATAGTTATATCTACTGTGAAAGAGATCTTATTTCTTAAGCTTAAAAATCTGTTTTAGAATGTAAGTCACTTGTAGAAAGGGATAGTCTAGAATGTTCAATTTGTAGTTACTTACGTTAGGGTGTATTTTTTAAAAATATTTAGGACATTTGTGAAATGCATATATATATAGATAGATAGATATATAGATGGATATACACACTCACACACACAAATATATGAATATATATATATATATATATATATATATATATATATATATATATATATATATATATATATATATATATATATATATATATATATATATATATATATATATATATATATATATATATATATATATATATATATATATATATATATATATATATATCTATATATATATATATATATATATATATATATATATATATATATATATATATATATATATATATATATATATATATATATATATATATGTATATATATATATATATATATATATATATATATATATATGTATATATATATATATAATATATATATATATATATTATATATATATATATATATATATATATATACATATATATGTATATATATATATATATATATATATATATATATATGTATATATATATATATATATATATATATATATATATATATATTTATATATATATATATATATATATATATATATATATATATATATATATATATATATATATATATATATGTATATATATATATATATATATATATTATATATATATATATAATATATATATATATATATATATATATATATATATATATATATATATATATTATATATATTATATATATATATATATATATATATATATATATATATATATATATATATATCTATATATATATATATATATATATATATATATATATATATATATATATATATATATATATATATATATATATATATATATATATATATATATATATATATATATATATATATATATATATATATATATATATATGTATATATATATATATATATATATATATATATATATATATATATATATATTATATATATATATATATATATATATATATATATATATATATATATATATATATATATATATATATATATATATATATATTATATATATATATATATATATATATATATATATATATATATATATATATATATATATATGTATATATATATTATACATATATTAAATACATATTTAATTTTTGCAGATATTAATGAATTGTCAAAAACACATATAATTTATCCAATTGCACTTATTTTCTGTATGCGCCTTAACTTATTTAGAGGGTTCTATTCGAAATTTCCAATAATTTTCACTTTTCTCCTGGTAATTTCACAGAGGGCTAAATGTGGTCAAAATTTTAATGTAATTAATTCACCTTCATATTCAAATTTATCATGGTGTAATAAGGTAGAGAATTCCAATCATTACGTCTTGGTTGAACACAGAAATAATCTAAATATCTCTTAACTATACTTTTAGTTAGACAATTTATAATCAATTTTGTTTGACTTGTTAATACTTATTATTACCTAACTTTTTGGTAACTTTACAGATACACGAAAAATAACAGATTTTTCGGTGTCTCTTTCAAATTTACTTATTCTATTTTATTAGTTCATTCACTAACTAATCATTTACGTTAGGGAATTGGTAAAAGAGAAGAATAGTGGTCTTTTATATGCTATTATCTATTATCTATTATCTACTTGATCCGTTCATTCACTAACTCATTATTTACTGTAGGGAATGGGTAAAATAGGTGAATAGTGATTACTTATAATAATAAATTCACTTGAAATTTGGCAAAAATAGATATATCATCAAATTTTAGATATTTTAGAAAAAGTCTAAAATATGACAGTGTAATAAATCTATTGCATATCTACTTGAATAGAAAAGAAAAAAGGCTTTAGAAAGTTAAGAATCACACATAAATAGTTGTCTTTATAGATATTTATTACCACAATGTTTCTTACTTAAATTTCAAAATATAAGAAAAATCATTTCATAGTTACAATCAAGCATATTAAATTACTACAAGATAATGGAAGGGGTAATAGGGAAAATGGTACGATTTTAAGGTATTATGTAATAATTTCTCTACTTTTAGCAATAATATTTCGTTATGTAATAAAAACAGACTGTTTTAATGCTGTTCTTTATATTTATAAACCTCTTACATTTTTATAAATATTTCTTACATTTTATATACACTTCTTTTCCATATAATTGAGTTTAAACATTCTAGACACGCTTTTTAAAATAAGACATACCCAAAGAATAAGGATTAGTTACATAACTTATATATTTTATTTTATATGTTTAACGAGGCAATATGTATTCATACCGCGTACTTGTTTTATATAACATAAAAGTGAATGTAGTGGTAAGCCATAAAGTGCAAAACACATACACAAATATTATATCATTTATATTTTAATGCAATAAGAATAATATTTGAAAGGTTAATGTTTAATAAGACATCTGAATGTAATTTTATATATAATAATAGCCTAAGTTATTTGTCCGTTTGTCTTCGAATTTATGAAGCGGTTGGACCTGGAATGGATAGAGAATTTTATATTGGAATCTTGGTGAGTTACGGTTAGCAAAATTCAAAGTGAGTAAAGCATATCTTCTAATAAACTATACATCCCTTTTTAAAATAAATTGGCATAAATATGCTTCATATCACAGCAAACATATTGAAGTCTTTAAAACATTCGAAATCCTTTCCTATCCCCCTTTTTAGAACAGTTTAATTCTTTGACTAAATTTCTTGTCTCTTAGGAAAATTCCATCTGTTTTATCTTTTGGTTCAACCTATGTTCAAACAAAGTGATTTCTGTGTCTTTCTCTTGTCCGTCGTTGGCTAGTAAAGATTTTACTTTTTAGCAGTTTTAATTAGAATGGTTACGTTCTCTTCAATGTGGGCCGACTGCATCGTTATTACTGCTAGCTGATTAGTCTTTCTTCTGGCCGAGTAGAACGGGAAAGTAAAAACAATATGGATTACATAATTCTTCTGACTAGAGAAAATAATGTTGACACAAACACACCCACCCACACATACACACACACACACACACACACATATATATATATATATATATATATATATATATATATATATATATATATATATATATATATATATATATATATATATATATATATATATATATATATATATATATATATATATATATATATATAAGAAATCATGTCTAACGAACAAAACTTCATTACTACATGAATTTTACAAGCGTATAGGTGCTTCGTAGCCACTATTCAAACAGATATTTTGAGGTAGAGATAATCAAGAGGCTAAGACAAACTGATTTCTTAACTAAACCTAAGCTAATGCATCAGTATTCTATTTTAGTTTTTTTATCGTTGAGTTCGATTCGAAAACTATGGCTTACTGGATACACCTGAGTTATAAAGAGGGGATTTTTTTTCCAATTTACAAAGAAATATTTATCCTATACCTTCACATGATAGGATAAGTTGTGACGTTATTAGCTATATTCATATTACTTACCATTTCTTGGAAAAAAAGTAATCTCAGTTAGGTCAACGTACAATGTTATGATGTACTTTGGATCGATTGACATTTAATGTAAAATTTAATTTGTAAATTCTTAAGCAACTAACCTCTATAAAATCCAGCAGCTAATTATACTTAAATATAGGATTCACCTACAAGAAATAAATTTCCCAACAATAGAATTAAACCTTGGTATATACACGATAGCTGTTTGCTTGACATTTTCATTTTCTAGTATGTGATTTTCATCATGTTTGAGCAATAAAATATGAATATTAGTTAATATATAAATAATTAAACAAATATTTTATTTATTTTAAATAAAAAGATAAAATGTAATAAGGAAAATATTATACCTTGTAGTCAAGCTGAGGTAACACACAAAATGTGGTCCAATGTGGTACAAACAGTAGAATTAGAATGTCCAAATATTTATTGTTTTGACTAATCTGGTGGTAAGTTAATGCCAAAGATGTATAGATAAGGTAATTGTAAATACATATTACATTTACCGAATACATTTATTTATAAA
>CM063511.1:30140539-30143039 GCA_032207245.1 Pardosa pseudoannulata | reverse complement strand
CAGTATGTTAGTATTTTAAAAACAAATGATTGTACAATGAAATCGAAAATAACGATATACGTTATTTATATATATATATATATATATATATATATATATATATATATATATATATATATATATATATATATATATATATATATATAATATATATATATATATATATATATATATATATATATATATATATGTAAGAAATAGTTTTTAATTTTATGTTTTGTTTGTATTAAGAATGAATATATTTTAAATTCTATTGTAAATTATATGTAAAGGAATTAAATTTGAAAGAAATAGTAATGTACATTTAAAGCTAAAATGTGTACGCGATATTTTTACGTAACTTTTATTTTAATATTTTGAGATATAATTTTATTAAATCCAATAGATGTTAGATGACACACATTATTGTAGTTTTCAAATAATATATTCATTGTACGAAATATGTAATTTTCTCTAAGAAAGAAATACTTACTTAAATAGAAAAAAGTTTAATTTGTAATTGTTTTAATTACTTGATCATGTGATGGATATATATGAAGAAGTAAGATTAAAGCTAGTTTACAGGCAGCATTCTCTCAAGGGTTTTAAGAAACTTAGTAAGTGTATTAAACTGTTAAGATAAGTAAAATTTCGGTAAAATATTAATTTTCCCTTAATTCTCACCCCAACAAATAATGAAATTTTCAAATCGTAAAATACACTTTATGTATACTGTTATTGCTAAACTCCTTTAAAAATATATTTGTATGGAATATTTTTTGCTATCTCTATAATATGCAATGACATGTAAAATATGTTTGCGATGAAAGAGGAATTAAGATCTGGAAATTTTTCAGCTTTACTTCTTTTAAAATGACGTAAAATACTTAATTTACTGTAATTCTGTAATTCTAAGATCTTGAACTCATAAACATTTTCAATTGTTGAAATACTGAAAAATATTTTGGAAATTCTAAATTCTTGAATTCTTACATGATCTTTTGAAATACAGTATTTGCACTGGATTTTAGAATAATATGCAACGAAATTTAATCCTTAAACCTCACCCCATAAAATAATAAAATTTTCATATCCTAAAATACACTTTAAGTATGTTGTTAGGGCTAAATTCCTTTAAGTAATATTTGTATAGAATATTTATCTGGTATCTGTATAACATGCAATAAGTAAAAAAATGTTTGTTTATGACAGAGGAATTAAGATTTGGAAATATTTCCACTTTACTTCTTTTAAAATGACGTAAAATACTTAATTTACTGTAATTCTGTAATTCTAAGATCTTGAACTCATAAACATTTCAAGTGCTAAAATACACAAAAATATTCTTGAAATTCTAAAATATAGAATTCTTACATGATCTATTGAAATACAGTATTTGCATTAGATTTGAGAATAATATGCAACGGAATTTAAAAGGGACATGTGTAATTAAAGAGAAATTTAGTACCTATAAACAGTTTAATTCAAACACGAATGTAAGTTCTACACTAATTGTATCGTTCAATAATGTTTTCCTTGCATAAAGAGCAAAATTAAAAATTGTGAGTTTTGTGAAGATTTTAAGTATGATGTTAGTACTAAATACCTTTAAATAATATTTATATAGAATATTTACCTGGTAACTGTATAACATGCAATGATATGTAAAATATGCTTGTGATTAAAGAGGAATTAAGACCTGAAAATGATTCCGCTTTACTTCTTCTATAATGACGTAAAATACATAATTTACTGTAATTCTGTTATTCTAACCTCTTTAACTGATAAACAGTTCAATTGCTGTAATACACAAAAATATTCTAAATATTCTAAAATCTTCAATTCTTACATGATCTTTTGAAATACAGTATTTGCACTGGATTTCAGAGTAATATGCAGCGAAATTTAAAAAGGGACATATGTAATTAAAAAGGAATTTAGTACTTATAAACAGTATAATTCAAACACCAATGTAAGTTCTACACTAATTGTATCATTCAACAATGTTTTAATTACATAAAGAACGAAATTAAAAATTCTGAATTTTGAGAATTTTATCTCTTAACTAAATACTTATTTTAATAAAAAAGCTCTTCAAAATACTTAAAATTCCAATGAAAATTTTATTTTTCGTGTAATATTAGTAATTCATTTCCTTTTTCATAGTTTTACAAAATATTTTATAACTGAAACTGGAAAAGAATGAATTAAGATCTTCCGCAAGATATCTTTGAGGAAATCTCGAAAAATGCACATAACAGTCTGGAAGAAACTAACTTTTTAAAAAAAAAAGTTAGTTTTCTAAAGATTATGATAACAAACTGAAAGAATTTTAAAACGAAGTTTTTGACAGCTGCATTACGATAAAAATATAGTTAATAAATTTGTTTTAAAAAGATGTTATAACGACGAAAAAAGTTTTATTTGATTATTCCAAAGTTATCCACTGAGCGAACTAATGACTGAAGAGTTTAGAGAAAAAAAACATTTTCATTCGAGTCAAATTATGTTACTAAATTTA
>CM063511.1:30095539-30133039 GCA_032207245.1 Pardosa pseudoannulata | reverse complement strand
AGATGTGTAAATATTATTAATAATAGTGTAAATATTAATAGTATAAATATTATCCATTTATATTTATCATAAATATTAATCGAGTCTCAGTACACCCTCGACAACTATTAAATATAGTAACAAAATATTCTTGATGGATATTGAAAGGTGAATTATAAATGTATAAATGTATATGCTTACTACATCAGTAAAGAAGTGTGATATAATAACTATGAACATTAAAATTAAAGGTTACTGCATAAATATCATGTATTTGCTTTCAGCTTTGAAGGAAATATTAAATATAGTAACTAAATATACTTTAGAGTACAGTTATAAAATTAGAATTTTTGTATATTTCCAGGTGATATTAAAGATGTATAAATATTATTAATAATATTAGAAATATGAATAGTATAAATATTATCCATTAATATTTATCATAAATATTAATCGAGTCTCAGCACACCCTAGAGAACTATTAAATATAGTAATAAAATAGTCTTTATGCATATTGAAAGGTGAATTATAAATGTATAATTATATATGCTTACTACATCAGTAAAGAAGAGTGATATAATAACTATGAACATGTAAATTAATGGTTACTACATAAATATTATGTATTTTCTTTAAGCTTTGAAGGAAATATTAAATATAGTAACTAAATATAATTTAAAGTATAGTAACAAAATTAGAATTTTTGTATGTTTCCTGGTGATATTAAAGATGTATAAATATTATTAATAATAGTATAAATATTAATGACATAAATATTATCCATTAATATTATCCATTTGTATAAATATTATCCAATAATATTTCTCATATATATTAATAGAGGATCCGTACACCCTTGAGAACTATTAAATATGGGAACAAGGATAATCTTTATGCATATTGAAAGGAAAATTATAAATGTATAAATGTATACGCTTACTACATCAGTAAAGGAGCTATATATAATAACTATGAATTTGCAAATAAAAGGTTACTACAAAATTATTATGTATTTACTTTAAGCTTTGAAAGAAATATTAAATATAGTAACTAAATTTATTTTAAAGTAAAGTAACAAAATTAAAAATTCCATTTATTGCCTGGTGATATTAAAGATGTATAAATATAATTAATAAGAGTATAAATATTATTATAAATATTATTCATTAATATGTATCATAAATATTAATGGAATCTCAGTACACCCTAGAGAACTATTAAATATAGTAACAAATTAGTATTTATGCATATTGAAAGGGGAATTTTAAATGTATAAATATATATATACTTACTACATGAGTAAAGAGTAATATAATAACTATGAACATTAAAATTAATGGTTACTACATAAATATTATGTATTTGCTTTAAGCTTTGACGGAAATATTAAATATAGTAAATAAATATACTTTAGAATATAGTAATAAAATTAGAATTTTTGTATATTTCAGGTGATATTAAAGATGTATAAATATTATTAATAATAGTATAAATATTATCCATTAATATTATCCATCAATATTTTTCATAAATATTAACGACGAAGTCTCAGGAAACCCCAGAGAACTATTATATATATAAACTAAATATTCTTTATGCATAATGAAAGGTGAATTATAAATGTATAAATGTATACACTTACTACATCAGTAAAGAAGAGATATATAATAACTATGATCTTCAAAATTAAAGGTTACTAGATAAATATTATGTATTTACTTCAAGCTTTGAAAGAAATAGTAAGTATAGTAACTAAATATACTTTAAAGTATAGTAACTAAATTATAATTTTTGTATATCTCCTGGTGATAATAAAGATGTATAAATATTATTAATAATAGTATAAATATTAATAGTATAAATATTATCCATTCATATTTATCATAAATATTATTCGAGATTCAGTACACCCTAGAGAACTATTAAATATAGTAACAAAAATATTATTTATGCATATTGAAAAAGGAATTATAAATGTATAAATGTATATTCTTACTACATCAGTAAAGAGATTAATTTAACTGTGAAATTGCAAAATAAACGTTACTACATAAATGTTATGTATTTATTTTAAGTTTTGAGAGAAATATTAAATATAGTAAGTAAATATACTTTAAAGTATAGTAACTAAATTAGAATTTCTGTATATTTCCTAGTGATATTAAAAATGTATAAATATTATTAATAATAGCATAAATATTAATAGTATAAATATTAATCATTAATATTATCCATTTGTATAAATATTATTCATTTATAATTTTCATAAATATTAACGAAGTCTCAGTAAACGCCAGAGAAATATTTAATATAGCAACTATATATTCTTTACACCCATTGAAAAGGGAATTATAAGTGTATAAATGTATATGCTTACTACATCAGTAAAGAAGAGTGATATAAAAATTATGAAGTTTCAAATTAAAGGTTACTACATAAATATTATGTATTTACTTTAAACTTTGAAAGAAATTTTAAATATAGTAATTAAATATACTTTAAAGTACAGCAACAAAATTATAATTTCTGTATATTCCCAGGTGATATTAAAGATGTATAAATATTATTTATAATAGTAAATATATTAATAGTATAATTATTATACATTAATAGTTATCATAAATATTAATCGAATCTCAGTACACCCTAGAGAACTATTAAATATAATAACAAAATATTCTTTATGCATAATTAAACTCAATTTATAAATGTATAAATGAATATGCTTACTACATCATTAAAGAGATTGAGGTAATAACTATTAAGTTCCAAAATAAACGTTACTTCATAAATATTATGTATTTACTTTATGTTTAAAAAACATCAAATGTAGTATATCGGAGTATTTTAACATAAATATTACTGGAATATCAGTACATCCTAGAGAACTATTAAATATAGTAGCAAAAATATTCTTTATGAATATTGAAGAGGGTATTATAAAAATATAAATGTATATGCTAACTACATCAGTAAAAGTCTGAGGTAATAAATATGAAGTTGCAAAATAAACGTTACTACATAAATATTATGTATTTATGTTTTGAAAAACATTAAATATAGTATATAGGAGTATTTTATCAAAAATATTAATGGAGTCTCAGTACACCGTAGAGAACTGTTGAATATAGTAACAAAAGTATTCTTTATGCATATTGAAAAGGGAATTATAAATTTATAAATGTATATGCTTACTACCTCAGTAAAGAGACTGAGGTAATAACTATGAAGTTGAAAAACAAACGTTACTACTTAAATATTATGTATTTACTTTAAACTTTGAAAGAAATATTAGATATAGTAACTAAATATACTTTAAAGTAGAGTAACGAAATTAGAATTTCTGTGCCTTTCCTGGTGTTATTAAAGATATATAAATACAGTATGCTACTCTTTCAGTTAAAAGCGAAGTTTAAAAGTCATGAATTTAAAGTTAATATACTATGCTTTATAATTCAATTAATATTACATTATAAACAGTATATATTAACTCTGAAA
This sequence comes from Pardosa pseudoannulata, assembly GCA_032207245.1. Lineage (NCBI taxonomy): Eukaryota > Metazoa > Arthropoda > Arachnida > Araneae > Lycosidae > Pardosa > Pardosa pseudoannulata. The sequence continues at coordinate 30,129,562 of CM063511.1, read as the reverse complement.
CTAGAGAAAAGTATAAAGTTTATTTCCTAAACTTTCAATTATAATAGAATTACGAAGACGATTAATTTGTTCATTTTGAGTGGGGATATTGAAAACGCATTAATCTAGAAGATTATTACTGAAGTTAGAGTGTGATATAAAAAGTATAGAATTAAATTGCTAAAAATGTAAGTTTATAGTTCTATGAATTATTTAAAAAATAGAATATTAATTTTTTAATAAAATCCCACGTGCTTCGCAGGCAAAAAATAATCCATTAGAAGACACAATTTTTCTTTAAAATCCTATATCCCTTCTTAGAGAGAGCATAAAATTAGTTTGTAGTGTTTTAGGTTTTCTCATAGTGTTATTTTACTTTTCTCTTGAGCCAAATAACAGTTCTCTAAACTATCCACCAAATTTAAGGATAGATATTATTTTTAAATTTTTTTGTTGTTTGGATCAATATTCTTTAACATATTTTGGGCTTTGTACAAAAATTTAATTTTTCCATGGATGCATCAATTGAAATAACATTAATCTTCAAACAAATTTATACATCATAATGAATAATTTTACGGTATTTGTTTACATTCGATTTCAAAAACTACCTTATCACTAATTTTTACAAATGATGTACTTTAAGTTTTATAATTATAGGTAATCACTCATGAACAAGACAGTAATATTCAAAATTGTTTAAATGTTATATTTAGTTTACTATGAATAATCTATAATATATTATATTTATAGTTTTCATCAATATGTATATTTAATAGACATGACTCAGGTATTAAACGATCAAATTAGTTATAGATACATGTGTATATACATATGTAGGAGTTACTTACATTTTAAAATATAAAAACATCTAAACATTCAAATAAAATATATATTTGCCTATTCATAGTTTTTTTATTACATATTATTGTAAATTACATTTATTAATTTTGATTTTTTTGATAAGAAGTGTAATTTAATGTAACTCGTAGTACAAAGAAGACATAGGTTATAATATAACTGTAATTATTACTAAAAATATTGAAGACATTTTCATTACAGTATTGCATTACTATATTATTCATTATTGCATAACTATATTAATACACATACACACTTATCCAGGATTGCGTATAAGACTTTGTGTGTATGTGAGTGCATATATGTATGTAAACACTTGCATGCAATCGGTTAATTTTGAAGTATATCTTGCAATTTATCACAGTACGCTGGCAATATGTTTTGTCCATTTTAAAAAAAAATATCTGGCTGTATTTATACAAATACAGCCAGATATAAAATATTTAAATTATAAAATCCAATTTATTAAATTCTTTAATAAAATTTCATTTTTATCTTTTAAAATGTATTACCTTAAATACGAAATGTACTTAGTAACTACATAAAATGTTGCTATATCGGAAAAGATTGCAAAACATCCATTCTATATTTTACAAAGAAATAGAGAAAATATTTATGATGAGATGTTTAAAATGAAATGTATTTTCTTTCTCATTGTATACATTTTCTTTTTCAGAAAATGTGTTGAAACTGAGTAAATAATGAAAGAAAAGCAATTTCCTATCTTGATACCTACGTTATGAAACAGGATTCAGAATTTGGATTACATCTAACATTTGAATTATTCATACAATATATTTTATTAATTTTTATTTTATTGAATACAAGACTACACATTTTCAATTAATTTATATCCGAAAATTGTTTTACTTTCTGAAAAAATGCTATAATAAAGAGAAAAAATAGCAAATTTTAAATAACTTGAGCTTTTTCATTTATTACAAATAGTGCAAAAATTGATAGTTTACTAAAAAATTAGAGGTGTTTTTCTAATAAAGGTAATTTTTCCTGAAATTGTTTACCCAGATAAATAACTTATTATCTCAAATAAATGCATTTGAACAGGCTGTAAAATACAATATAGACGAGAACGTTGGTAAAATTATTACAATTTTCTAGAATTATTGATAATCTAAGATATATATATATATATATATATATATATATATATATATATATATATATATATATATATATATATATATATATATATATATATATATTTATTTTACATAATCCAAAATACTACTCATACAGACTAAGAACATAATGTTAGCCTTTGAATTGTTATGTAAAATGTAAATTAGAGGGTAGAAATATAAACAATATTTTAATAAGAAATAGGTATAATTATGATAATAATAACTCCAATTTCCTTTGTAATATTTTTCAAAATTATTTAAAACATAAAAGAAGACTACGATAGAAGAAACAAATATTACTAAACAATTTTTATGTTCCTGTTATACTTAAAATATAAATATAAATATATATATATTGCTTTAAACCTCATAACACTAAAAATTTCAGCAGTTTTCATTATATTTTATGAAATAAGATATTTTCTTTAGATTAATTAATTATTTAGATTTTGCAAATACTCGTTATAAAAATTAAACACGATTAAACACTCATAATTAATTTCTAATCTACATTTTATTTGAACAAACTCTAAAAGTAAAATAACTAACTGTATAAATTAAAAATATAGTTGATTTAAAATTACTAACACCTCCAGAGATTAAAAGAAATACAATGACGGGTATAATTAAAATCTGTTAAAATCTGTTTGTTCTAATGTTACATAAAAAATATAAATAAATTGCACATAATAATTACAAGCAGTTAGCATTAAAATCTCTTAATCCTTTCAATTATAGATAAAGAAATTTAAATGAAATTATTTATCTAAGTTAATAAAGGAAATGTTTAAATTTCTACTGTTAATCTTTAAAGCAATTCGATGTAATATTTGTGATTGAAACACCTTTCCAGCTTACTATAATTTAATATATATATATATATATATATATATATATATATATATATATATATATATATATATATATATATATATATATATATAATATATATATATATATATATATATATATATATATATATATATATATATATATATATATATATATATATATATATATATATATATAAATATCATATATATATATATATACATATATATATATAATATATATAAATATATATATATAATATATATATATATATATATATATATATATATATATATATATAATATATATATATATATATATATATATATATATATATATATATATTATATATATATATATATAATATTATATATATAATATATATATATATATATAAATATATATAATATATATATATATATATATATATATATATATAAAGTGGGAACAATAAATGCAATAGTCTAATCTATTTTTTCTTATAAATAAACAATTTTAAATTTTATAATTTATTTGAAAAATAGCTACATCAGGAATTGTAACGGATAATTGAAATATATTTATTTGTAAAATATATTTTCTGTAAAGTTATACATTTGCAAACTATAATTTGTAACTTATTTGTTTTTAATACAAAATTATTTAAACATACATTGTTGGATTTTATATCATCAAATGGGATATAACTAACTGCGTTCGAAAACTATATGTTGTAGCGGTAAAGTTCTTTAGGCATTTTTTTATATTCCAAACTACGAATTCGGTTGTGGCGGGTTTATCGTGTCTTGTGGGGACACCCTGTATATATATAAAATATATTTACAGTCCATTTTCATTACATATAATACTTATACATTTGATGATAGATCAATAAAAGTTTCCTCTCGATTATGAATTCATCTGAATAATACTAAATTATCTGAAAAGATCCTAGTTAATATAGAATTCGAGGCTTCAATGAATGCATTAAATTAATTTTGGAGAGTGCAACTACCATTGAAATGTATTGAATTATTAATACATTCTCTATTAGCTGTTTCTATCGTATTTGTTAGTACTATCTAAATATATGTTTAATAAATATGAAATATTGACTAATTGAATGTTCAAATATACCTACTAAAAAACCTATATCAGGATTTTTGTATTTTCAATTTTTATAGGACTCAATATTTTGTTATCCCAATGTTGAAACTGTAGAGTGATCTAATTAAAATCTAGTAAACTCTTAGTTTTTAAGATGAAATCCGGGAAATCTTTAACGAGAATTTAAAATAATAAGATAATAATAAAAATTTTGCCGATTATGTGTCTTTAAAATTAACAATGTTCTAATGTTAATTATTTTCCTACGTAAGAATCTATTATAATACATTTAGAGAAAAATGTAACATTGCTTCATCTATTTTAATCACATTAAATTGCATTTTTATTTTAATCAACATAATTTAGGAAGAATTTTTATCATTAGTATTTGAAACATGAAATTTATTTCATAATTAGATATTTTTACACACTTTAAATATTTTCATTTTTATTACGTTTCTTACGCTTTCTGTACAATGTATTTGCACTAGAATGATGCTTTAAGTTTTTCAAATGATTAAAGATATTACTTTTATGTTTGAATTTGAAAATTATTCATTTTTTAGATTTACATTTATTAATGCATCTATTATTAAAAATAAATGATATTTCTTTCCATCAAAAAGTCGTTTATCATTAATGATTTTCTATTAAACAAAATTGCTAAAATACTCGTTGTTGTTAATATATTGTTAAAATATTGTTAAATTTCGTTAGTATTAGCCCTAATTTTGTTAAATATTCGAAATAAATGCTAAATGTGTCCTTATGCTTACAGTGTAAATTAATTTTTTTAATTGTTTATTAATATAAAATCATAGTAACTTAAAGCATTAGTGATTAAAATATTATAATTTAACAACTCATATTGTCTATTAAACAGAATATACATTAACATAACGTTTACTACAAAAGCTATCGTTACATAAAGCAGAAAAATTTAGTCTTCAATAATAGGAATAATTTTTTATATTAGAAATTAATGATTAATGATTTAATTAATCATAATTTTTTTAATTCATTAATTTCATTTCATTAATTTAATTAATGATAATTTATATAATGATTTTCTAATTTACAAAATTGCTAAAATACTTGTTCTTTAAATAATATATTGTTAAATTTCGTTAGTTTTAACCCTAATTACGTTAAATACTCGGAAACAACTGCTAAATATCTCCTCGTGCGTACAGTGTAAATAAATATTTTTAATTGTTTATTAATGTAAAATCATAGTAACTTAAAGCATTAGTGATTAAATTATGATAATTTCACAAGTGATATTTTTTATTAAACGAAATGTAACGTGTACTATTTAAGCTCTCGTGATATAAAGCAAAAAAATTTAGTCTTCAATATTTGGAATAAAACTCCGCTTTTTCCTATGAGAATATATCTACAGGAATGAAATATTTTGCATAATATAAATATTTTAATACGTTGTTTGATTTATAGTTATATAGTATATTTATTCGTTCAAGTGTTTGAATAAAAATGACTGGAATAGCAAAAATGTATTTGTCTCTAAAATTCTATAGAATTATATTTTTAGGATATTCCTAGAATGTTCTTTTCAGGAGTAAATTGAGGATGAATAAAGCAAAATATATGCTTATATGAATGGATGTATGTAGATGATATATCTCTCAGAATTTGGAAAAGAATCAAAATATTATAATATCAAAAGATATATACGAATTTAAAATCATCAAAGGCACTTGCAAAATGATGAACGATATCCTAATGTAAATTTATACATAAATAAGAGCATGTCTGGGCACCAAATAAAATAAAATTTATCATATATATCTGAGATTATAAATGACATCAAATATTATATATAAAATTTGAAAATACTGTGAATTCCGTAACTCCCTACTGATATCCGAAACAATATAACTTCATGAAAGATTAACCATTAATAAATCAGGATAGGTTGTTGGATTGGTTGGATTATGTTGTTTCATTTTCAGTATAAATTATTTTACTACTTTATACATTTGAAAATTATATATACTTTTTAAGAGATTAAATTCTTAATTCGGCTAAATTAATGATAATATCTATACGTATATATATATATATATATATATATATATATATATATATATATATATATATATATATATATATATATATATATATATATATATATATATATATATATATATATATATATATATATATATATATATATATATATATATATATATATATATATATATATATATATATATATATATATATATATATATATATATATATATATATATATACATATATATATATATATATATATATATATATATATATATATATATATATATATATATATATATATATATATATATATATATATATATATATATATATATATATATATATATATATATATATATATATATATATATATATATATATATATATATATATATATATATATATATATATATATATATATATATATATATATATATATATATATATATATATATATATATATATATATATATATATATATATATAATATATATTATATATATATATATATATATATATATATATATATATATATATATGATTAATTTTCTATGCTAATACATTTATTTATTTCTGTAATGCCTTTTCCCATGATATAATTAATGATCTTGTTATGCAATGATGTAAAAAATATTTTTTTATTTCTTATTTCATAACAGTACTTTTAATAGTGTAATGGCACTATTAATTTAAATAAAAATGTCTCCCACGAAAATGACATTTCCTGAAATATCCTTTTTATAAAACTTTGCTATAAAATTTTTTTTTGCAATTAAAAGTCATTATACCATTAAATTCCTTTGTAGTTAAATTTAAAATTTAAATCATGTAACAAAACAGTATTTTATGGTTTTATGTATGTGTTTGTTTTTAATGTGTTTGAATGATTTCTTTGTAGCATTTTGATTATTTATATTATTTATCTATGTCAATGTTAGCAACATATGCTGTAATGTATTCCATGGAACTGCAATTTGTGTTTTTAAAGATACTGTGTGGGAAAATAATTTTAAATATTCATAAAATAATAGTGAACGTAATATGCACCTATTTTAAGTCAAAAGAGAATAGTTTCTTCTTTTTTATGTCATTAGATAATAAGTAATTTCATAACTTTGAGTCTTCGCAAATGGAAGTTTCTGGGCCTTTTGAGAATTTTGTGTTCCTGAAAGTTGTTCAATGTACTATGAACACTTTTGGGCATAAAGTGATCACAGGAGCTTACATTCAGGAAGAATTGGATGAAATTTTAACTAAGGAAGCTTTGAAAGTTAGTTTTCACAATAGTAATCCTCTACCAGAATATAAAATTTACTGTAAACATGTCCTTCTACCTTGATGTAACAAATTAAAACAATGAACTCTACTTCCTTTCTTCTACTTCGATATGTGTATCACTGTTGTATCTGATCTAGTTGCAAAAAATAAACTAGATAAATTTACTCCAAATCGTGCAAAGAGGGAATTTGTTCCTTCAGCTCTCTAAAATATTGAATTGAACGTCAAGAAAATGTCTCTGAACCATCAAGCCCAAATATTCCATTGATATAGGAACTTGATTATTTCATACTTCATTTAGAGTGTAAAAAGTTTTAATGTAAAACAAATTTTATATGTTGTAAACCTTTTTTCTTTTACATTAGTCAGTTTTATTTTAATAAACAGTCTGCAGTTATCTTGTATTGAGTTGAACCCTACTCATTTGATATGTATGCATTGATGAAAATGACTTACAGATTTTACCATTTAATATGGAATACTCTGTCTTTCCTATACCATAAATTACGAAAGTTTCAAAAAAAAAGGAGAGAGCTGTGATGTATGTTTCACTTCTTAGGGATATGGAAGTTTTAGGAATTTTAGAACTTCCGATATAAATAAGTTATAAATATTGATAGAACAGTTCAATTTCTAACTGAAATTTATAATATCTATTTTTAAGAGATGGAAGTTATTACACTACACATAAATAAGTAAATTACTAAACGCCATTTAAAATTAACCATCAATAAATGGTTAAATCTCTAAACTCTTGAACCCACTCAACTAATCATCCCAATGCAAATATAAACAGAAATGATTAGTGCATTTGTCCATGCAGGGATATTTCAACCGAGATAAACAATTTATATCCACGACAAGCTTCACTGAGTTAGAACTTCCGGATAGCGCTCATTTAGGATTTTTGCCATGAAGTGTACTTGACTCCTCCACGAATTATGCAAATTGCCCCAGGTGGCCATAGTACATCGGTAACGTATAAATTATCACCGCAGGACAAATTACTGCAGCTTATTGCACTGATGAGAAAATTCAATAAATGAGATTTGCGTTTAGTCAGGAAACACGACAGAGGCAGAAAATAGACTGTCTAGAGTGTCATGCATTTATGATTTCTAAATGAATCATTTGGACAACAGTAGTATGTAATGAAAAACATAGATATGTAGATTGCGAACGTATATTTTACTCCAGAGAATTTGTTCCACTTGTTAGAGATGAACGAATAAATTTATAAGTTGTGACATTCATTGTTAGCCTTAATTTGTGAAAGAGGTATGTTTTTCAGGTTAAGTACCATTTTGCTATTAAAACCAAGCAAATGTAAGCACTTTTTATGGATTTTGTTTTTAACATAAACGCTTGTACTTTAATCTACTTTTTACAAGAATTCCCAACAAATTATTCATTCTGTAGTATTGTAGATACAGCCTTTAAATTCAATCATAGAAAAATGTCTGCATTGGCACAAACTAAGCTTTTGTTTTTACGTTGTTTATTCAATATATCTGGTCATTAGAATAAGTTTTTGTAACCTTTGATCCCCAGTTTTAAAATATATCTTCTATGGAAGGTAATAATTTATTGTATTACATTATAATTTATAATAAATTTAATTAAGAACACACAAATGGGCTTAATTAAGATTTTAATTTTTACTCAAATTCCTGTACTAAAACATACATTTTAATAGAAATTCCGTGAATATCGAAACACGTCTGGTAGAGTAAGACCAAGGTCTGATTTCTATCCTCATTAAAATCTTCCTGGCTTCACACTCATTGTCTAAATATTTGGTTTTGTTTCACCCCGAAAATTTTTCCGGTCTCCACATTGAGACAAAAATATAAGTTAAATAAGAAATTAATTTTAATAATTTATATTTTATCTCACTCTGGAGACCAAAAATGTTCTATAAGTAAAATTAAAACACATATTTAGACAATGTATGTGAAGCCAGGAAGATTTTAATGAGATTAGAATTAATGATATTAATGAGATTAGAATAGGTGTAGTAGAATAGAACCAGGTTCTACTCTACATCACCTGTTTCCATACTGGTGTAAATTATATTAAAATATATATTATAGTACATGCTATTATGTCAAACTTAAACTATTAAATACACTTCAGAGACTAAAATATAAATTAAATGTGCAATTAATTTTAATAATGTATATTTTTGCCTCATACTGGAGACCAAAAATATTCATTAGGTGAAACTAAACCTTACATTTAGACAATATATGTGAAAAGAGGAGGAGTTTAATGAGATTAGAATTAATGAGATTAATGAGATTAGAATAGGAGTAGTGGAGTAGAACCAGGTTCTACTCCTGTTACGATATTGGTGTAAATTATATTAAAATATATATTATAGTAAATTATTAAGAAATTATTAAGAAAGCACACTTGTGAGTTTTTATTTACAAACGATATTTACTTAAAAATTACACCTTGTATTGTATTCAGATCTCATATGCTAAAATATACAAGAAAAATAACAATTTAATAAATTATACATATTGTCTAATTTTTGTATCACGTTTTTTATTTTTATTTATGTAAATATTACGATTTATAATTTAAATAAAGATGAAAAACAACACTAATACATTATTACTCTTCCAAAAAGTAGTAAAAAACCTTTTATTAAAAAATTTAAATTAAAATTAAATATAATCTTACAATTTTAGTATTCTTTCAAGTTAAAAATTATAGCAGTTAATATCCCAGTTTTCTTCGATTTTTCACTTTTATAATGGCAATAATTCTGGTATTTAAGATATCTATAAAGAATATGTTATACTAGCCATTTAATTAACAACAGCTGCAAAGTTTTCCAGAAATCGTGTTCGTTCAATCGTGTCGAAATAGCTTTAGTGTAATGATTGCGAAATGCGTATTAACATAATACTAAATTTTTATCGAAAGCATGAATATTTATAGCGTTTATTTAAGCGTTCTCCACGTCCCTTGCATGTGATGTCGATTTTCCTAGTAAACAATTATTTTTAATGGGTCTTAATTCTTGATATAGCAGATTGAATTATGGACATCGTGTACGTCAATTTTAAATAAGAGTAATTATAAAAATCGTCTATAATTAAATAGGTACATGAGTTTTACTCTGTAATATTTACGAAACAAATGGACAATTATGAAAATTAAATTTGATGGACAAGGAGTGAAGGTGGGTAATTCTTTTTCGGAAAATTGAAAATAACTAATGACCCTAATATGGATTTTTCTGTTACAATAATTGATAAAATTGGGTAGTTTGAGATACGTTGTTGTAAATCTTTATTTTTAACAAAATTTTGCAATATTTTTTTTATGAAAGTAGATTGCTTGGTGGTATCGCAGCTATTACATTAAAAATAATTTTATTCTGTTTTCCAAAATTAAATACATCATTATCCAAGAAGTATGTTAAAAGTAAATGACCCCAAAAAAAGTAAACTAGGCAGAAATTAGAATTTTTTAAAACACATTATTTTAAATTAGACCTAAATTCTGACAAATATAACATTTAACATTCTATGCTTTTTTATTACTATAATAGCTTACTACTAAAAGTAAAGATACCTCATGTTCCTTAGTTATAACGTTAAAATAATTTTTACTAAATAATTTCCTTATGTTTTTCTCATAATTTTCACTTCCTTTTAATTCTACTCTCTCACTAACACTTTCTTCTCCCTCCCTTTTTCTTACTCTCAATCTCACTTTCTTAATCACTTTATACTTTTTATCCACCTTAGCTCAATTATTTTTTCTTACTCATTCTCTCACAATTTTCATTCCTATTCACACATGATTTTTCTCTCTCTACCTCCCTTTTATCTCACTCTTACTCAATTTCTTACTCTCTCTCTCTAAGTTCACATATACATTAATATATATATATATATATATATATATATATATATATATATATATATATATATATATATATATATATATATATATATATATATATATATATATATATATATATATATATATATATATATATATATATATATATATATATATTAATATAAATCCTGTCTGCGCTAACCAATTTAATCCTGTCAGTGCAACATTTTCACCATCTTTCAATAATAGCACTGAAAAATTCAGAGCTAAATATTTTAGCATATGAATATCGTGCTTATCTCGAACTGGGAAAAATAACATTTACTTTATATGAAAAGGTAATTTAAGACTATAAAGACCTGTGCAACTTCCTACCGTAAATTTATTTTTGACTGCATAAAATTGATTTTCGCTGTCTTCTATTTAAGGCAAGTTTCTTGAATTTTAATGTGAAGTTAAGTCAAGGTTTATTAAAAACAAATAATAACATTTACTCTAATTTACTCTAATATATATATATATATTTATATATATATATATATATATATATATATATATATATATATATATATATATATATATATATATATATATTATATATATATATATATCTATATATTATATATATATTATATATATATATATATATATATATGTATATATATATATATATATATATATATATATATATATATATATATATATATATATATATGTATATATATATATATATATATATATATATATATATATATATATATATATATATATATATATATATATATATATATATATATATATATATATATACATTTATATATATATATATATATATATATATATATATATATATATATATATATATATATTATATATATATATATATATATATATATATATATATATATATATATATATATATATACATATATAATATATATATATATATATATATATATATATATATATATATATATATATATATATATTATATATATATATATATATATATACATATATATATTATATATATATATATATATATATATATATATATATATATATATATATATATATATATATATATATATATATATATACATATATATATATATATATATATATATATATATATATATATATATATATGTTATATATATATATATATATATATAAACTTATACGTCCATCTGTCATTTTATGAAAGCTTATCTTAGTAATCATTCAGATACCTCTGGAATTTTAATGAAGACTCACTCCTATTCCGATCCCACGCTTGTCAAGCGATGCAAATGTTCTAGTTATTAAACTCATTTAAACACGTTGCTAGAAGAGGAGACGGAACTCACCCTTAACGATCATGGTGGTGGTATAATTGGTGGCGGCCGCACTGTTCGAAGCGAAGCAGGTGTAGTTCCCGCTGTGGTGCCGAGACACGTCGTTAATGATGAGGGAGGAGACGAAATCCGTGATCGGAACTATCTGGATGTCCGGAGAAGTTTCCTTGAGGAGTCGCCCGTTCCGGTACCACGTGAGGGAGATGGGAGGATCCCCGGCTATCACGGAGCAGATGACGGAGCTCCTCATGCCTTCCTCGAGATCCTCAGAGAAACTGAATCGGTTGATAATGGGGGCGGCTAAGAAAAGAAAATAAGACAATATTTCAGTAATTACTCCATAGAACTCATATGTTACATGACTCACTCTCTGTTGTCATTGTAGAAATGTATTTCATGAGGTTGACACTTTGTAGTGCAACGTCTTCTATTTTCTGTAATTTAAGTATTTTCATATAATATTAATTTTGATATAAACTTTCTACTCTTTGAAAACAAATAGATTTTTATAGAAATTAATATTCTTTTTGCGAAATATCTTATTCATTTAATGCTGACACAATTTTAGATAACTCCGTAAATATTTTGCTCTAGTTCAGCTTTTAGCCGTAAATAGAGTAATAAAAAATTATAAAAAATTCAAAATGGTCAGCAAAATCTGCTACTTCGTTTCCGCCAATGTTACTCAAATGAAAAGAGACAATGAATGGTAAATTGTGTATACTTACATACATACATAAATATATATATATATATATATATATTTGTGTGTGTGGATATATATATATATATATATATATATATATATATATATATATAAATTTGCATATATATTTGCATAAGTATATGTATACATACACACAACACTCACACATTGTATAAATGTGTGTATATGTATAAATTTGCATATGTATGTGCTTGCATATATTTGTGTATATATATCTGTGTGTGTGTGCGCGTATGTCTGTGCGTGTGCGTGTGTGTATGTGTATAAATTTGCATATATATGTGCATATATATATTTTTGTTTATATATATATGCACATATAGTTATGTATATATATATATATATATATATATATTATATATATATATATGGGTGTGTGTGTGTGTGTGTTTATATATGACTGATAATTGTTCTAGATTCCTTAAACATCAACAAAACTAATGTTTTCATAATATAAAGGCCTTTCGTTGGGAAAGCGTATGGTACATATGTTACAACTTTTGTAATAAATTTAGAGATAAAATAAGAGATTTTGTTATAATATTTGAAGATATATTTTACATTGTTTATAATATTTACCAATGCATAGTTTATTCTTATATACATTTTCCTAAGCGCTTTTAGTGTTTTGTATTATGGTGGACATTCATTTTGTTGTGTTATGGACATTCATTTTGTTCTGATGTCGATCTTCGATGTTTTCATATATTATATTATTAAACATTCCTGTAGATTTCGAGAACATTATCAAGTTTCATAAACGAAATAATTTTGGTAAAGATGTAAAAAATATAATATATTTCATGCTGCAAAAAACATTCAGATAATATTTTAGTCTACTATAATTTATTTTTTTTATCTCCAAATTAAATTTTAATTCCCTACACCTCATATATCGTCTACCTTCATATTTTAAAATGATTATTAATTTATTATAAAGTCTAATAGTCGTAGAACTATTTTCTTTTCATGGATAAATTTTCAAATTTATTTCTGTTACGTAATTTTATTACATTTGAAATTTTGCATCCGTTGCTATTATTAAAATTAATACATGTAGAAATTGGTGTTAAGATTCCTATTTTTAATATATAATTTAACTATAATAATTATAAGAAACCAGAATGATTACATTGAAAACATTTGATGAATGATTTTCCAGAGCAGTGTCTTCAAGATGTTGTTAAAAAATACTTAGTCTAGGAAGAATTACAGTTTAAAAGAAAAAGGATAAGTAATTTGAAACCTTACTTTATATACAAACATTAGATTATGTATTATAATTTCATGAGATTATACTATTAACTACAAATATGATAGCTGTAGTATGGAATTCCAAATCAAATATTCTTTTAGCCATTACAGAAGAAAGCATTCAACAATGAAATAGCATACTTCATACACGTATAAATTGCACTTTAATTTTAATTTACTTTTAGATCTAAAATACTATTATAGAAACATAAGTATTGAAAGGCATTCTGTAATATCGTATGACCAAGTGATACATTATATTAGATAATGTGATGATATTTTGCAATTTGTTTCAAACGAAATATATAAGGTCAATGGTTAATACTACATCACGTCAAGTTAATGATCAGCTATTGTTTTAAACTTTATATAAAGTCATTTATGAAAGATGAAATACTTCGAGATAAAAAAATTAATTAATATAAACAGCAGAATGAGAAATACTGCAGAATGGAGTTTAGTAAAATGGAGAAATTTTTCATAATCTCATTCTTTGTCCCTTGTTTCAAAAACTATCATAGAAAAAATATTTAAATATTTTAACACTTGTCGAGATAACTCCAGATAGTAAACCAATATTAAAAGTAAATTTTCTTAAAATCCTGTAAAAAAAATTATTCATGCATACATAACATACATAAATTGTTTTATTTATTTAATAATAAAATTTTTAAAATGTAATGATTTTTTTAATTTTTTTTAAACAATAGGTACCTTCAGCTTTTAATACTACATCACGTCAAGTTAAGGATCATCTATCGTTTTATACTTTATATTAAGCCATTTATGAAAGACGAAAAACTTAATATAACATGTAAAATGAATACTGTAAAATGATGTTTTGTAAATTGAAGCAAGTTTTCCCCCAATCATGTAGCACCCCCAAAAAGTAAATTTGCTCTCACTGTTCAAAAAATTAAAAAGTGTCGATGAAAATAAAAAAAAATTATAAATAACTGAATTTACTTGACATTTTTGTAAATTGTTTATAATATTGTCCTCTACCTACTATATCAGGGAAAACTTGTTGTAAGAAAACATAAAAATTCGACAACATTTTTTGTGGTATCTAAAATAAGACATCGAGGATTAAATAAATAAAAGAATTAATCCATTAGCAATGGAAAAAAGGTTTTGTTAGTTTAAAATATAATGTCGTTTCAACTTTCAACAAACATTTCAGCAGAGCAATCATCTAGAAATTAGTTTTAAAGTAGTAATCCGATAATAGACCACTTTGCATAATTAGCAAAGGGATCGTACTCGTGGTCTCCCGGAGGCCTTTCCGCGGAACTGTGAACTTAACTGTATCCCGGGGGACCGTGACATTTCAGAGCGTATCATATATAATCTGGAAGCAAGGATCATTAATTTCTGTCTCACTTCGAACGATTCTCATTTTCTCTCTGGTTAGATATGTATCGGCTTTTGGTGGGACCATTTGGTATCACTCAATACGATTATTGATGTAAATCTACGTCATAAAGTTTAATCCTTACAAATGTAATTTCAAGCACCCCTGTTATTGCATTACTTTGGGGTATTACAAAATAATGATTAAAAGATTTTGTTGGAAGTGTGTTTATGGTATTTACTTTTACATATAATTAGGAACTGTATTTATCTATATGAGCTAGTTAAGAATAATAACTCTTTATTAATGGTAAGTAATGTATTTCTACAATAAAACTATTTAAAGAGATTTCATAAAAAATGATATTATAAAACATACAATATAAATCGGAGATGTATTTACAAATCGATGACACTAAATGTAAGATAATTACAGTTCTAAGAATCTAGAAATCTATAATAATTACAAATTTATAAAATTTAGCTCATAAATTAATATAAATAACTAATATTAAAACTAAATGCTTTTAAACCTATAAGGGATTAAAAACTGAACTTAAAATATACGTATTTTGTTTTCTTTTGTTTCCTCGTGTTTACTAATAAAATTTAAAAAAAGGAGATGATTTTTTGCAATATTTTTGATAAAAAATTTTAAGGGAAGCAGTTAATACAACATCACGTCAAGTTAGTGACCACCTAACATTTTAAACTTTATATTATGTCATTAGTGAAAAATGAAAAATATCGAGAATTTTTTGAAATTGATATATTATTTAAAATAAATACTGTAAAATGAAGTTTTGTAAAATGAAGCAATTTTTCATAATTTCAGTCTATGTTACACACAGAAAAACAAATTTGTGATCGCTGTTCAAAAAATCATAAAGTGTCAATGTAAATGAAAAATTTATAAATAACAGAAATTACTCGAAAATTTTGTAAATTGTTTATATAGATTGCCCTCTACCTTCTCTATGAGGGAAAACTTGTTGTAAGAAAGCATAAAAATTCTACAAGGTTTCTTTTGTGGTATATAAAATAAGACGCTGGCCATTAAAAGAATATAAGAATTAATCCATTAGCAATGCAAAACATTTTATTTAGTTTAAAACATAATGTCGTTTCGACTTTCAACAAACATTTCAGCAGAGCAATAATCTAGAAATTAGTTTTAAAGTAGTAATCCGATAATAGACCACTTTGCATAATTAGCAAAGGCATCGTGCTCGTGGTCTCCCGGAGGCCTTTCCGCCGAACTGTGAACTTAACTGTATCACGGGGGACCGTGACATTTCAGAGCGTATCATATATAATCTGGAAGCAAGGATCATTAATTCCTGTCTCACTTAGAATGATTCTCATTTTCTCTCTGGGTAGATATGTATCGGCTTTTCGAGAGACCATTTGGTATCACTCAATACGATTATTGATGTAAATCTACGTCATAAAGTTTAATCCTTACAAATGTAATTTCAAGCACCCCTGTTATTGAATTACTTTGGGGTATTACAAAGTGCTGAATTAAAAGATATTGTCGGAAGTATGTTTATGGTATTTACTTTTACATATAATTAGGAAATGTACTTATCAATATAAGGTAGTTATAAATAATAATTAGTTATTAATGGTAAGTAATGTATTTCTACAATAAAACTATTTAAAGAGATTTCATAAAAAATGATATTATAAAACATACAATATAAATCGGAGATGTATTTACAAATCGATGACACTAAATGTAAGATAATTACAGTTCTAAGAATCTAGAAATCTATAATAATTACAAATTTATAAAATTTAGCTCATAAATAATTATAAATAACTAATATTAAAACTAAATGCTTTTAAACCTATAAAAGGGATTAAAAACTCAACTTAAATATACATATTTTGTTTTCTTTTGTTTCCTCGTGTTTACTAATATAATTAAAAAAAAGGAGATGATTTTTTGCAATATTTTTGATAAAAGATTTTAAGGGAAGCAGTTAATACAACATCACGTCAAGTTAGCGACCACCTAACATTTTAAACTTTATATTATGTCATTAGTGAAAAATGAAAAATATCGAGAATTTTTTTGAAATTGATATATTATTTAAAATAAATACTGTAAAATGAAGTTTTGTAAAATGAAGCAATTTTTCATAATTTCAGTCTATGTTACACACAGAAAAACAAATTTGTGATCGCTGTTTAAAAAATTATAAAGTGTCGATGTAAATGAAAAAAAATTATAAATAACAGAAATTACTCGAAAATTTTGTAAATTGTTTATATAGATTGCCCTCTACCTTCTCTATGAGGGAAAACTTGTTGTAAGAAAGCATAAAAATTCTACAAGGTTTCTTTTGTGGTATATAAAATAAGACGCTGGCCATTAAAAGAATATAAGAATTAATCCATTAGCTATGCAAAACATTTTATTTAGTTTAAAACATAATGTCGTTTCGACTTTCAACAAACATTTCAGCAGAGCAATAATCTAGAAATTAGTTTTAAAGTAGTAATCCGATAATAGACCACTTTGCATAATTAGCAAAGGCATCGTGCTCGTGGTCTCCCGGAGGCCTTTCCGCCGAACTGTGAACTTAACTGTATCACGGGGGACCGTGACATTTCAGAACGTATCATATGTAATCTGGAAGCAAGGATCATTAATTCCTGTCTCACTTAGAATGATTCTCATTTTCTCTCTGGTTAGATATGTATCGGCCTTTCGAGGGACCATTTGGTATCACTCAATACGATTATTGATGTAAATCTACATCATAAAGTTTAATCCTTACAAATGTAATTTCAAGCACCCTTGTTATTAAATTACTTTAGGGTATTCCAAAGCGCTGAATTAAAAGATATTGTCGGAAATTTGTTTATGGTATTTACTTTTACATATAATTAGGAACTGTCTTTATCAATATCAGGTAGTTGTAAAGAATAATTATTTATTAATGTTGAGTAATGTATTTCTTCAATGAAACTATTTAAAGAGTTTCATAAAAATTGATATTATAAATCATAAAATATATATCGGAGATGTATTTACAAATCTATGATACTAAATGTAAGATAATTACAATTCTAAGAAATTAGAAATATATAATAATTACAAATCTATAAAATTTAGCTCATAAATAAATATAAATAACTAATATTAAAACTAAAAGCTTTTAAACCTATAAGGGATTAAAAACTCAACTTAAAACACACATATTTTTTTTGTTTTCTTTCCTCGTATTTATTAATAAAATTTAAAAAAAGGAGATGATTTTTTGATAAAACATTTTAAGGGAAGCGGATAATATAACATCACGTCAAGTTAGTGACCACCTACAGTTTTAAACTTTATATTATGTAACTAATGAAAAATGAAAAATATAGAAAAATTTTTTTAAAATTAATATAGAATGTAAAATAAATACTGTAAAATAAAGTTTTGTAACATGAAGAAATTATTCATGATTTCAGTCTATGTTACACATAGAAAAATAAATTTGTGATTTCTGTTCAAAAAATCATAAAGTGTCGATGCAAATGAATAATTTATAAAAACCAGAAATTACTGCAAATGTCTGTAAATTGTTTCTATAGATTGTCCTCTACCTACTCTATGAGAGAAAACTTGTTGCAAGAAAGCATAAAAATTCTATAAGGTTTCTTTTGTGGTATATAAAATAAGACGCAGGTCATTAAAAGAATATAAGAATTAATCCATTAGAAATGCAAAAAAAATATTTAGTTTAAAACATAATGTCGCATAGACTTTCAACAAACATTTCAGCAGAGCAATCATCTAGAAATTAGTTTTAAAGTACTAATCCGATAATAGACCAATTTGCATAATTAGCAAAGGCATCATGCTCGTGGTCTTCCGGAGGCATTGCCGCCGAACTGTGAAGTTAACTGTATCCCGGGGGACCGTGACATTTCAGAGCGTATCATATATAATCTGGAAGCAAGGATCATTAATTCCTGTCTCACTTAGAATGATTCTCATTTTATCTCTGGTTAGATATGTATCGGCTTTTCGAGGGACCATTTGGTATCACTCAATACGATTATTGATGTAAATCTACGTCATAAACTTTAATCCTTACAAATGTAATTTCAAGCACCCCTGTTATTGAATTACTTTGGGGTATTACAAAGTGCTGAATTAAAAGATATTGTCGGAAGTATGTTTATGGTATTTACTTTTACATATAATTAGGAAATGTACTTATCAATATAAGGTAGTTATAAATAATAATTAGTTATTAATGGTAAGTAATGTATTTCTACAATAAAACTATTTAAAGAGATTTCATAAAAAATGATATTATAAAACATACAATATAAATCGGAGATGTATTTACAAATCGATGACACTAAATGTAAGATAATTACAGTTCTAAGAATCTAGAAATCTATAATAATTACAAATTTATAAAATTTAGCTCATAAATAATTATAAATAACTAATATTAAAACTAAATGCTTTTAAACCTATAAGGGATTAAAAACTGAACTTAAAATATACATATTTTGTTTTCTTTTGTTTCCTCGTGTTTACTAATATAATTAAAAAAAGGAGATGATTTTTTGCAATATTTTTGATAAAAGATTTTAAGGGAAGCAGTTAATACAACATCACGTCAAGTTAGCGACCACCTAACATTTTAAACTTTATATTATGTCATTAGTGAAAAATGAAAAATATCGAGAATTTTTTGAAATTGATATATTATTTAAAATAAATACTGTAAAATGAAGTTTTGTAAAATGAAGCAATTTTTCATAATTTCAGTCTATGTTACACACAGAAAAACAAATTTGTGATCGCTGTTCAAAAAATCATAAAGTGTCAATGTAAATGAAAAATTTATAAATAACAGAAATTACTCGAAAATTTTGTAAATTGTTTATATAGATTGCCCTCTACCTTCTCTATGAGGGAAAACTTGTTGTAAGAAAGCATAAAAATTGTACAAGGTTTCTTTTGTGGTATATAAAATAAGACGCTGACCATTAAAGAGAAATAAGAACTAATCCATTAGCAATGCAAAACATTTTATTTAGTTTAAAACATAATGTCGTTTCGACTTTCAATAAACATTTCAGCAGAGCAATCATCTAGAAATTCGTTTTAAAGTAGAAATCCGATAATAGACCACTTTGCATAATTAACAAAGGCATCGTACTCGTGGTCTCCCGGATGCCTTTCCGCCGAACTGTGAACTTAACTGTATCCCGGGGGACCATGACATTTCAGAACGTATCCTATGTAATCTGGAAGCAAGGATCATTAATTCCTGTCTCACTTAGAATGATTCTCATTTTCTCTCTGGTTAGATATGTATCGGCCTTTCGAGGGACCATTTGGTATCACTCAATACGATTATTGTTGTAAATCTACGTCATAAACTTTAATCCTTACAAATGTAATTTCAAGCACCCTTGTTATTGAATTACTTTGGGGTATTACAAAGTGCTAAATTAAAAGATTTTGTTGGAAGTGTGTTTATGGTATTTACTTTTACATATAATTAGGAACTGTATTTATCTATATGAGCTAGTTAAGAATAATAACTCTTTATTAATGGTAAGTAATGTATTTCTCCAATGAAATTATTGAAAGGGATTTCATAAAAACAGAAATTATAAAACATAAAATATAAATCGAAGATATATTTACAAATCTATGACTAAATGTAAGATAAAAATGTAAGAAATTAGAAGTCAATAATATTTACAAATCTATCAAATTTAGCTCATAAATTAATATAAATAACTAATATTAAAACTAAATGCTTTTAAACCTATAAAATATTAAAAACTCAACTGAAAACATACATATTTTGTTTTATTTTGTTTCCTCGTATTTAATAATAAAATTTAAAAAAAGGAGATGATTTTTTGATAAAAAAAAATTTAAAGGAAGCGGTTAATACAACATCACGTCAAGTGAGTGACCATCTACCGTTTTAAACTTTATATTATGTCACTAATGAAAAATGAAAAATATCGAGAATTTTTTTAAATGGATATATTATGTAAAACAAATACTGTAATGTGAAGTTTTGTAAAATGAATCAATTTTTCATAATTTCAGTCTATGTTACACACAAAAAAAATTCTGATCGCTGTTCAAAAAATCATAAAGAGTCGATGCAAATGAATAATTTATAAATAACAGAAATTACTGCAAATGTCTGTAAATTGTTTCTATAGATTGTCCTCTACCTACTCTATGAGAGAAAACTTGTTGCAAGAAAGCATAAAAATTCTACAAGGTTTCTTTTGTGGTATATAAAATAAGACGCTGGCCATTAAAAGAATATAAGAATTAATCCATTAGCAATGCAAAAAAAATATTTAGTTTAAAACATAATGTCGTTTAGACTTTCAACAAACATTTCAGCAGAGCAATCATCAAGAAATTAGTTTTAAAGTGGTAATACGATAATAGACCACTTTGCATAATTAGGAAAGACATCATGCTCGTGGTCTCCCCGAAACCTTTCCGCCGAACTGTGAACTTAACTGTTTCCCGGGGGACCGTGACATTTCAGAGCGTATCATATATAATCTGGAAGCAGGATTATTAATTCCTGTCTTACTTAGAATAGTTCTCATTTTCTCTCTGGTTAGATATGTATCGGCTTTTCGAGAGACCATTTGGTATCACTAAATACGATTATTGATGTAAATCTACTTCATAAATACGTCCTTACATCCTCCTTACGTCCTACGTCCTTTCAAATGTAATTTCAAACACCTTTGTTATTGAATTACTATGGGGTATTACAAAGTGCTGGATTAAAAGATATTGTCCGAAGTGTGTTTATAGTATCTACTTTTGCATATAATTAGGAACTGTACTTATCAATATGAGGTAGTTGTAAAGAATAATTATTTATTAATGGTAAGTAATGTATTTCTCCAATGGAACTATTTAAAGTGATTTCATAAAAATTGATATTATAAAACATAAAATATAAATGGAAGATATATTTACAAATCTATGATACTAAATGTAAGATATTTACAATGATAAATGTAAAATAATTACAATTCTAAGAAATTAGAAATCTATAATAATTACAAATCTATAAAATTTAGCTCAAATAAATATAACTAACTATTATTAAAATTAAATGATTTTAAACCTATAAAAGTTTAAAAACTTAACTTAAAACATACATATTTTGTTTTGTTTTGTTTCGTCGTATTTAATAATAAAATTAAAAAAACGGAAATGATTTTTTCCAATATTTTTGATAAAAAATATTAACTTTTAGACTTCGGCTGGTACAACAGTTGTACCGTAAATATTTAGAGACTCAAAACTCGGCTAGGGTACAACAGTTGTACCGTAGATATTTCTCCCCTTTTGCAGGGATGGGGTCATTACTCACTTGTCATTTGGCCAGTCCCTCCCTATTGTTACTGAGTGCATCAGTACCGGGAAGGAAGATTGTGGTTTTGTTTGGCGACATGTGTGAACTACTGGCGCTTTTTTGTCCATGTCCAGCAGTTGTTTGTAAACTATTTATTCTTTCTTGTGAACCAAATCCGTTTGGAAGCGAGTCAAAGTTTCTTTCCTTCGTCGTTCATTTTTTTATTTAATCTGATCATGGCTCCAAAATTTAAGGGTCTTTCTCAAAGTGAGATTGAAAAGTTAATGAATGATTTTGACGCTGAAAATTACGCTGATAGCGATTCTGATTGCGAAAATGATATCGTGGTAGAACCAAATGAATCTTTTGATGAGAGCAGTGCTAAAATTATAAATGATGAACCATCAACTAATGCAAACATCTTTGAATGGAAAGATGTTAAAGAATCCGATTTTATAAATATTACGCCTTTCACTGGAAATACTGGAATGAAAACAATTTTGGACGGACAAAGGCCATATGACTTTTTTAAAGTTTTATTTACTATGGAAATCCTGGAACTCATATGTAAAGAAACAAACAGATATGCCGAACAAGTGTTCGAAATACGACCAGATGATTCCGGTAAAAGGAAACATTCGCCCGAATGGATGAGACTCACTCCCAGTGAACTGGAGAAATTTCTTGGCATAATTTTACTGATGGGTCATATTGAAAAAGATAGAATTCAAGACTATTGGACCAAAAATGAACTTTTGGAAACTCCAATATTTGGAAAAATTATGCCTAGAGACAGGTTTTTTTTCTATTCTAAAATTTCTGCACTTTGAAAATAATAACTTAAAGCCAAAGAAAGATTCTCCTGATTTTGACAGACTTTGGAAAATTAGGAATCTATTTGAAAAACTCAATGCTATATTTAAAAGTGTTTATGAGCCCACAGAAGTTTTAGCTCTGGATGAAATTATGATAAAATTTAAAGGACGAGTAGCTTTTCGGCAGTACATTCCAAAGAAAAGGAAACAATGGGGTATCAAAATGTATAAAATTGCCGATAAAACCGGATATACATTTGACATGAGAGTATATTTGGGGAACGATAAGAAACTTACAAATAATAACGTTTCTGCTTCATACAATGTTGTCGATTTAATGACAGAATGTGTGAAGGGAAAGGGCCATAAACTCTTTATGGACAATTATTTCTGTTCTCCAGAATTGTTCTCCGATCTTTTACAGCGAAAGCAGATTAATTGCTGTGGAACTGTACGATGCAACAGGAAAAATTTTCCTAAAGATATTTCGAAGACAAAATTTAAAAAAGGCGAAATCAAAGTAAAATATTCCCAAGGTCTGACTGCATTACGCTGGAAAGATAAACGCGATGTGTATATGTTGAGTAATATGCATCATCCAGCAAAACAAGTTATTGTCGACGGTGCCAGTAAGCCTCAAATAATTGTTGATTATAATGAAAATATGGGCTATGTGGACTTAAGTGACCGCATGTCAAACAGTTATTCTTTTCAAAGGAAAACTGTTAAGTGGACGAAAAAACTTTTTTTTCATCTTTTTGATATTGCAGTATTGAACTGCTATTTACTATCTAAATCTGGTCAAAATCAAAGAGAATTTCGTTTATCTTTGATAAATAGCCTTATTAAAGAAGATGAAATTTCTCATTCTCCTGAAAAGTCATCTTCTGAGGGTCACTGGCCAATGGATGAAAAAAAAAGAAGAAGATGTGTTGTTTGTCACAAAAATGGATTTCAGAAACGTTCATCTGTTGTATGCAAAAAATGTGATGTAGCGCTCTGCATTGACAAAAATTGCTTTGCCGAATATCACACTTTAGAATGTTTCAAACAACATGCAAGAATAAAATAAAAATTAGTATCTGCTCTTGTCAAAAGATCCGTATTTTCGCAAAGCATTATGAGAGGCTACAAAATCCAACAATAAAAAAAAGCTCTTTTCAGAGCTAAAGTTCTCTCTCCGGAGAGAACTTTTAAATTAAAAAAAAAAAGAATTCCACTTAAAAATAAACAATATATACATGCAACTGCAAATACATATACCTACAATTACATTTTATTGTATGTATGTATATTTGCAATTGTGTACGCATGCTATGGACGGCTCTGTCATTTTCGGCCCCCTTGCTCCTAGTCCACGCTGTCTTTGATGGGTTCTTCTGTAGCAAAGGCGAACGATATGCGAATGTTACGGCGCTGCCCTTCAGTACTAGCATATTGTTACATATTATTACAGTTTTAAAAAGTACTTTCCTAGTAGTTTCCTTTCAACGATATTAGTTCAGTGGTATTCTGCTCACTAAAATATGGCCGAATGGGTAGGGCGCTGATATTCAAAATCAAATTAATGGGTTTGAATCAAACTGATGGTATAGATGTTCGTTGCCCTTTGGAATCAGCATAAAGTAGTTATTCTAGGTCTCAGTAGATCTCATATAGCATAGAAAGCAAACTATTTTATTCTAAATCAATTTATTTGGAAAACAAAAAATTATACAAAAATGAGCAAAGACTGTAAATAAATAAAAATATAATTGCACGCCGACGCTCAACCTCTCAGGAATGGCACTGCCCAAGTCGTAATGGAAGAAGGCTTTTCAATATTGCATGAGAAAATATGTACAATAAATTAGTGACCTATTTTATGCACAAAATATATCGAAGGAGTTTTGAGTGTACCCTGTAAACTACGAAAATTATACCCATTTAGAAAATGTTAATACAGAATTTTAAAATAATGTATTGCATTATGTAGCCGTAAAAAGATAATTTTTCTGTACTGTTCTAAAGTTTTTGATATTACTATTAATTCGAATCCGTAGTATCCCACAATAACTCAGCTAATAAAATTTCCCCCTTCCCCCCAAAAGGTAAATTTTGATATTCGTTTCAAATTTTCCGTGACTTCAAGAACAGGGGTTTTGTTACCCAGTTTTACATAAAGACCCAAAAACGTCTTAGCTGCAGTTTAACATAACACATTTTAGTATTACTCTTTCCATTTCTATATAAAACTAAATGATTTTTGTTTACTTTACGGAAAAAAATTTTCAGGATAATTTTAAAAACTATAAATAATAATGTCTATATTCAAATGTTTAATGACATTTTCTTTTTATTTCTAAACTTAATTTTATTATAATTTAAGTTTTTCTTTAATAGTATGTAGTTGAAATCTCTCAATTAATTAAATTTTAAAATATTAACTAAACAAAGCCTACTTTATACATCCTAAATAATTTTATAAAAGCTCAAATTAGGCACATTGATAAAAATTTCTTAAAAGGGAATTTTACATTTATTTTTGTTTACATAGTTTTTTTTTTAGATTTTGCATATTGAATTCTTAATATTTATTAAAGAAGCATACTTCTGATTTACTATTAGTAACTTTACCTAAGGAAATATTTAGAAATTGTACTTAAGTTTCACTTCTACTGCAATATTGAACATAGTATCTGCAGGAAAGAGAATGAGAGGGGGATATATTGTAGGAATGGTTTTGAGAATGAAAATCTTAACCAAACAACAATAGATTAGAGATGGAAATCTCTTTCCATTGTTGATCATACCAAAACAAATAAATGAATTATTTATGTAAAGCGGAAGTATGAGGTACCGGTAGCAAGTCTCTCCATTTTCCATAATATCTAAACTTATTATAAAATTTCTTTTAATTCTAAATTAAAAATTCAAAATAATACTAGATTATAAAATTAAATTAGTGTATATTTGTTAAACAATAGAAATCACATAAGCACCCATAGAGGTAAACAAGGAAGTATACCCCTACATTTTGGAAATTCTTTCAACTCTTTAAAATTGTATACACACGTGTACGTATGCATGAAATGCATTGTATGTGAAACAGTATTTTCCAACCATCTCTATTCCCCACTCAGGAATAATTCTTAAATGCTTTGAATTGGAGAAAAAAATAATAATTTTAAACCCGTTTTGTTATGATAATTTCATATTAATATTATTAATGGTAACAATGCTTTATGAAATACAACGTTTATGTACCTTTCAAAAAGTTATCAAATGGTATAAAATAACTTTTTTGCCAAAGTGCCGATAATACCGAAAAAATGTCAAATAACAACTTTCAGACTGGTTTCAGAGCAACCCTGCATTGTAACGTCCTCCACTCCCAGAGAGTGACAATAGGACAAAACATTTTTCCCTCTTCTGAAAGTGGAAGTAGGGGGGAGGAATTTTCGCAAATTCTGCCGATTTCTAGTCCAAATGCAAACCAGCGGTCAGCCGAAGCTTAAAGGTTAAGGGAAGCTGTTAATAAAACACCACGTCAAGTTAGTGACCACCTACCCTTTTAAACTGTATATTATATCATTAATGAAAAACGAAAAATATCGAGAATTTTTTTTTTAAATTGATATATTATGTAAAATAAATACTGCAAAATGATGTTTTGTAAAATGAAATAATTTTTTTTTAATTTCAGTCTATGTTACACACAGAAAAACAAATTTGTGATTGCTGTTTAAAAAATTATAAAGTGTCGATGTAAATGAAAAAAAATTATAAATAACAGAAATTACTCGAAAATTTTGTAAATTGTTTATATAGATTGCCCTCTACCTTCTCTATGAGGGAAAACTTGTTGTAAGAAAGCATAAAAATTCTACAATTTTTTTTAGACATATATAAAATAAGACGCTGGCCATTAAAAGGATGTAAGAATTATATCATTAGCAATTCAAAAAGATTTTATTTAGTTTAAAACATAATATTGTTTCGACTTTCAACAAACATTTCATCAGAGCAATCATCTAGAAATTAGTTTTAAAGTAGTAATCCGATAATAGACCACTTTGCATAATTAGCAAAGGGATCGTACTCGTGGTCTCCCGGAGGCCTTTCAGCCGAACTGTGAACATAAATGTACCCCGGGAAACCATGACATTTCAGAGCGTATCATATATATAATCTGGAAGCAAGGATCATTAATTCCTGTCTCACTTAGAATGATTCTCATTTTCTCTCTGGTTAGATATGTATCGAGTTTTCCAGGGACCATTTGGTATCACTCAATACGATTATTGATGTAAATCTACGTCATAAACTTTAAACCTTACAAATGTAATTTCAAGGGGGTACTTTGGGGTATTACAAAATGCTGAATTAGAAGATATTATCGGAAGTGTGTTTATGGTATTTACTTTTACATATAATTAGGAACTGTACTTATCAATATCAGGTAGTTATAAAGAATAATTATTTATTAATGGTAAGTAATGTATTTCTTCAATGAAACTATTTAAAGAGTTTCATAAAAATTGATGTTATAAAACAAAATATATATCGGAGATGTATTTACAAATCTATGATATTAAATGTAAGACAATTACAATTCTAAGAAATTAAAAATCTATAATAATTACAAATCTACGAAATTTAGCTCATAAATAAATAAAAGTAACTAATATTAAAACTAAATGCTTTTAAACCTATAAAAGATTAAAAACTCAACTTAAAACATACATATTTTGTTTTGTTTTGTTTCGTCATATTTAATAATAAAATTAAAAAACGGAGATGATTTTTTGCAATATTTTTGATAAAAAATATTATGGGAAGCTGTTAATAAAACATCACGTCAAGTTAGTGACCACCTATCCTTTTAAACTGTATATTATATCATTAATGAAAAAGGAAAAATATCGAGAATTTTTTTAAATTGATATATTATGTAAAATAAATACTGTAAAATGAAGTTTTGTAAAATGAAGCAATTATTCGTAATTTCAGTCTATGTTACACACAGAAAAACAAATTTGTGATTGCTGTTTTAAAAATCATAAAGTGTCGATGTAACTGAAAAAAATTATAAATAACAGAACGTACTTGAAAACTTTGTAAATAGTTTATATATATTGCCCTTTACCTACTCTATGAGGGAAAACCTGTTGTAAGAAAGCATAAAAATTATACAAGGTTTCTTTTGTGGTATATAAAATAAGACGCTGACCATTAAAGAGATATAAGAACTAATCCATTAGCAATGCAAAACATTTTATTTAGTTTAAAACATACTGTCGTTTCGACTTTCAACAAACATTTCAGCAGAGCAATCATTCAGAGATTAGTTTTAAAGTAGTAATCCGATAATAGAACACTTTGCATAATTAGCAAAGGCATCGTGCTCGTGGTCTCCCGGAGGCCTTTCCGCCGAACTGTGAACTTAACTGTATCCCGGGGGACCGTGACATTTCAGAACGTATCATATGTAATCTGGAAGCAAGGATCATTAATTCCTGTCTCACTTAGAACGATTCTCATTTTCTCTCTAGTTAGATATGTATCGGCTTTTCGAGGGACCATTTGGTATCACTCAATACGATTATTGATGTAAATCTACATCATAAAGTTTAATCCTTACAAATGTAATTTCAAGCACCCTTGTTATTGAATTACTTTAGGGTATTCCAAAGCGCTGAATTAAAAGATATTGTCGGAAATTTGTTTATGGTATTTACTTTTACATATAATTAGGAACTGTCTTTATCAATATCAGGTAGTTGTAAAGAATAATTATTTATTAATGTTGAGTAATGTATTTCTTCAATGAAACTATTTAAAGAGTTTCATAAAAATTGATATTATAAATCATAAAATATATATCGGAGATGTATTTACAAATCTATGATACTAAATGTAAGATAATTGCAAAGATAAATGTAAGATAATTACAATTCTAAGAATTAGAAATCTATAATAATTACAAATCTATCAAATTTATCCCATAAATAAATATAAATAACGAATATTAAAACTAAATGCTTTTAAACCTATAAAATATTTAAAACTCAACTGAAAACATACATATTTTGTTTTATTTTGCTTCCCCGTATTTAATAATAAAATTAAAAAAAGAAATGATTTTTTGATAAAAAATTTTAAGGGAAGCGGTTAATACAATATCACGTCAAGTTAGTGACCACCTACCGTTTTAAACTTTATATTATGTCACTAATGAAAAATGAAAAATATCGAAAAAAAATTTTTTAATTAATATATTATGTAAAATAAATACTGTAAAATAAAGTTTTGTAACATGAAGCAATTTTTCATGATTTCAGTCTATGTTACACATAGAAAAATAAATTTGTGATCGCTGTTCAAAAAATCATAAAGTGTCGATGCAAATGACTAATTTATAAATAACAGAAATTACTGCAATTATCTGTAAATTGTTTCTATAGATTTTCGTCTACCTACTCTATGAGAGAAAACTTGTTGCAAGAAAGCATACAAATTCTACAAGGTTTTTTTTTGTGGTATATAAAATAAGACGCTGGCCATTAAAATAATATAAGAATTATTGCATTAGCAATGCAAAACATTTTATTTAGTTTAAAACATAATGTCGTTTCGACTTTCAACAAACATTTCAGCAGAGCAACCATCTAGAAATTAGTTTTAAAGTAGTAATCCGATAATAGACCACTTTGCATAATTAGCAAAGGCATCGTCCTCGTGGTCTCCCGGAGGCCTTTCTGCCAAACTGTGAACTTAACTGTACCCCGGGAAACCATGACATTTCAGAGCGTATCATATATATAATCTGGAAGCAAGGATCATTAATTCCTGTCTCACTTAGAATGATTCTCATTTTCTCTCTGGTTAGATATGTATCGGCTTTTCAAAGGACCATTTGGTATCACTCAATACGATTATTGATGTAAATCTACGTCATAAACTTTAATCCTTACAAATGTAATTTCAAGCACCCTTGTTATTGAATTACTTTGGGGTATTACAAAGTGCCGAGTTAAAAGATATTGTCGGAAGTGAGTTTATTGTATTTAATTTTACATATAATTAGGAAAAGTAATTATTCATATGATGCAGTTATAAATAATGATTATTTATTAATGGTAAGTAATAGATTTCTTCAACGATAAATATTCAAAAAGATTCCATAAAAATTATAATTATAACACACTAAATACACATCGACGAAATATTTACAAATCTATGATAGTTATAAATTTAAGATTATTACAATTCTAAGAAAGTACAAATCTATGATAATTACAAATCAACAAAAATACAAATGTATGATAATTATAAATCTATGAAATTGCAAATATATGATAATTGCAAATCAATTTAATTTATCTCATAATTAGATATCGCGTGGAATACTATACTTTGTATGAGTCATTACTTCATGTTTATCGAAGAGGTATAATGTCAAAACATCACTTTATGAAAGTCTATATGAAATCTACGACCTGGAGAAATTATCCTTAATTTTTGTACATAATAGTGCCAGATTGAAATTAAAATTGCTAATTTTAATGTTCCAGAAGATAAAAATATTTCGCAATACCTATCTTACTTTCATTATTAATGTGCCTTGTCGATTTGCTAGATATGATTGGTATACATTTCAGATATTAAAATTCTTTTTTTCCATATTTTTGGTTGTCCATGACAATTAGCATCATTATATATATATATATATATATATATATATATATATATATATATATATATATATATATATATATATATATATCTTCAATTTTCCTCTTTGTTATAACACGTGTGGGCTATCTTTATGAGGCATTTCATCATGTTAAATCTACAGAGACTTCTGTATAATAATGCATATTTAAATTAATAGCCATTCTTATATTTCCTTGATATACATAAACCTATTAGCAGAACAATAAAGACATGAATAAGTGATGAGTATTAATTCTATAATAGAACACTTTATGTAAAATTATCAGCTTACGCGGCTTTCAGGAGCTGTTTCCAGAAAATTGCAATCTTAGGTCGCTGTTATATATAATCTGGAAGCAAATTTCGTAAATTTCTGTGCCACTTAATATGATTTAAATTTTTTCTCTGATCAGATGTATATTACATAAGTGTTAGAAAATAATACTATAATAAAACTCTTTACACAGTGAGCAGAATTATGTTCACACGTGGCCTTCTGAAGGTGTTAAACAAAATTGTATTTTTAGGCCTGTCATACATATAATCTGGAAGTAATTGTCGTAAATTCCTGAATCGCATAATATGATTGGATTTTCTCTCTGTTCAAATATATATCACATAATTTTCAATAATTCTATTATAAAACACTTTACAACGTAAGAAAAATTATGGGCACACGTGGCTTTCAGAATATGTTTCCCCAAAATTGGAAACTTAGGTCTGTGTTACGAATAATCTGCAAGCAAATTTCATAAATTTGTGTATACTTTAATATTATATTGATTTTCACTCTGGTCAAATAAATATCAGATAAATGTTATTAATATTAGATAAATGTAATTAATTATACTATTATAAAACACTTTACACAGTAAGCAAATTTATGGGCACACTTGGCCTTCTGAACGTGATTCTCCAAAATTGTAAACTTATGCCTACCTTACACAAAATCTCAAGCAAGTTTCGTAAACTTCTGTATTTCTTGATATGATTATATATATATATATATATATATATATATATATATATATATATATAATATATATATATATATATATATATATATATATATATATATATATATATATATATATATATATATATATATATATATATATATATATATATATATATATATATAATATATATATATATATATATATATATATATATATATATATATATATATATATATATATATATATATATATATATAACTAGAGGAACAGTTACGTATCAAGTACTATGATTATAAGTACGATCTACTCATTGATGTAAATCTACTCATTACACTTAATCCTTCCAAATGTAATTTCGAATAAACTATCCATATTATTAGATTACATTAGACTATTACAAACTGTTAATTTCAAAGATATATTTGTAAGGCATGCACTAGTAAACGCATCAAACTTGATACATTTAAATAATATTAAAATGGAGTGAATAATGACTTAATATACTTTTAAAAAAGGGCAGCGATTTAAAATAAGTATTTATTTAAAAATAAAGATATACAAAATAGTTTTCAATTGCTTTATTAGAGTAATTATTAATAATATTTTATTTATGTCTGAATTATTATTATGTTTCAATTACACACATATACACACAAATAAACCAGCACACACACACACACATATTATATATATATATATATATATATATATATATATATATATATATATATATATATATATATATATAGAGAGAGAGAGAGAGAGAGAGAGAGATACCTATATGTATATGTATGTGTGTGTGAGATAGAGAGTGAGTGCATGAGATTATGATTATTAAAGATTAAATCTGCCTAAATTCTTAAATTTTGATTACATAATTCCGTAAAATACATCAGCAGGTTACACTACATAAAATAGATTTAAATTATTAATCGTATTACAGAACACTTTACATAATTATGAAACATATCAGATTATTCGTCTCCCTCAAGACATCTCACTGAAATTACGCACTTAGCCTTATCCCTGTAGATTCCAAAATATCAGTGGTCATCGTATCTAATCTGAAAGCATAATACATAAGTTCTTGTATCACTTTGTAAGATATGAATTTTCTCAATGTCAGTTATATATCGATATTTCCAAGGCACAATCACTTTATCGATCCATTTGTAAGATGATAATTGATTCTTTAATAATTCTAAAAGTAAGTCTAATTTCTCTTATCTTTGAAGGACTTCAGAATATTGTAAAATAAGCACTGACATGATATCTTTCAACACAAATGTTAAACGAAATTTTATTAGTTTAAAAGATAATAGTAGGAAGAAGGTATTAAAAAGGAATAAAATTTCAGTTCGTCGAAAGTAAAACAAACCAAATCAGTCTAAAGAACATTTTCTAATGTTACTACAATGCA
>CM063511.1:30068039-30093039 GCA_032207245.1 Pardosa pseudoannulata | reverse complement strand
GGAGGTCGAAATTTGTACGTTTTGAAGACATCATTGGTTTGGTGGAATTGTACGTGCGAACCGCTTAGTGTGTTAAGTACATTGCTTAAAAAATTACACATTTTTGAATACACCTACATGAGTATTGGAAAATAATAGACATTCATATGGGAGAGTAATGATTCCATGAGCGTATCAGAGGTACAATAAAAAATTTTGAATTTTACAGAATAATTTCTTAATGAAACACTTTATATAATTAATATAGATTTCACATCTAGTATCTCCATAGGTTTGGTTTGGTTTGGTTTGGAGCGCTACAGTTTTGCACACGAGGGATAAAGAGACCGGGACCTACTGCTTAATGCCGATTCCGAAAGGCTACGAACATCCATGCCATAGTGGGATTCAAACCCACGAACTCCGGTACCGACGATCAGCGCCCTAACCAATCGGCCAGCGTTCGGCATATCTCCATAGGCGTTTTCCCTTAAATGTGAACTTTGCTCTTACCTGAAGTTCTCTACACTCCAAAAATAAATCTCATATAATTCATAATGAAACAAGGCTCATTAATTTATACATCACTTACTATGATTTGTATTTTCCGGTTAGATATGTTTCCGTATTTCGAGTTATTGCTCCGTATCACTCGATCCACTTACTGATCTAAATTTACGTCAGAATGCTTGATCCTTCTAAGCGTAATTTCAAGTACACTTGTTATTGGATTATTTCACGATTTCACAAAATGTTAATTTTAAAGATATATTCGGAGCGCACTGCATTTATTTTAACAGACTGCACTTACTTGTAAGTTGTTATTAAAATAGGGAGAAGAATGATTTATCTGACTGTTAAAATAGTCTAAGTGATTTAAAGAAAAAGTAAAGGAATATCTTTTAAGGGATATATTTTATGTTAAAACAAACAGCAATATTCGAGACACATACAGTTGTATATTTAATTATTTTCTTTATCTTCTTGGATTATTTTGGATTAATATACAACTAAAACATGCGAATCTTATTTAGTCTAGCTAGTTGATTATAGAGAACTTTAGATTTGTTAATACCCAGGAGAAACTAAAACGTGAAGTAGAGCAGAGAATTGCATTTCATTGCTCATGGCTTAAAATAGAGTAGAAACAACACATGCATTGCTGAAAGATTAGAAGGTATCTGTTACAAAGTTTATCTGCTGCAGTTTGCTAAAGAACTTAGAGTTGTGTCTAAATATGAAAAATATAAACGAGGTAAATGTGTTAAAAAGATACAGTCAATATATTTTATTAATATTTTTTACATAATTAAATATTTGGTTTAGTTTTCGCCCTCAAAAAAGGACCTATATAAAACTTTAAAAATGACTAAAATACAATTTATTTTCATATGTAGCTTTTACAAACAAATATTATTTATGTTACATGATACATAATGAAAAATTAGTCTAATATAAATCTTGCTTCCCAAACCCATTCCAACTTTGGTATTCAAAACCACAGACACATTTACTAAATGAAAACGAATTATTATTTCTCCTTTCTTACTCTATTGTTTTTACTATAAAACTAGATAAACTTCTTACTAACTTCATATCAAGTAAAGCAAAATTTAAACCAAACGTGGCATATTACAAATATTAAAAAAAAGTATTTCCAATATAATCCTACTTTATTAATATAACCGGTATAAATTCTGTTGAATTTAAGTTAAATATGTTAGACAGCGATAAAACTCATTATGATAGAAATTTGTCAAAAAATTCTACTACTTAATACTTGCTAAAACTTAACTTTTAATAGCAGTATACTTCACATATAAGTATTAACATTGAGAAATAGTTTCAAAGATTCTTAGGTCTTTTATTAATAAAGGACGGATATAAAATTTTAAAAATGACTAAAAGATAATTATTTTCCTATGTAGTCTATTATAAAACAAATATTGGCTAAAATTGATTATGTTACATGATACATGCTGACACATTAGTCAAATATCAATCTTGCTTCCAAAGTACATTCCAACTTTGGGATTTAAAACCTTAGACACTTTTACCTAATGAAAATGGATAATTATTTCTCTTTCTTACCCTAATTTTTTTTACTCTAAAACTTTATAAACTTCATCCTAACTTCATAGCTAATTTCAACTCAACTAAAGCAAAATTCACAGCAAACGTAGCATATTACAAATTTAAAAAAAATTGTATTTTCAATATAATCCTATTTTATTAATACAACCAATATAACTTCTGTTGAATTTAAGTTAAATATGTTAGACAGCGATAAAACTCATTATGATAGAAATTTGTCAAAAAATTCTACTGCCTAATACTTGCTAAAACTTAACTTTTAATAGCAGTATACTTCACATATAAGTATTAACATTGAGAAATAGTTTCAAAGATTCTTAGGTCTTTTAGAGGACGGATATAAAATCTTAAAAATGACTAAAAGACAATTATTTTCACATGTAGTGAACTATAAAATAAATATTGTCTAAAATTAAATATGTTATATGATACATGCTGACAAATTAGTCTAATATAAATCTTGATTCCGAAACCCATTCCAATTTTGGTATTCAAAACCACAGATACTCTTACTTAAAGAAAATACATTATTATTTCTCCTTCCTTACCCTAAATGATTCACTCTAAAACTAGATAAACTTCATACTAACTTCATAGCCAACTTCAAATCAATTAAAGCATAATTTAAACCAAACGTGTCATATTATAAATATTAAAAAATAGTATTGTTAATGTAATCCTAAATACAGCCGACATAACTTCTGTTGAATTTATGTTAAATATGTTTGACAGGATTAAAACTGAATATCACAGAAATTTGCCAAAAAAACCCTACTTCCTAATACTTTCTAAAAGTTAAAACTTTTAGTAGCAGCATGCTTTACATATAAGTAGCAGTATAAGTATTAACCTTGAGAAATAGTTTCAAATATGCTTACTTCTTTCATTAACAAAGGACCGATATAAAATTTTAATAATGACTAAAAGACAATTTATTTTCATATGTTGAGAACTATAAAAAAATATTGGCTAAAAAGGATTGTGTGACATAACACCTGCTGACAAATTAGTCTAATGTTAATCTTGCTTTCAAAACTCATTCCCTGTTTGGTATTCAAAACCACAGACACCGTTACATACGAATTATTATTTCTCCTATCTTACCCTAATTTTTTTACTCTAAAACTAGTCAAACTTCATACTAACTTCATAGCTAACTTCATGTCAAGTAAAGCAAAATTTAAAACAAACGTACCATATCATTTATATTAAAAAATTGTATTTTCAATATAGTCCTATTTTATTATTACATCCGATATAAATTCTGTTGAATTTATGTTAAATATGTTCGACAGGATTAAAATTGAATATGACAGAAATTTGCCAAACGTATTATCCTGAATAATACTTAATAAAGCACAAAACTTTTAATAGCCGTATACTTGACACACAAGTATTAACCTTGAGAAATAGTTTCAAAGATTCTTAGTTCTTTCATGAAAGAAGGACTGATATAAAATTTTAAAAATTACTAAAATACATTTTGTTTTCATTTGTAGTGAACTATAAAATAAATATTATCTAAAATTGATTATGTTACATGATACATGCTGACAAATTAGTCTAATATAAATCTTGATTCCAAAACCCATTCCAACTTTGGGGTTCAAATCCACAGACACATTTACCTAATGAAAACGAATTATTATTTCTCCTTTCTTACTCATTTTTTTTACTCTAGATAAACTTCATATTAACTTCATAGATAACTTCATATCAAGTACAGCAAAATTCAAACCAAGCCTAAACAATTATAAATATTAAAACATATATTTTCAGTATAATCCTATTCTATTAATATGGCCGATATCACTACTGTTGAATTTTTGCTATATATGTTCTACAGGATTAAAACTAAATAGGACAGAAATTTGCTAAAATATCCCCACCTATTATTTACTAAAAATCAAATCTTTTAATAGGAGTACACTTCACATATAAGTATTAACCGTGAGAAATAGTTTCAAAGATGCTTAGTTATTTTATTAAAAAGGACCGATATAAAATTTTTAAAATGACTAAAAGACAATTTATTTTCACAGGTAGTGAACTATAAAACAAATATTGGCTAAAATTGATTATGTTACATTCTACATGCTGACAAATTAGTCTAATATAAATCTTGATTCCAAAACCCATTCCAATTTTGGTATTCTAATCCACAGACACTTTTACCTAATGAAAACGAATTATTATTTACCCTTTCTTATCATAAGTTTTTTTATTCTAAAAGTAGGTAAACTTCATACTAACTTCATAGCTAACTTCAAATTAGTTAAAGCAAAATTTAAACCAAACACCCCATATTACAAATATTAAAAAATAATATTTTCAATATAATCCTACTTTATTAATACAGCCGGTATATCTTCTGTTGAATTTATATTAGATATGTTCAACAGGATTAGAACTAAATATGACAAAAATTTGCCAAAAAAATCAACTGCTATTACTTGCTAAAAATCAAAACTTTTAATAGCAGTATACTTCCTGTAAGTATTAACTTTGAGAAATAGTTTCAAAGATGGTTATTTTTTTATTAAAAATGACCAATATAAAATTTTAAAAATGACTAAGACACAAATTTATTTTCATATGTAGTGAACTATAAAACAAATATTGGTTAAATTGATTATGTTACATGATACATGCTGACAAATTAGTATAATATAAATCTTAATTCCAAAGCCTATTCCAACTTTGGTATTCAAAACCATAGATATTTTTACCTAATGAAAACGAATTATTATTTACCCTTTCTTATCCTAATTTTTTTCATTCTAAAAGTAGATAAATTTCATACTAACTTCATATCAGCTAAAGCAAAATTCAAACCAAACGTACCATATTATAAATATTAAAAAATTGTATTTTCATTATAATCATATTTTATTAATACAACCAATATAACTTATGTTGAATTTAAGTGAAATATGTTAGACAGCGACAACACTTAATATGATAGAAATTTGTCAAAAAATTTTCCTGCCTAATACTTGCTAAAAATTAAAAATTTTAGTAGCAGTATACTTCACATATTAGTATTAACCTTGAGAAATATTTTCGAAGATTCTTAATTCTTTTATTATAAAGGAGCGATATAAAATTTTAAATGAGTAAAAGACAATTTATTTTCATATGTAGTGAACTATAAAACAAATATTGGCTAAAACAAATTATGTAACATGATACATGCTGACAAATTAGTCTAATATAAATATTGCTTCCTAAACCCATTTCTACTTTGGGATTCAAAACCACAGAAACTTTTACCTAATATAAAGGAATTATTTCTCCTTTCTTACCCTATTTTTTAATTCTAAAGCTAGATAAACTTCATACTAACTTCATATCTAACTACTAAGACTTTTATTTAATATTTTTTCAAATTTTGCAAAATTCTTTTATATTTATTTATTATTTTTCATGCCATTTTTGAATTTTTCATACAGTTAATTATTTTTAAGACATTTTTATTTCAAATTTTTCCAGTTTTACTAATTTTTGACCATTTTTAGTATTTATTTTCATGTTTTTTTGTACTGATGTCCCTAGCCACAAAAATATTTTATGTTTTTCTATCTCTAAACTCTCTACTCTCTAGTTTTTCGTACTATGAACTCATGAATCCACCCTTCTATTTCTTTTATCTGTTTATTTTTCGTTCGTTGTCATTGTTTTGCTTACTGACAGAAACCTCTGGATTGACGGGCTCGGCGTATATGGTTTAGTTGCATCACCACCTTTGATCCATTTGATGATATCTACATATCAAGTAAAGCAAAATTTAAACCTAACGTACCACATTATAAGTATTAAAAATTATTCTTTCAATAAAATCATATTTTATTAATACAGCCAATATAACTTCTGTTGAGTTTATGTTAAATAAGCTAGACAGGGTTAAAACTCAATATGACAGAAATTTGCCACAAAAAAACCCTGTCTAATACTGGCTAAAAATCAAAACTTTTAATATCAGTATACTTCAATATAAGTGTTAACCTTGAGAAATAGTTTCAAAGATGCTTAGTTCTTTTATTAATCAGAAAATGATAGATATAGCCTCCAGAAAGAAGGCAGCTAAATTTTAATGAAGGAGTTATCAATCAAATACTGTCGATAATATTCGAAACTTGGTGAAAGTTAATGAAGTTTGAAGTTTAAATTGTTACTTCAGTGAACTTTATGATGTATTTTCCACCGGATTAAAGTAGCTTAGTTATTTATCTATTGGATTTTATTGTAAACTTATGAACTGTCTTAAAGATATGTTGTATTTCTAAAACCTTCATCACAAAAACAGTTTTCTGCAAGTATTAAAATAATATATATAAAACACATAAAATACATATTAAATATTTTAAAGACATAATACCTGTATATACATTATAACAGCTTATGTATAATATCATAAAATATATCCCATAAACCATAATATGTTTGTAGTATATTGTAATTGACTTATCAACAAAATTATATTTCAGAAAAGAAATTATTAATCAGTTACTTTTGTTGTCTCCTTTATTTTTAATTACTTTTAAAAGTTTACTTTGTAATTATGATGCGTATTTACACCAAAACGTGCATTGTAAACTGAAATAAAATGAAATCATTGTCTTCATTTATTTTGGTTTGTGCCAAAGTTATGTTAACTACAGGTATTTAAGAAAGAATACCCCAGGAAAAAATAAAAAATTTAAGAAATTGCAATTTTTGCAGATATGCTACGTGGAAAAATCTAAAACATTATAAGAAAATTATGAGAATAAACGGCATCTAAGTGGCATTGCCATGGACAGAAGGATTACAATAAAGCAGTTGTTATATATTTAAAATAAATGTGACTCCCATGCCTTAACCACTTCTCTGTGTCAGATATATATATATATATATATATATATATATATATATATATATATATATATATATATATATATATATATATATTAGATATAGACAGCATTTAAGCAAAGTCCCTAAGACCCCCCCCCAAAAAAAAAAATTAGAATATAAGTAATTTAGACATCAAATTCACACAATCATAATTTGTAATTTTATGGTAACTTTCACGAAAATGAGAAAAGAGTAAAAATAATGTGCAATTTTTATTTCATCTTAAGTAAACTGGTTATGTATGTAATACTACTTTTAGTAATGAAATCATTTGCTAAAAAAACCTTGAAATCTGCATACAATTTGGTACGTTGTCATACATTGTCATAAAATAGAAATTATTTACAGACGTAGTGCATTAAATTTTAACAAAATCATAATTAAATAAATATTAACAGAAATAATTTATAGCCGAGTTTTATGTATTATAAAATAATATTTAACATACTTGGACTAGTTAATATAATAGTTAATGTAATATAATGATATAAGTTTATATATAGAATAAAATATAATAAAATAGTTAATATAATTTAATTTGTATTTTTATATAACATATTGCATGTGAAAAGATAATTTTGTTCAAGGAAGTTTTACAAAAGGATCTTATATAAGTATCATTACATAATTTGTTATTAGAATGCTTCTAAAATTAAATTAACAGTTTTATCGTAACTACATTTTTGCATAAACTACACCGAAAATTTCTATGTATAATTTTTAACTCGAGATAAAATTATCTTCTTGTCTAAGGCTGTAAAAATCATTAGTTAATCATTTGTATAGATAATTGTATCATTACTTATAAAAATATTTCATAGTGAAGACACAAGTGTATTTTGCTCATTTTGTATTGACTTAGATACAGTTGATAATGTAGGAAAAGTTAAAGAAAATTGAACATGCTGTTGTATAGACTAAATTATGATTTTGCGAATTTCGTATAAATAAGTTATATATTTTAATATAGCTTATATTTTAATATCCTCACATAGAATTCTATACATTCCTTACTTTTCTCAAATACATACCTATTAAACACATATAATTCTAATACTAGCATCATTATAAATTTTATTATTATAGTGTAGAAGTGTAAATATTTTTAAGTGAAATATATGCATGAGGAATTTTCTAACCCTCTGGATTAGTTTATTTTATGTCATAAAAAACAATAATTTTATGTGTTATACTAACATTCACATGTATTAATTTTAAATATATACAATATTACCATTCGTACGTAACATATACCCAATAGAGATTTTGTGTAACTATAATGTCTTAATATAAACACACTTATAATAATAATACATTTGTTAATACAAGTTATAAAATTCATTTATTACTTTAAAACTTTTATATATTTATTTAATTATTTTTCATTTCAGATAGTAAAATGATACAAATGCATGTATTACCATACATGCATTTAAAGGAAAGTCATAAATTGAAAAAAAAAAGATATTTTAGAATTTTTT
Organism: Pardosa pseudoannulata; assembly: GCA_032207245.1. Classification (NCBI taxonomy): domain Eukaryota; kingdom Metazoa; phylum Arthropoda; class Arachnida; order Araneae; family Lycosidae; genus Pardosa; species Pardosa pseudoannulata. Next base: position 30,084,589 of record CM063511.1, on the reverse strand, counting down.
TCATAAAAGTAGAAAAAATAATAAAATTAGGAAAATAAAATCATTTTATATCATAATTCACAAGAATATTTATTCATATGTGTCAGTACTATGAACTTGAAATGCTATGAAATACTTAAATAATGTGAAATAGACTATGGAACACTTTACATACTTGAAGAACTTTGAAATACTATGAACTTGATTTTGCAAGAAATTTTATGCATTTATATTAATACTATGAAACCCTTGAAATACTTGATAGATTTGAAATACTATGAACTTGAATTTTCAAGAAATTTTATGCATATGTATTAGTAGTATGAACTTGAAATACTTGAATACTGTCAAATGCACCATGAAACACTTGTAATACTTGAATAACTTTGAAATACTATAAACTTGAATTTTCAAAAAATTTTATGCATATGTATTAGTAGTATGAACTTGAAATACTTGAATACTGTCAAATGCACCATGAAACACTTGTAATACTTGAATAACTTTGAAATACTATGAACTTGAATTAAAATTTCTAATTTGTTATATTTTACAGAATATATGGATATTAAAGTAATCCTTATAAACAAACAAAATCAAAAACTCAAAATAGCGTACACGAAGAATTAAATAAAAGACAAAGAGTGTGAAAGTTAACAACCAAAAATTGGTTACAAATCCATTTAGCTACAAATTCATCCTTGAAGAAACTGAAAGCAATCCTGCCTCATGCAAGTAAAATTAACTAATCTATTCATTGCTTGAGCTAGTTACCCTTGGATTTTTTTTTTGCATATTTGAAATATATCAGTAATTAAAAAGCAATTCTGCTTTGTGACAATTTTCACTAGTGTGTACATTTTATTAGTAATAATTTCCTTTTTTTGTTAAATAATTGTGGACTTAGGACAAAGAATATTTTTAGGATGTTTTAAAATTTCTTAAATTGAAATAAAAATTCTTAAGTATGCATTTCAAGACTAAAAAAATATTTTATCTAACCAAATAGTTTTTTTTAGTTAATATTTAGGAGGAATTATACCTCGAAAAATTAAGTGGTAAAAAATTTTAATGCATATATATATTACGTTTAAATAAATTTCAGTATTCGTTTCAAATTTGTTTTTATTTAGATTAAGAAACTCAAATCAAACATAAAGGACTATATTTTGTAGAAATTTAATTTAGAGTTTTAAACTGGATCCTATATATTAAAAATATAATATAGTTATAAAATTATACACGAAAATTGCCACATATATTGTAAGTAATACTAAATCAAAACTATTGTAAAAATGGTTTAAAAAAGTAATAAATTACAATTTATAAAGCGTACAAAATGATAAAAGAAATTTATTTTTCGAAAATAATTTTTTTTGCAAAATATTTGTACATACATAATATTATATAAAGAAAGTATTATAAATGTAAGACAATAATTAAAAAAAAACATTTCTAACCTTTTAATAATACATGTTATTATACGCATAAAAATGTTATCATTTAGCATGTACCTTATATGTGGTTATTTGAATCAATATGCGTAGACAGTTATAAATATGTTAATACTTAGTTATTTTATGTGTATACCGACTTCTGTTAAAACAGTATCTTTTGTTTATTGACATTATGCTGTCTTTATTGATATTATAATTGTCAGATATATTTTAAGTAATACTAAATTAAAACTATTATAAAAATTTAAAAAAAGCAATAAATTAGAATTTTTCAAAAGCGTACAAAATGATGAAAGTAATTCATGTTTAGTAAAATAACTTATTTTAATTAGGAACTAATCTTAGTTAAAAATTCGAAATCTATGAAATGCAGTATTTCATTATTGTGGGATGATTTTCCTGTGGACTAGTATAATACCTATAATAGTATTAAAATATTTTGACTATCCGAATAAATGAATTCATTCTATAGGTAATTGAGTATATAAACACTGAAGAAATAATTAGTTTTATAAATTGTAGTAAAATTCTAAAATCTTACTTATTGTGATAAAATAATATTCAATCTCTTATCCGTACTATAATTTAGTCTTATCAATAAGATGTGATAATAGTATAAATTAAAGAGAGATGAAACATATCTTAAATATATTACGAATGTTCATCTTCATTATGCACTTCTAAAATTCTAAAATCTTACTTATTGTGATAAAATAATATTCAATCTCTTATCCATATTATAATTTAGTCTTATCAATACAGTGTGATAATAGTATAAATTAAAGAGAGATGAAACATATTTTAAATACATTACGAATGTTCATCTTCATTACGCACTTAAAAACTTATGACAGAATTAACATGTCTACCATAACTCCACAGAAGATATAATACATTTAAAGTAAATATTAAGCATAACTAGTGACCGCCCAATTATTTACTTCTTAGATATAGACCACGTTATGCTTAATATAAATGACAGCTATTTTTTCACAGCACAGTAATATGATTTTTCTAGAAGATACCAGAAGTGAGGCATGATGTTGTGACACTATAATAGATCATCCCTGGCATAATGTCAATAAATAAGTGATACAGTTCTAATAGAAGTAAGTATAAGCATAAAATAACTAAGTATTAACATATTTAAAATCGTCTACGCATATTGCTTCAAATAAGCACATTTAGGGTATATGCTAAATAATAACATATTTCTGTTATAAAACATGTATAATTAAGCGGTTAAAAAGGTTTTTGAAAATAATTTTCTTACATTTATTTTAATTTCTCTACTTACTATTATGTATCTAGAAATATTTAAAAAAAAATATATTTTGCTAAAAATGATATTCTTTTGTTATTTTGTACACTTTTAAAAATCCTAATTTATTACTTTTTAAAAACGTTTTTTACAATAGTTTTAATTTATTATTACTCAAAATATATCTGAGAATTTTTGTGTATAATATTGTAACAATATTATATATTTAAATTTTAGGTTTCATTTCAAATCTCTAAATTGAATATCTACAAAATATAGTTATTTTATGTTCGATTTGAATTTATTAATCTAACTAAAAACTAAATTTGAAACGAATACTGAAATTTATTTTAATATATATTAGATATGCCTGCTAAATACTTTGTAGGATTTTATGAAGAATAAAGTTGAAATAATTTTATGTATGTACAAATATTTTGAAAAAAAAATATTTTGGTAAAAATGTATTTCTTTTATCATTTTGTAAGCTTTTAAAAAATCCTAATTTATTACTTTTTTTAAACATTTTTACAATAGTGTTAATTTTGTGTTACTTAAAATATATCTGAGAATTTTCGTGTATAATTTTGTGACTATATTATATATTTAATTTATAAGTTCCATTTTAAATCTCTAAATTGAGTATCTACAATATATAATCATTTTTATGTTTGATTTGAGTTTCTTAATATAAATAAAAACAAATTTCAAATGAATACTAAAATTTATTTTAATGTATAGATATACCTGCTAAATATTTTGTAGGATTTTATCAAGAATAAAGTTGAATAAATGGTTTTAGAAATTGAGATTAATTTGACATAAAAAAATTAGTCTTTCATGCATATCTGTTTTTAGGGGAAATTAAATATTAGTGTGATTAATTTACATATATATTAGTTTATTATTCAAGTCAGGTTTCATAATAATATAATACATTATTAAGCCACTTTTTAATGTACAGCATTCCTTCAATGTATATTTTTAAGAATTTATTTCCTAAAATGCTACATTTGTAATATCTAAAAAATAGAAAAACAATTAAAAACTTAAGGTATATTTTGAATTTTTTTAAAGAAGAAAGTGAAGGATTTGTAGTCTAAGATTAATTAGTGAATTAATTAGTTTTTCTGTTTATATAATTGTACATGATACATGTCTATATATATTGAATGCATAAATATTCATACATATAAGCTATTACTGCTACATTGAATCTTAATTAATCCATGTATGCATATGTCATTATTTAATAAAACGGATAAATGGTATCAATGAATATGCAATAAGCGTACTAAAACCCGAATTCTGTTACATGGGTATTCCTTTAAATCTATGAACTCGTATTGCAGATATATCAAGTTTCTGGTACAATTTTAAATAATTAGGAATTTCAAGTATATCAAAGTAGAAATATTGCTGAAGGATCATATTCAGTAGATATTTATTCATCAGTATATATTAATAAATATTCATTATTTATAATGTACAAAAAGAAATTTGAAAGCAAGTAATGCGAATTTACTCTATATAAAAAATTTTTCCATTAAATGATGTTTAATGCATTAGTTTAAAAATTTTCATTTATTTCTATATTAAACTATAAAGCTATTAAAGAACTAAAAAAGATGGTTTGAAGAACCGTATGAGCCACTATGAGTCATCGGTTCCTTCCGGAGACAAATGTCCTTCAGTCTTCCTAAATTAAGATTTTTAAGTGGCTTTCATCAAATATAAGACACCTCATTGGTAATCTTCCCCGCTTTCTAGTTTGAAGAGATTTAGTAAATATGAACATTTTTAGTGGGTTGGTTATTTTGGTTGAGTACAACTCAAAATAATGATCCTTCTTTCTCCATTTTATGAAATCATATTTAGTGTTTTCCATGCAACAATACTTATATTTTTGATTACAAAATAATTTTTTAACATTATCCTCTTCCAAAGCCCTATGCCCCTTACAAGTCAAGGACATCTCAATTGTTCTCAGTCATCTAGACCTATCTGAGACAAAGGTCTCCAGTCTTCCTTACTTAAGATTTTAATTCAGTTTCATCAGAGTTAAGACACATAATTGGTGGTCTCCCTTGCTTTCTATTTCTAATAGGTTTGGTAAATATGAGCTTCTATTATTGACGTCGTATCTCAACTTTATACAAATGTCTTTTTTCCATTTTATGAACGATATTTAGTACTTTAAATACATCTCAAATGACTATTAAATTATAGTATACACACAATTAAAAAAAATACCTTCTTCTAAATTCCTAGTCTCATTACAGGTCAAAGTAGACCCAATCACTCTCAGTTATCTGATCTTATCTGAAGCAAATATACTCCAGTTTTCCTTACTTAAGAATTTAAGTCGTTTCATCAGTGTTAAACCATCTAGTTGGGGTCTTCTCCACCTTTCTAATTCTTATAGGCTTATTAAATATGAGCTATTTTCACTGGGTTAGTACTCTGAACTCTAAATAAATATCCTAACAAATGAACCATGTGATTTTTTATGCTCTTTTATCATCTTTTATGATTTTTTATGATACAATATCCGGTAGACTAGGATTTCAGTAGATTTTAAAGTTGAACATTCAGTACCTTCAGTAAATAGGTCAACAGAAATCTGTGAGCCCTGCCCATCATTTCTGAGTTTATTTTAGAGAGAATGAAGAACAGCGAGATGAATAAAAAGAAACAAACCCGGAAAACATAAGATAGTGTTAGTGTTGGATTCGTGAGTTCATGAGTCAAATGTAGCAGTTAGTTTATATAGCAGTTAGTTTAGGGATAGAAAGACGCAACATTTATGCGGCCAGGGACATCAATCCACATCGAAGTCTTATGCGAAAATGAGTGGTTTTGATGAAACATATGTTTGAGACGGCCACAGGACAGCCAATCAGAAATGAGACTCTCGACCATTGAAAAGTTTGTCATTTCTAACATGCGAAGAGTTTATTAACAATTGATGTGATGGCTATTTTGAGTAATTTTAAACTTTTTTATTTAAACATTGATCCCCAAACACATATTTTTCTCACAGCGCACCAAATATCTTTATTGGCATCTTGCATTTAAATGTCAATAATTTATTTTCTTTAGATTTCGCCATTGGCCATTATTTTCAGTCATAATTTTACTGGTCTTAATGAGATTCCCTTTAAGTTTTGTGCTAGGGGTAATGTATCGATATTTTAATTAATTTTACAGACAATGACAAGATTTATTTGCCATACATTCTATTGATTATTTCAACAGTAAAAGTATTGATATTGGAGACTACGCTTCGAAGAATAAGCAATACCATGTATTCATTTTAACACCTTATAAAGGGTTATGCATTAATTTGTCATTATCGAAATAATTAAAATCTTTTCAGTCTTTTTCAACATGAAAATATAAAATTACGAAAAGCACTAAAACAAAATAAATGAAACAAAACATATAAAATAAAAAGTATGTTCTGCTCGAACATAATCCTTTTTGTTTTAATTTCTTTTTCATAACGTTAATCATTCAAAAGTTAATTAGAAACAAGCGTAAAACATTTCAGCTCCCTCTTGCTTATCATCTGCCAAAATTTATTAAAAATGACGCACGCCACACATTTCCGTTCTTTTTAGAGCCACCTGCATTTGTCAGAAGCGTTTTACAACAACCCTGAACCAATAACAGAATGTCACATCCAGCGTTCACTCATATTTATCAAAAACTAAATCAGACATCTCTATCTTCACTTTTCATTTATTATTTCTTCTGATGCAGGGGCACTGGAAGACAAAATCTTTGCTCTGGTTGCTTCGGAAATTCTTTCTACTTACTTTCATAATTCTTACAAAGGAAATATGCTAATGCTTGCAGAGGTACTAAATTTAAAGTAGATGCGACATTTCGTTCGAATTCCGTCACTATATCATTTGCAGGTGTCATTGATGGCGGCATGAAATTCTCTGATAGATTCTTGCTGTAACAAGTAAACGCTGTGCTTTGTGTTGCTTTCCGTTTGAGTTAAGCTTTCTACTTTTTTTTACTTTGTTTCCAATTTTGACTTTAAATTATTTTATTTAGCATATTTCTATATACCGGTTACTTTCATCTAGAAGTTGAAATTATTCATAGCTTTGTGGAACGAATCGAAAACCTTAAAGTTTTCAGTTTTTTAAATGTACAAAAATAGACCGTTGGTATCACTAGTGCAATTCTGATTATATAGGATAATGATAATATTTGTTTGATTATAACTAAAAATTGTCAGTTTTAGAAGCATTTTTATATTAACATTTATATGTTTCAGTGATTTTTACTAAAAAAGTATGATTTTATTGTATTCCGTATAAAATTTTATAAATTGATCTATATTCCACTATCATAAAAACACACAATATTTATGTTGCTAGTGACATCCATTCATGTCGAAGCTTGGTGGGGAAATAAGTAGTTTTGATAAAACAGATGTTTGAGACGGCCACAATACAGCCAATCAGAAATGAGTCTCTCGACCATCGAAATGTTGTCACTTCTAACATGAGAATAGGGTGTTAGCTAATGATAATAGGGCCATTTTCCGCAAATTTTAAACTTTTTAATTTCAACATCGATGTACAAACATTTTTCTCAAAGTGCACAAAATAATTTTCTTGGTATATTGCATTTAAAGGTCAATAATTTATTTTCTTTAGATTTCGTCATTGCCCAGTATTTTCAGTCATCAGTTTTCACTGGTCTCAATGAGAATTCTAGCATATTAAGTTTTGTGCTAGGGGTAACGTATCGATATTTAGTACATTATCATTTTAGTACATCATCAAGACTACGTTAGTACATTATCATTTTAGTTAATTGGTTTAATAATATATTGTTGTTGTTGTTTCTCATACCACTTGGATAAACCAAGCACGATTGAACCTGTAGGCTCTCGTATTAAGGCCAAGTGGTGCGCCTTTTGTTTTAATGACACCATTAAGGGGAAAGAACAACTTAGCTGAAATAGGTCCTCGTATTTTTGAAGCAGGGACCAAGAAGAAGACCCATAGACTTGGTTTGACATCCCCAGAGGTATTAAATGAGAACTTGGAGAACATTGTGACCACAAATATACTTTACTTGAACCAGTCACCTTTAATGAATACAGCGGATCTTAGGCTGGTTTGGGTTCCGATCCCTCAACTTCTCATCTGCGAGATTCTTGCCTTTGTAGACTGAGCTACAACGGATCGGTTTAATATTAATTACATGCTATATATAGATGTTTGTTCCCCTTTTATAAATACGATCCTGATAGTTCAGTTTTATGTGTAAACTCCTTATTATTATGAGGCGATATTTTCTATTTCATAGCCATAGTTCTGAACAAGAACTCTACCTTAATATTCCCTTGAAAGCAAACTATTAATGTAGGCATGTCAAATTTAATTCACTCTTCTTAGATTATTTTTCAAAGTCCATATGAAGGTCACTTTTGCCAATGTTCTCTGCATATAAGGCTAGGATTTCTGTATCAATAATTGGTTCTAAAAAGGTTTGATGATAGAAGAGTGAACTGATTTCGGCTTTACTTCAGTTCCTTTTAATTATCTCATTGTAGCAAAATCATGCAACTATCATGAATACCTATGGTAACTTTTCTGTGCACTGATGAAGCCATCTATTATGGTCATTTGTCCGTCAGTTGAGTTCCGGTATCACAATTAATATTTTTCAGTCACAGTCACTTAAATATGCCTGAACTATTATGAATACCTATGGCAACTTTTCTTTACACTGACAAAGCCATGTAGCACAGCGTTTACTCCGTCAGTTGAGTTCCGTTATCAAATCTGTTATTTTTTTAAGTACAGTCACTTAACCCATATTGGACCGCTGTCCTGTAAACAGGACAGTAAATAAAATTCCATTTAATAATAAAGTTATAAATATTTTCTGAGTAGATTTTATTTTAACACCTTTAAAATAGACACACTTTAGCATAGTAACAAAAAAACTGTGAAATCAAATTATATTGTATTGTAAAATTTATTTTAAGCAACCTCTTAAAAATTGTCATATTTTAATCTTAATTTTATATTTATTATTATTATTATTATTTAAACATTGTGGAGGTTACTTTTAGTTTAAAAACAGAGCTAATAATGTATCTGAAACTTTTTGTTGAAAAATGTATTTTACGCGTGTATTTTGTAAGTATAAAAAAGGTGCCCTGAAATTAAGACGACGGTCCAATCCTGATTATTTTTCTACGAATTCGATATTGCAGTGATAGAGTACATTCTTTTCTTATCTTTCAATGAAAACCAATTCAAACACCTGTTCACACACCTGGACACAACAAGGGGTAAAAAGATGTCTATTCTATTCAGAAAACTGGAGAATTTTTGCAAGATAAACTTACTGTCTTACTACCAGTTCAATAACTGTAAGAGAAAATCTGCAACAGTATGCTTAAAATGTAATGTTGGACTTTGTTTTAACTGTTTCCGCAAATTTCATCTATGAATCGGCCTAATGCAATGTAAGTGATATTTGTTAAGTTTTAGTAATGTATATAATGGACCGTTGTCCTATTTATAAGACAGCCAATTACATAAAAAATTGAAAATATTTTTTTTTTCAAAATTTTGGTTTTATATACTTAGTTACACCATATTAATGATATGGATTAAGTTTCAATAACTTACAGAAATATTTAGTTGGAGTGGTGCAATATGGGTTAAACACACCTATGCTTCATCGAATGTTAAAACAAATTTCCATCTTTCAGTTTTTACATGTGTTTCATAAAATTTTGAACAAATTGTTTTTTATTGAAGTGAAACCGCGCCGAGCGTCCATGATTTTCAAGGTTTGTTTTGTTTATAGAGCTACTGTCTCATTGTTTTGCAAAACGAGAGCTAATGTGACCACACCCAAATATTCAAATCCTATTTCGAATGGATACCAGCATTCTTTTAATTATAATGGATATTATGTATCTTCTTCTTTAGAATGAATGAATAATATTCCTCCTTTAGATCATACTTATAATCAGCTGAATTTATTAATTAACCTCTTCCCAGTTTTTCCCGAGTTGAACTCGTGCAGGTGAAATGTACCATCCTGACTCATCCCGACTGTAGCTCGGGCACTGAAAAGTTTACACTGTGCAATCAGTCTTTCCCGAAATATCTCACATGTGCTTTTTATGGTTTCGAATGCTTTTGTTTAGTTTTCTGGAAACTAGATAATTTGCTGCTCAAAGAGAGACAGCAGAGGGAAGAAGGTAAGGAGAAACACAAGGTTCTACTGTCCAGATTGCGATGTTGGACTCTGTGCAGTACCGTGTTTATGATTGTATCGTACACGACAAAATTTTGATTAATGACATCATAATAATTTATGTAAATGCATAGGATATAAATAAAATTTAATGCAAGATAAAAGCTAGGTATTCTAAGCTTTATATTTATAATTAGGGTGAATTGACTCCAAAGTCTAATGCTTTCTGCCGTACAGAAATCAAAATATACAAGTAAATTACTCATTTGTTTAAATTGATTTTTTTACATTAATGTTTAGGACATTTCCTATGCGAATGATGCTAGTATGTTTAAAAAGGTATGTATGAATAAAAATAAGCATAAAAAAGGACATTCTTTGACCCATAATCCAGAATAAAAATGAACCTGGAAGGGGTTAAACTAAATAATTTTGACAACTTGTGGATCAATTTTATTTTAAAATGGAATTTCCTCTGTTATAGAGCCCAGTGGGACCAAAACCATGAACCTCAGTACCCAAAATCAGCAATCTAATCTTTCGATCGCTAGGCATTAACTGGTTAACATACCAATTATTGTTAGGGTAACGTATTACACCTGTAAAATAAAAATTGTGCAGTATTTATTATTAAGATGTATTCTTTACAACCACATTAGATTTTTACCTATGTGGACAATGTAAATTTTACCTTACGATTTTGCATTATATTTTATATATGACACTTTTATATTTTGCATGTTTAATACGGTCTTTTTTTAGAAAAATATCACTTAAATTCACCTCACTCTTATGTCATGCTTTGAAAAACAACACTCTGAAGATAAGCTATAAATTTCTCATTAAAATAGTATGTCAACCCATCCGATGTTTTTGAAACTCCAGATTACTGAGTTGCTTAGCAACTAAAACCACCAAAAACTTCATTTAATCATGAATGCCTAAAGAACTGCTCCTTTAAATACTCAATATTTCAGTGGTGAAAGCAGCTTAGGAAAAATTAAATATGCGTGGAATTAAAAAAGAAAACCGCCGGAATTATAAGAGACTTAAAGTATTTAGGGAGTGCAAAATAATTAATTAAAGATAATCCCACGGAGCACACTGTCAGTCTCTAACTACTGACTTTACCCCTGGCTCGTCAAAGTTTTATATTATTTAAGCACAAAGCGAATTGTCTGGTCGGATTCTCATTTCTGAATTTCCTTAGCAACGCTTGCAGAATTTTTATTGCCACAAAATAAAGAGAAAATGTAATTTATTAAATTTAAAATCCCACTCTTTGTGCATTATAGATGTGTAGATCAAGTAGACTATTAGCAAAAGGAATTTTTCGATGTCTTCTGGAATCAGACTTGTGTAAGAAGATATTTGAAATTGATATTTTTACTGTCTTAGGGGAACTAACAGATTTATAGTAATAAAAAAACTTCAGATTTAAGATTTGAACTGCATTATTAATTTTTAACATACCTAAATAAATATTTAAGAAATTTCTGTCTACGTTTTTACAACAGGTGTGTGTTTTGGAGTGCTACGGTCTACTTTTTGCAACACGAGGGCTAATGAGACCGGGACCTACAGCTTAAAGCCGATTCCGAACGGCTACGAACATCCATACCACAGCGGGATTCGAACCCACGAACTCCGGCATCGAAGGCCAGCACCCTAACCAATCGGCCATCGTTCGGCATTTTTACAACAGGAAAGAGAAAATTGTGATTTTGAAGATTTAAATATTGAGTCCTTTTTGAGTTCTTTTTGATTACTTTTGTTAACAATATTATATATAGGTACTTATCTATCATGAATAACTCAAAGCATAAAAAATTTAGGTTTTGTATTTAGAACTTTTATAACATTAAAGTCGGCACTTCCCACTTCAGCCGAAGGATGGTTCAGTGGTAGAGATCTTATCTTCGGTACCAGCATTCGCTGGTTCGAAACCCGTCGAACGTACGTGCGGATTTATCTTCCATAACTCGAATAATATTCGGTAAAAAATTAGACATGTTAAATTAGAGTAAATGTTAGAGTTAATGCTAATCACTATATAACGGGAAATTTTAATGCAGTGGGCTCCGATTTATGTGATACGTTTGGGGCATCGTGATTTTTATAACAATAAACGATTGATAACAATAAACGATATTCAAAATTAAATAAATTTAACCTCCACCCCTTTAATTCCCACGTACTAAATTTCAAAAAAAAATAAAAAATACACCGTAATTTATGTTTTGTATTTTTCTTTTAAAACATAACATTTGTATACATAAATTTAAACAAATTGATCAATTGTTGACTGTCTATATTTTTTTCAAAAAAGATCATTGATAATGATCGCTATGACAGGTTCGCTATGTGAGGTATGATAATGATCTCTATACAGGTTAAATATGATTACGAACAAATTATAGTCGTAATCAAAATCAACCTGTCATAGCGATTTAAAATTTCGATCTTTTCTTTTAATGTTCAATCATTTCTTGTTCTGGCTTCCATGTAGACAAGCTGCATGTAAGCAAGAGAGGCATAAAATGTGAATACGCTCCTTCTCAGTTCCGATAATACTGTGTTGTCTTCTGCTTATCTGACAACCATTGACCATTAGCAGGGTGTGCGTATTTCTGAAAAATTCCAGGAACGTGTATACCCCACTCTTTTCTTCAGTCTCAATTTTCAGAAGATAAAAATTTGAGGTTTTGTATTTAGAACTTTTATAACATCAAAGTATGGATTTCTCGTTTCAGCCGAACGATGGTTCAGAGGTAGAGCTCTGATCTTCGGTACCATCGTTCGCTGGTTCGAATTCCACCTAATGTACGTATGGATTTATCTTCCATAACTCGAATAACATTGTAACAAAATTTAGAGATGTTAAATTAGAGTAAATGTTAGAGTTAATGTTAATTACTATATAACGGGAAATTTTAATACAGTTTTGTGCATCGTGATTTCTATAACAATAATCGATTGATAAAAATAAGCGATAAACAAAATTGAATAAATTTAACCCCCACCCCTTTAATTCCTAATTACTAAATTACAAAAAGAAAAAAACACATTGTATATTTATGCATTGTATATTATCCTTTAAAACATAAGATTTGTATACACAATTTTAAAAAATTGATCAATTGTTGACTGTCTACATTTTTTTCTAAGAAGCTCATTGATGAATTGTTCGTAACCATAAACAATCTGTCATAAAGATTTAAAATTTCGATCTTTAGTTTTGATGTTCAATCATTTCACTTTCTAGCTTCCATGTCGACAAGCTGCATGTAAGCGAACAAGGCATGAAATGTGAATAAGTTCCTTCTCAGTTCCAATAATAATGTATTGCTTTCTGCTTATCTGACAAACATTGACCATCACCAAGGATGTTCGAATTTCTGAAAAAAAAACCAGGAACGTGAAAATCCCTCTCCTTTGTTCATTCCCAATTTCCAGAACAGAAAAAATTGATCTTCGGTACCAGAACATTCGCAGGTTTGAATCATGCCGAAACGTACATATGGATTTATCTTCCATAACTCGAATAACATTACAACAATATTTAGAGATGTTAAATTAGCGTAAATTTTTGAGTTAATGTTAATTACTATACAACGGGAAATTTTAATACAGTGGACTCCGCTTTATGTGAACAGTTTGGAGCACCGTGATTTCTATAACAATAACCAATTGATAACAATAAACGATATGCAAAATTAAATAAATTTAACCCCCACCCCTTTAAGTCAAACTTACTAAATAAAAAAAAAATAAAATAAGATAAAAACCACCGTATATTTATGTTTTGTATATTATCCTTTAAAACATAAGATGTGTATACATAATTTTAAAAAAATGATCAATTGTTGATTGTTTATATTTTTTCTAAAAACCTCATTGATAAATTGTTCGTAATCATAATCAACCTGTCATAAAGATTTAAAATTTCGATCTTTTGTTTTAATGTTCAATCATTTCGCTTTCTGGCTTCCATGTCGACAAGCTGCATGTAAGCGAGCAAGGCATAAAATGTGAATACGCTCCTTCTCAGTTCCGATAATAATGTATTCCTTTCTGCTTATCTGACAACCATTGACCATCACCAGGGTGGGAGCATTTCTAAAAAATTCCAGGAACGTGAAAAGCCCCCCTCTTTTGTACATTCCCTATTTCCAAAACATAAAAAATTGAGGTTTTGTATTTAGAACTTTTATAACATCAGAGTAGGAACTTCTCTTTTCAGCCGAAAGATGATTCAGCGGTAGAGATCTGATCTTCTGTACATAAATTCGCTGGATCGAATCCCGCCGAACGAACGTATGGATTTATCTTCCATAACTCGAATAACATTACAACAATATTTAGAGATGTTAAATTAGCGTAAATTTTTGAGTTAATGTTAATTATATGTAACGGGAAATTCTAAGACTCCGATTTTTGTGATCAGTTTGGGGCACTGTGATTTCTGTAACAATAACCTATTGATAACAATAAACGATATGCAAAATTAAATAAAATTTGACCCCACACTTTTTATTCCCACATACTAAATTAAAAAAAAGAAAAATACACTGTATATTTATGTTTTGTATATTATCCTTTAAAACATAAGATTTGTATACATAATTTTAAAACAATGATCAATTGTTGACTGTCTACATTTTTTTCTAAGAAGCTCATTAATAAACTGTTCGTAATCATAATGAACCTGTCAAAGCGATTTAAAATTTCGATCTTTTGTTTTAATGTTCAATCATTTCGCTTTCTGGCTTCCATGTCGACAAGCTGTATGTAAGCGAGCGAGCCATAAAATGTGGATACGCTCCTTCTCATTTCCGATAATAATGTGCTCCCTTCTGCTTATCTGACAACCATTGACCATCACCAGGGTGGGAGCATTTCTGAAAAAAAATCCAGGAACGTGAAAATCCCTCTCCTTTGTTCATTCCCAATTTCCAAAACATAAAAAATTGAGGTTTTGTATTTAGAACTTTTATAACATCAGAGTAGGAACTTCTCTTTTCAGCGGAATGATGGGTCAATGGTAGAGATGTGGTCTTCGGTACCAGCATTCACAGGTTCGAATTCCGACGAAATTAAGTACATATTTATATTCCATGACTCGAATAACATTACAGCAAAATTTAGAGATGTTAAATTAGCGTAAATGTTAGAGTTACTATATAAAGGTATGTATAATGTTACTATATTAATTACTATATAAAGGTAAATTTTAATACAGTAGACTCTTCATTATGTGAACAGATTGGAGCACCGTGATTTCTATAACAATAACCGATTGATAACAATAAACTATATGCAAAATTAAATAAATTTAACCCTTACCCGTTTAATTCTCACGTACTCAATTTCATAAAGAAGAAAAAACAAACCGTATATTTATGTTTTGCATATTATCTTTTAAAACATAAGATTTGTACAAAATTTTAAAAAAATTGGTCAGTTGTTGACGGTCTACAACTTTTTTTCTAAGAAGCTCATTAATAAATTGTTCGTAATCATTATCAAGCTGTCATAACGATTTAAAATTTCGATCTTTTGTTTTAATGTTCAATCATTTCGCTTTCTGGCTTCCATGTCGACAAGCTGCATGTAAGCGAGCAAGACATAAAATGTTAAAACGTTCCTTCTCATTTCCGATAATAATGTGCTCCCTTCTGCTTATCTGACAACCATTGACCATCAGCAGGGTGTGCGTATCTCTGAAAAATGCCAGGAACGTGTAATTTCATAATTCTTTGTTCATTCCCAATTTCCCTAGGTTGAAGAGGAGAATTCTTGAAAATTCAAACATCGAAGGGAAGGAAAAATATGGGTTCCTACTGAATATATTGGGAATATTCTTTTGCCAGTTAAAATGAGGTTCGAAAACTGCTCCCATTAATTGGTGTAACAATCACATAAAGCGATAATTTTTTCATACAAATGAATAGAGAAAATTGATCAAGGGATTTCAGTAACATTAACCACAATAAAATTACGCGGAGTCCAATGTATATGGTATATCAATTCTGCTAGGATAGCTCAAAAATAATTAGACTTTAGAAATATTGAATAGGAGCTGCAGTAGCTCGGCAAAGCAAAGATATACCAGCTGCAGTAGCTCGGCAAAGGCAAAGATATAGTAACTGAGGGTTTCAGGTTCGAGGCTGTAGCTGAACTAAGAAACATTGGGTTTGTTAATGGTGGGGGGGGAGTAAAATATGTTCGTGGTCACAATGTCCTTCAAGTTCCCAAACGATAATCTGGGTATGGGAGGCCAATCCTGGGTATTCTGCTTGAATCTTTGTTTCTAAATTACTAGGCCCTAGGTGAGATAAAACATTCTTTTACCCTGGCAGTGTAAGTGAACAGAAAATTCACCCTTTTACTTTATTGTGCCTGTTGCCTCTGACAAATTTGCTTATTACTACCAGGAATAAAGTAAAAAAAAATTGTAATCGCTAAAATTTTCAATACCCTATATAATAATAGCCTAAGATATCTGTCCGTCTGTCCTAGAATTTATGAAACGGTTGGATCTTCAATGGATAGAGGCATCAATATTGGATTCTTGATGAGTTAGATTTAGCAAAATTCAA
>CM063511.1:30010539-30058039 GCA_032207245.1 Pardosa pseudoannulata | reverse complement strand
TAATAACATTTATGAAATATTTATTTGGATTATAATTAATATAACTAAGAATTACAAATCATATATGCATTTTTGTAAATTCTGTTAATATTATATGACTAAAATATTACCAATATAAGATATGAATAAAATTGATTTATTCTACGAAAAATATGATTTTCATGAACTAAAATATTTTTTATTAAACGTAAATCTATTACAAAAACTTAACTCTATTTAAGCTATATTTAAATATAAAACAATGAAAAACAAAAAATGTTTAACTTAATTTTGACATTAGTAATATTAATGTGAAGGAAAAAGTCAAAATATCACTTGTAAATTAGTATTTTTTTATAAATTTCATTTTACTTTTTATAAGGTTAAATTTGAAACATGAGTTTACAAAACAGCTTTTCAGTAAGAAAAAAATGTTAGTTGTTTTGAAATTTCAGAGGTTTAATTTATAAAAATCATAAAGCAGATATAGAAAAAAAATAAATGTTTCAAAATATATTGTAGATTTATTAATTTTTTTTTCTATTTTTTCTGCAATCATGTTTTTTCTCAATCACAAATTCCTTCATTTTATTTGAAATTTCTCTTTCTTGGATTATTTGAAACACATTAATAAAGTCAAAATAATACAAAAGTTGCTTATTTCAAATATTAAAAAAAAAATGAGATACATGATATAATGGATCAATACAAACTGATAAAAAAGGAAGTTTTAATAATTTCAAAAGATTCTGATACTCAAATTTCTTATATAACCCTTTCAAATAATTGAAAGAAATCTTAAGTAGTACTTTGAAAATAAAATTCTAAACTAAAAATTATTCAAAGTAAATACGAAAACCTAAGAACTGTATAATGATATTGTGAGAAAAAGAAAATAAAAAGCAATAACGTATTTTAATTGCAAAAGTTTTTGAAACGTAATCGATAGAGCTTATCTTCAAAAGATAACTGATATCATTCAAAAAGGAAAAACAAGAAGGATATATTTTTCTGTAGAAAACAGTATTTTTTAGCATGCTCAACGAGTTCCAAGATCTTTAATTTTTAGTGCGATCCATTCAGTTGAATAAGTGCTTTTTTTCCCGATATAAAAGATGCGAACAGGGGCAAAAGGATAGATCAATAATCGCAGATGTGGCTGTAAGCAGCAATTTATCTTCAACAGAAACTTTATAAAGCGGAGACGAAAACAGAACGCACAGAAAAGATGTTTATTTTTTGGCGTGTTTTAGTTATTTGTTTAACTGCTGTGATTGAGAGAACTTTTTATCTGGAACACTCTTAACAATGTTTGTAGTCCTCCACCCGATTATACTCTGATTTAGTTCTTGTTTCTTTGGAAACTGGAAAATGTTTAGATTTAGGGTACGGAAAAAAGATTCTATGTATTTTCCTGGACCAATTAATTAGATTAAAATAAATAGCTTAAATATATTTTAGAGTTTATGCAGAAGTATTTGTATGTGAATAAAATAAATTGTATTTCCTTAATCAACAATGGAGATCCCTAGAAAATTAACTATGATAAAATGTTTTACTGAAGAACTGAGAATATTTATATTGAACTACTAAATAATACTAAATTTTAAATATTAAATAAATAAGCTAGGACTATAAATATAGTCCTAGTTCAGTATAAAGCAGCTAAAATTTGAAACTTAAATTAGTGTGTTGAAAAAATTATACTCTTATTTAGTTCTTGTTTCTTTGGAAACTGGAAAATGTTTAGATTTAGGGTACGAAAAATAGTTCTATGTATTTTCCTGGATCAATTAATTAGATTAAAATAAATTGCTGAATATATTTTAGAGTTCATGCACAAGTAATTTGTATGTGAATAAAATAAATTGTATTTCCTTAATCGACATTGGGGATCACTAGAAAATTAACTACCATAAAACTGTTTTCTGAACAACTGACAATATTTATATTGAACTACTAAATAATACTAGATTTTAAGTATTGACATTAACACAGGCCTATCTCAGTATAATGAAAATAATATTTGAAACTTAAATTAGTGTGTTGATAAAATTATACTCTTATTTATTTCTTGTTTCTTTGGAAGCTGGAAAATCTTTAGATTTAGTGTGCGGAAAAATATTTCTATATATTTCGCTGGATAATTATTTAGATTAAAATAAATAGCTGAAATATATTTTAGAGTTTATGCAGAAGTAATTTGTATGTGAATAAAATAAATTGCATTTCCTCAATCATTAATGGAGATCCCTAGAAAATTAACTATGATAAATGTTTTTACTGAACAAGTGAAAATATTTATATTGAAATACTAAATAATACTAGATTTTAAGTATTGAAATAAATATAATCCTATCTCTGTATAAAGCAACTTAAATTTGAAATTTAAATTAGTGTATTGATAAAATTATACTCTTATTTAGTTCTTGATTCTTTGGAAACTGGAAAATGTTTAGAATTAGGATAAAGGAAAAAGATTCTATGTATTTCACCAGATCATTTAATTAGATTAAAATAAATAGCTGAAATATATTTTAGAGTTTATGCAGCAGTAATTTGTATGTGAATAAAATAAATTGTATTTCTTTAATCAACATTGAGGAACACTAGTAAACTAACTTTAAACTTTAAATTAAATTAAATTAAAGCTAAATTAAAACTTTTTACTGAACAACTGACAATATTTATATTGAACTTTTGAATAATACTGGATTTTAAATATTGACATAAATACATACATATATCAATATAAATCAGCTAATATATGAAGCATAAATTAGTATGTTGATAAAATTATAAACATGTTTTTGATAAACACCGGATAGCACTATACAGTTGACTAACAAAAGTATAAATTTATATTGCACAACAATGTTATAGTAATATGTTACTATATACAGATTTAAACACAGGTATTTTGTTGTCTGATACAGGGGTAAGATGTGAGTTAGCAATACTTTTGTTAGGGATATTTGTGTATACTTAACCTGTGGTTAGTACACAATTGTTACATATCTAATTTTTGACATTTTACAAATTGCTTTCATTTACTTATTGAAGCAACCTACTTATTTGTGTGAATGGTGTTTTTTATTTTCTATTATTTTAGTATTTTCATTTTATGTAGATTTTATGTAAATGTACTATGCTTGTGTTGCAGTAAGTCTTCCTAGAACTGCAATTATGACTGGTGTTATTTTATTCTATGAATGGTACTGTATAGTGTTAAACACCATGTGACGGTGATGTCAGTTTAAGTCATATTATTATTTTAGTGTTTTTAATAAACCTCATGTTTTCAAAAAGTGATAGGGCTTTAGTTAATCCCATCTTTAAACACTTTCTCCTACAAAACGTCAAATAAGACTAAGAGTAGTCTTATGCAACAGTAATATAAACCATAAACTGGTGTCTTAATAAAACAATATAATTTTTTAAGAAATACCGGATGCCACTAGACAGTTGATTAACAACGGTATGTATTTATTTTGAACAACAACATTATACTTACAGGTTGTTATGTGCAGATTTAGACACATACTTATTGTAGTGTGAAACAGTAGTAATTTGAATCATTGATTAATGTGTTAATAAAAAATATACACCGGATACCGCTAGATAATTGGATACAAAAAGAAAACTTTTATATTAAAAACAACGTTATATTTTCTGGTTATTATGTACAGATTTGCACTCAGATCATCATTGTCTAAAACAGCAGTAACGGGATGGATTAATAAAAGTATTATTTAAAAAATAATCATTTTTTGTTAAACAATGGGTGGCACTAAACAGTTGATTCTTGTTGCTCTTGTTTTCTGCCACTTGGTGAACAAAGTACGATATAAGGCAAAGTGCTGCACCCTCCGTTTTAGCAGGCACCTAAAGGGGGAAAGTCCGACTTTTTGCACAAGTGGGTGATGGTAATTTTGAAGCAGGGACCAAGAAGAAGACTCATAGGTTTGATCTGCAACTCCCAGAGATACTAATTGAAAACTGGGAGAACTTTGTGACCACTAACTATTTTAGGTACCCTAGTTATTTTTAACAAACGAGGCGGACCTTAGGCCGGTTAGTCCAACCCTCCACCTATGAGAGCGTTGCCTTTGCTGACTGAGCAAAGGTGGATCAAACAGTGGATTAACAACGGTAAATATGTAAATTTAGCTCTCTAAGCGGTTCGCAAGTACAATTCCGCCAAACCGATGATGACTTCAAAACGTAAAATTTTCGTCCTCCAAAAACGCTCCTAAAATGGATGTAATGTACATTTTTTCCAGTGCTTTCCCGCATGGAGTTTTGAGGTAGGACGGTCAGGTATATTGTTTTAAGAACTGCACCCCTCTTTAATTGACATTTATTGAGTGATGCAACTCTACCACCTGAGGCACACAGAAGCTGATAGCTTTTCATGGCTTTGTAAATCTCTGTTTCGAAGTATTTCGTTTGCGGTAACAGATGTATCTCTAATTGCACCCCTTCAATATCTTGGATGTCTAACGTAAAAAATATAAATAAGTCTCTCAAAGAATATTTTTATTTGTACCTTTAGAATCCATTATTTCTTATGGGATAATATTCCAGACTTGACGAGCTTTACGTGCATTAAAAATTAACAATCTATAATATCTATTTATATATCTATATATAACCGGAAGTAAACGCACAATAACGAGGGTGGGTCTTCCATATTCTATTCTAGTCGACAAAGGATGAAAGTAAAAATCATAGAACACTTTGACCACTGACGTTAGAGAATTTTGGAGATTTTTTTCCTAGATGTGTTCCACTTTGTGAACGCCTTTATACTTACTGGTAACTATATGCAGATTTAGACACAAGCCTATTGTAGTTGAAAAGCAGTAGTAATTTGAAGCATTAGTTAGTATGTTAATAAAATAAAATAAATTATTAAACTCTGGGCTCCAACACAATATTTATTTGTTGCACAATTTCTTATTTATATTGAACAATGACAGAATACTTACTTATAATTAAGCATGATGTTAGATACAGACCTACAGTACTCTAAACCATCTTTCAACATTGTGTTTTTTTAGTTTTAGTGCTACGGTCTAATTTTGCAACACGAGGGCTAATGATACCGGGACCTACAGCTTAAAGCCGATTCCGAACGGTTACTAATATCCATTCCACTACGGGATTCGAACCCACGAACTCCGGTACCGAATGTCAGCACCCTAACCAATCGGCCGTCGTTCGGCCAACGCTGTGTTTTAATATGCCTTTATAAGACTTAGCTTATAGTGCATATTAACTATAGGTATAAGACTGGCAGCATGCTGGATACTTTTTGCTTGGTTGCTGTTTTCTCAAAGCAAAGAAATTTCTATTTTGTTATGATAGAAATGTGTGCACGGTATTGCGTCGTTACGTATGAGCAGTCTGGAATGTTTCCATAGGTTTCTTTGGAGAAACATTACAGAGGCTTAACAAAAATTATCTAGTACCCGTCCAAGCTTAGAGTAATTTTCATCAACAGAAATTCTATAACTCAGCAACAAAATCAGAACACACAGTAAGAAGATATACATGTACTTATTTGTGTAACAGCTGTAATTCAGATATTTTTCTAAGATACTAGAGTGAGTTTCTCAAATATTCAAGTTGAAGTTAACTTTAGTTATCTCTAGACTTGTTAATAACATTTGGAGTTACCTTTGGATTCCTTTACAAAATTTAAGTTTCTTTTGAAATTATAAAATACGAATATTTGGATCACAAAGAATCTTATATAAGTATTTCACTGAATTAAGTAGATTCAAATAAATAGGAAATGGAATATAGAGTACTAGAAAGTTTATGCAGCAGTAAGTGTTATTAAAATAAAATACTGAAATTAATTTGATTAATGTATGTTAGAACGAGATATATGATTAGTTAAAATAGAGAAAGTTTGCATTAAAGCAGATAGATTCAGTGATTTTAATCTACATAGTTAGAACTAGACCTATCTCAGACTGAATCTATCTGTTAGAATATTTTTGCTTAATTCTATTAAAGAGGCAGTTGTTAGTATACATAAATTGCGAGAATAGTATGAAGTATTTAGTTTGTTAGATGAATTTTTTCCTTATTGGAATTTAAATTACTAATGACTTTTCCAATAGTGCGATAAAAAATTATTTTTCAGATAACGTTAAAATATTATTATCTAAGACAAAATATAGAACAATTTTAACATTTATTGTCTTTCGAAATTATTGATTGAAAGTAATTCATTTTTTAAATGGTTAACTTACTGTTGCTATACTTCTATAGCTTTATAAACTACAACTTGATCTATCTTTTTATTTCTATTGAGTTATAATAAGCAGTATTGACTACACTAATTATTAAACAACAACTTATATTTGATACTTTTTTTGCAATTTTAAAGAAACTAGTTTATATATTACATTTGGAGGAAATAACTTTAATTAACCTAACTCCCAGTACACTTTTTCAATCAGTTTTCAATAAAAATATTTTCGTCTCACCTCTATGATTCATTATTTTACCGATATCTGTCATATAAAAACAACAACATTTGATTAATGAAACTAAATTAGTGACATAACTTAAAAATTATTTTACCAATCAAGTATTTTGGGTGTCAAAATGTATTCAAAATTAAGTATATATTTGATAAATAATTTCATATTCAAACTCAGCAGTCAACAATATTACAAATATATTTTTTTATACATTTAAGATAATTTTATTTAGATCTTTTAAAAGGCTATCTTTAAATTAGATCTTTAAATCTTTAAATTAATTTTAGATCTTTAAATTAATAAATAACAGCATTATAATACAGTTTTTTGCGTTTTTTTACTTTTCAGTTATAATAAGCAGTACTGACTGCTCTAATTACTAAACAGCTACTTATATTTGGTAATGTTTTGCAATTTTAAAGAAACTAGTTTAAATCATTTGTAGGAAATATTTTTACTTAATATATCTCCCACTACACTCTTTCAATCAGTTTTTAATTTAAAATATACGTCTGACAGCTATGATTCAGTATATTATCGATATCCCTATTCGTGAGATAACTCAAAATTCATATATGTAAGAGCCATTTTCTTTGAAAATGGTGTAATAGTATTTTATTTTATATTTAGATATTTAATCGAAAAATATGGATATGTGTTATTACACTGGTCTTATATTTTTATCGAAAAGTAGTAATTTTATATAATACGTATTTTTATATAATGTTTATTGTAAATTGTATTAATTTATTAATTTTTATCATTAACTTTTTTTTTCAAAATCGACTTACACCGCTTTAAAAGAAAACTGCTCATATATACATACATACATACATACACACACACACACACACACACACACACACATATATATATATATATATATATATATATATATATATATATATATATATATATATATATATATATATATATATTATTTTCTTCTGGTCACAATAATTATGTAAACCCTATTATTTCTAAATAAAAATGCAGTCGGCCGACATTGAAGAGAACGGCACAAGTTTATTTTAGAGCTGGTAAAATGGACATGAACAAAGATATAGGGAGATGAAAATTGAAAGAATACATTTTTAATAAGGTTATTATTTTATATTTTACTAATATAATTCACCTCTAACCGATTTAAGAAATTACAATTTACAAATAGATATAAATTTTATAACACTAATAAATAAATCATTTGAATATCATAACTTTACTATAATAAATATTATATTTGTTTAGATTCCATATTTCAGGAATTTCTTGGAAACTGCAATATCTTGCCAACGTAGTACGATTTGGCCTTTTTTGTTTTAGTACTATTTAATTTAAAATAAATTGAGAATAAAAAATGAATAATAAAATAAAATAGACTCATAGTAAACTGGACATAAAATATAGACATATTTCATAGAGTCAAATTTGTTTTCAAATATATATTCT
Organism: Pardosa pseudoannulata; assembly: GCA_032207245.1. Classification (NCBI taxonomy): domain Eukaryota; kingdom Metazoa; phylum Arthropoda; class Arachnida; order Araneae; family Lycosidae; genus Pardosa; species Pardosa pseudoannulata. The sequence continues at coordinate 30,050,111 of CM063511.1, read as the reverse complement.
CCTACATATGAAGGAGAATATATCGAGATAAACATGTAAACGTGACTGATTCTATTTTTGTGTATAGGTCTAAAGAATATATAAGAAAATATCTTTCACAGTTTTCTAAAGCTTCCATCCCATTCATCTGAAGTGAAAAATGATGAACTCCCTCCATTTGTCAGCACTGAGAATGTTTTTCTTCTATAATACTATGTATATAGGAACTTGGAACTTAATGAAATGATGCATCGAATAATATATTTTTAATATTGGATTTAAATGTCAAGAAACTTAGATATGTTGGTTTTTACGTATTTTACGTAAAAACGGGGTTTTTCATAAATGAAACTATAAAAATGAGGCGATTTAAAGAATTAATAATCTGATGTATTTGAAGATTTTTTGAATCGTTTAAGTAACAAAACGTATTTTATTTCAGCACTACATTATTCAATGTTTTTTTTTCAGATTTTAAAGCATCTTTTATGTTTTATATCGCTGTCTTCATCAGTGTTTTGCTCTTTAATTGTGGATAATTGTAGCTGTTAATGATTGTACAAGATCTTGCTTCGGAATAATACCTTTTGAATTTGTATGATTAATCTGTTAATTATATTTTTTTGTTACTTGGTGTTCTTCTACTACAAACGTTATTTTCAAATATGAAATTTGAATCAAATGTATCAAAATCTAAACCAACAGTTTTTAAAACACTTTTAGCTTATTTAAATTCATTACACATTTTCAATAATTTTCAAAATTACTTAAAACATCGGAAAACATTCCGAAGTAATAATAATATTAAATGATTATGTTAATCAAAGATATGGTAATAAATGCATAATTTTTCTTTAAATTTCTTATGTAAAAATAAGTAACTTAATTAAAACTAATGACATTTTTTCAGGAACAAAAATTTAATAAAATGTTTACAAAAATGAAACTATAGAAATGAAAGGGATTTTAATAATTAATAATCTGATATATTTTAAGATTTTTTGAATCGTTTAAGAAAAAAAAACGTATTTTATTTCAGCACTACATTTATAAATGTTTTTTTTTTCAGATTTTAAAGCATCTTTTATTTTTTATATCACAGTCTTCTTCAGAACTTTGCTTTATAATTGTGGATAACTGTAACTGTTAATGATTACACAAGAACTTGCTTCGAAATAGTATCTTTTGGATTTGTATGATTAAACTGTTAATTATTATTTTTAGCTACTTGATGCTTTTCTACATCAAATGTAATTCCCAAATATGAAATCTTAATCAAATGTATCAAAATCTAAACCAACAGTTTTTAAAACACATTTAGCTTATTTAAATCCGGTACACATTTTCAATAATTTTCAAAACTGTATTATTTGCATAAAAAATATTTATTATTTTTATATATTACATCTGGTATTTTCTAATCTAATATATATTTATAAAATGATTATCATGGTTTAAAACGAATAAATTATGCTGATACGTTAAATAAAGTAATAATTTTATACATTTATAAATTTATACATATCATGAGAGTATTTTAAAAATGTAAAATATCTTATATTTTTTTTCAGTTACATTTTGATCAAACTAAATGATGATAAAAAAATTTAACTACTTTGCCAAGAGGAATAATGTACAACTGAAATGCAATATAGAACATGGGAATTCATAATAAAATATGTTGCAGGAAAACTCAAAGTTTTAAATTATTTTTCCAACTTTAATATTAATTTAACATTGTACCCTTCAGGTATTGTGAAATTACTTTTCCATCAAAAATTATTTGAATATTTTATTGGTCTGTCACGAGTGAATTCTTTTTTGGTAAGATTGATATTAAATATAAAAAATATATTCAAAAAAACATTTAGCAAGAAGTAAAATAAAAAATGAAGAGACAAAAAAAAAACACATTTTTTATTGATAAAGCTCTAACACTTAAAAGCCACATTTTAAAGACTAATTTAATTTTTTTACTCTCCCCTCTCGTTAAAATTTAGGGAAAAATATTTTTAAAAATCATATTTTGTTTTAAGTGTAGTTTACGTTGTAAGAAATGGTTTGCTCCCAATCGACAATACTGGGCAAAAAATGAAAATTTAATTTTTCTTGATAAAATTTTAAATCAGGAAAACACACTTGAATTTTATTAAGTATTAATAAGGAATTCCCTCAATATATTTTTAAAAGTGATTAATTCTTATTACAAGTACAAGTTTAGTATTGATAAACATAGCATAAATCGATGTAGAATAGAAAAAAATTCACTTTGGAATATTTGATAATATGAGTATAAATTCTCCACAAAAGTATTTTTCACAACTTTTGAGGATGTCATAAATTTGTTTTTACATTTAAACTACAGATAAACAACAATTATTAACTATTGTAAAAATAGACTACTTCTATCCTCCACAAAATACTAGTCATAATCTTTGAGAATGGAATAAAGCTGAGTGTATATGCACTTTAAAGACATAAACTAACATATATAAACTATTATTAAAATATACTTCTATTTAACATACAATAAAATAAACCAACACTTCTTATTTAGCTCTAAGCATAGTGAAACTTTATGCATATCGTTGCTAATTGGCAAAAAAGGGAAAAATCTGAATACAACAAATGTTTTGTCGATAAATATCCAAAGAATATAATAAATATGTGCTACATATGTTAACATTTCATTTAATAAATTTTACTTGAGCATTACGAGCAGAATAATGTATTTTCAAGCTTTCAAGTAACACAAACAGATCCTGCAGCCTACAAACTAACGAATAAATCTATCTACATATTTACAGTAAGTCATCTATATTTTTAAAATTTGTTTATAGTACCTTAAGTAGGTTTTTGTTTCCAACATGAGTTATTAGAGCTTCAATATTATTCTAATGGTATTTTCAAATACTACATTCGATATGTCGCTGTAAGGCAATACGGCCATTTAAGGGTTAAACTACAGAAATAACGTTTTAATGGACTGTTAACATTTTATCATAACAATTGAAAGTAACTATTGACATTCATTTTTGTTTTTGCATTTGTGTTGGAGCTATTAACTTTATTTTTATGCTCAAGATTCTTTTTCATGTTTTTTACTACAATTATGTCCCTTGCAACACTATAGAATACATGATAACGTAGCAAAATATTTGCAGTGTTATCTGAAAAATTAAAAGTGATAAAGTGTTAAGCTAACATTGTCATAATTTTCTTCTCTTCAAAGTTCTCAAAACTGAACTAAAGTTTAATATTTAAATCCCGGTTAATTTTATATTTAAAAAAAAGAAGGATATAAAATACTTTCACTTTACAAGCTACACAATAAAAGTTTTCTTTAACCATAAAATATGTCAAATATAAAATTAGATTTAATCTAATATTGAATAATTAATTTGAGTTGTACAAAAAAATTAAAAGATGTATTATAATGAACAGAGAAATAAAAAACGAACAACTTTTGTTATTGTTTCTGATGTCACTTGGTCAAATCAAGCACGATTAAGATATACGCTACTCGTATTAACGTAAACGGGTGCACCTTTCGTTTTACGGTGCACCGCTACAGTACGACTTATGCTCAAGTGGGACCTCGTAATTTAAAAGCAGGAACCAAGCAGAACACCCATAGACTTGTCCTTCCATCCCCAGAGGTACTGATTGAGAACTTGCAGAACATTGTGAAGTCAAAAGTATTTTACGTACTCCAGTCACCTTTAATCAACACGGCGGATATTAAGCCGGCTCGGGCTCCAAACCCGCAAAAATCCAATAACAAGACCGTTGCTTTTGCGACAAGCCTATCACCGATCAATTTACATTTAAAAATAATTAACACTATTTTAATGCAATTTTAAACTTCTCAACAATTACCGAAATAAAATATATGTTTATTTCAAGTTAATTATAACTTATATCCAAGTACAGGGATCAGATATTTGTTATTTAATTAGTTGTTTTATACAAACGTATTGCAAGTAATAATAAATACTTTTGTACAAAATCATACAAAGAAAGGTTAATAAGTCTAATTTAATAAAAATAACACTAAATTATCTTTTATCTTAATATAGGAACTTTTTTAGAAGATACAAGATATATGTCTCGAAGTAAGTCTTCAAAATTCATTTTGGTACACGCATTATTCATGATCTTCTTCTGGTAAACAGTAAAAAAATATTTTCAGACATATAATTTCTTTATCATAATTCATTCCAACAATGATTTACTTTTATGTAAAAACATCATTTGATTTCAATCACACTGTTTTTTAACTATCACTAGTTAAAGAGCACATGGTACATTGTATCTAAACATTTAAATGATGTTGATAAAAGTTTTTAAATCTAAATGTTTTTTGAAAACCTTTGGATGGAAAATATTAAAAAAACATTTATTCGTGTAGTTAAATAAAGCCCTAATTTGTAAACTGGTAAACGAGTAAAATAGCTAATAAAGATATCGAATGTTTTAATTGTAGACAACAATCTATATGAATGGAATATGATTTACTCCTATCTAAGAAGTTAAATAAAATGTTAAGGTGAAAAAATACAAAACACTTTCTCAAATAGAATCTGAAATTTTGATATCTATCATTTTGGAAGACAGGAAAACGATCTAGGAAAATTTATTCCTTTTTTTAAATTTCTAAACCACTGAATTCATTGATGTCATTTTACAGATATCGGTTTACTTGATTTGAATGAAATAGTTTTGGTCTGGCAAACAAATAATACTGTTTAAACATTTTTGTTACAAAGAGGGAGCTAATTTCATATGGAAAAAGTAACAGAAAATTTATGTTACAACCCCGATGACAATTAATTTATACCTTCGTTTCACCTACACAAATTTAGCTACATTTGCGACGTTGTAACAGGTTGTTAACGACGTTGTTGTGACAGGTTTAACAAGAATCCAAGATTAATTCCTCACTCCTGAGGACTGTAGAACACGTTATATTGGCCTAAATGAGATACAATTTTAAACTACAGATAGTTCAAATAATGTGCTGGACATTTATGATACAAAAATTTAGTACAAAAATCTGCCTATAAGTGGCTCTGCAGCACATATGGTACTTATTTAGATCCATTAAGTTAAGTCAGGCATTAGTTTCGTGTCTGCACATCATGCTTCCATTACAAGAAAAACATTACTGCTCAAACTGTTTTACCAAAACCAGTAAATCTCAGTGACTGTTCTTAAAGAATTCCGTCTTATGAACCGAGTAAGAGGATGTCCAATGTCTGCACGTGTCTTAAGCAAGATAATCATTCTCTATATATCACCCCTCTCGACTTTTGGTTGTGGGGAATACTGGAGGACAATATCCAGAACATTTTGTCTAGAATATTTCATCCAGAATATTTTGCTATATATACAGGACTGCATTCAGCTCCATCTTCTTGATATTCCATCAGACTCATTCCGGTCAGCTTAGAAAATATGGCTCTGCGATTAAAGTATATTGTTGAAAATAAAGGATGACATATTGAGCACATTTATTGTTCTTCTTCTTCAGCAGCACTACAACCTACTGGAAGCCAAGGCTTTCTCTGTCAGCTCCATTCAGCACGATTTGACGCGATGTTTCTCCATCTATTAATGCCCAGTACTCTCAAATCGCTCTCAACACAATTCATCCACCTTATTGGTGGTCTTCCTCGTTTGCGTTTACCCTCAAACTTTGAAAACGTCAATTGTTACTTTTTAATAATATTTAGAATTTATAAAGCATATTAAATAGCTTCTATGTATCACAACGATACCTATAGGCGGATATTGGACTAAAATGTTTTATATAATAAATATCAAACACATCAATTGAATTATTTGTAGTTCCAATTACAGCGTGTTTGAAAGAATGGAACACACTATAGAATCATGTGTGGTGGGGTAACAATAAGTTACATTTGGTTCAGCCTTTTTTTTACCTCTTCCCATGATTCATCGTCAAAGACATACCAGAACAGGATCGGAACTAGAAACAAACTTCAGACTTCTCCCAACCAATAGAAGATACCTTTGGTTTGACTTTTTCTGACCTACGCGTTCGGGAGTGAATCCCTATTTTTTCTCCGCGGGGAGGTCGGATTCTTTTTTAGAGAACAAGGTTGTGACCAGAAGAGAGTAGAAGGTGAACGCTGCTACCATCCGCTGCATGAGGGATCGACCTTTTGAGTAAAATCATCGCCGTATTGGTTTTAGGGCCGACGCCGACTCGAAAGCTGTCGCTGATATCTACAAATGATAAGTTGATTACAGTTGTATTCCTTAGGCATTAATTTAAATGTATAAATTCAGTTAATCAAGACATAATTGTCCATGTATTTATTAATGAGTATTAATTTCTTCTTTCTAAAACACTAGGCCAACTTAACATTATTTTTACAGGTGGGAAATTTAATTCTTGCTAACTTCTTGCCTGCACATGATGTTTCCATTACAAGAAAAATGCTACTGGCTACTGTTTTACCAAAACCAGTAAAACTCCGTGACTGTTCTAAAAGAATTCCAACTTATGAACCGAGTAAGAGGATGTCCAATGTCTGCACGTGTCTTAAGCAAGATAATCCTTCTGTAGATATCACCCCTCTCGACTTTTGGTTTTGGGGAATACTGGAGGACAATATCCAGAACATTTTGTCTAGAATATTTCATCCAGAATATTTTGCTATATATACAGGACTGCATTCAGCTCCATCTTCTTGATATTCCATCAGACTCATTCCGGTCAGCTTAGAAAATATGGCTCTGCGATTAAAGTATATTGTTGAAAATAAAGGATGACATATTGAGCACATTTATTGTTCTTCTTCTTCAGCAGCACTACAACCTACTGGAGGCCAAGGCTTTCTCTGTCAGCTCCATTCAGCACGATTTGACGCGATGTTTCTCCATCTATTAATGCCCAGTACTCTCAAATCGCTCTCAACACAATCCATCCACCTTATTGGTGGTCTTCCTCGTTTGCGTTTACCCTCAAACTTTGAAAACGTCAATTGTTACTTTTTAATAATATTTAGAATTTATAAATCATATTAAATGGCTTCTATGTATCACAGCGCCACCTATAGGCGGATATTGGACTAAAATGTTTCATATAATAAATATCAAGCACATCATTTGAATTATTTGTAGTTCCAATTACAGCGTGTTTAAAAGAATGGATCACACTATAGAATCATCTGTAGTGGTGTAACAATAAGTTACATTCGTTTCAGTTTTTTTAATTTCTTCCAGTGATTCCTCGTCAAATACATACCAGAACAGGACCGGAACTAGAAAGAAACTTCACACTTTCCCCAACCAATAGAAGAGACCTTTGGTTTGACTTTTTCTGACCTTATGCGTTCGGGAGTGAATCCCTATTTTTTTCTCCGCGGGGAGATCGTATTCTTTTTTTAGAGAACAAGGTTGTGACCAGAGGAGAGTAGAAGGTGAACGCTGCTGGCATGAGGGATAGGCCTTTTGAGTAAAATCATCGCCATATTGTTTTTTAGGGCCAACGCTGAATCGAAATCAGTCTCCGATATCTACAAATGATAACTTGATTACAGTTTTATTCCTTAGGCATTTATTTAATTGTATATATTCATTTAATAAAGACATATGTGCCCATTTGTTTCTTAATGAGTATTAATTTCTCCTTTCTCAAACACTATTCCAACGTAACATTCTTTTTACAGGTGGGGAATTAATTCTTGCTAACACTCTGCATACAAAGTATATTATCGATTAACACTTTGACTGCCATGGCTATCATATGTGATATCCAGTGATATTTCCGTTGATACACTGGCTATCCGATATGATAGCCATGGTGTTTTAACACTTCAGACCATGCTTATCAAACATGTTATCAGTTACATGAAAATCGTATTGGAGTTTGATTGTTGGGCTAACTACGATGTGTTAGGTATACGTGGTTTGCGCAAATTGGTATATGTGACGATTTTATGAGTTAAGTTTTATGAAAAATTAAATATTTGGAAAATGCAACAAAAAAGGGAATATATATAAATAGAGATAGTTTGTTTTAAAATATTGTTTGTTTTGAAATATAGTTTTTATATATAGTTTTATGTTGAAAAAAATACAAATTACACAAAAAAAGAGTTTGGCCCCTTTTGTGAACACTTGCAATTTTGGCATGGCAGTCAAAGTGTTAAATGTAGCACGATTTTTATACATTCATCTCAAAATTATTGCATTTACATAATATTAAATTATTTTATTTTCACAAATTTTATCTTATAATATGCTTATGCATCCAACCCTTTATTTATAGAAGTCCATTATTTGTAGAAAACTTCAGAACCAGAAAATAAATAGCCCCCAAAGTAAGATTTGTTTCTAGTTGAACTTCAACAGTGAGTAGGTTATATTTATTATTACATCCCTCAAAAGGTCTTTGATAACTGATGTACTGTTATTCTATGGAGCACATTTTCCCTTTCATAACATTTATCAACCAGAAAGATCTTTCTCCCTGCAGTCACTACTTATAAATATGAGTCATTCTGAAAGAAGACACAAATAGACTTTCGTTTCATGTATGTCGCGTTATGACTTAAGCTCAAAGCACACACAACAGCACAAAAGTTTCTATGCGGAAGAGAGCCGGGGAATTACTTGGACTCCGAAATACGTTGCCTGACCTAAATTGAGTTTAAAAATTTTCTAAAGGTTTTAATGGTGTGTGACTGCAGGAAATGTTGGTGCCTTTCCAAAACTTAAATCGTATCCAGATAAATTTTTACTGACGACTTTAGGTCTTTTTAGTATATTAAAGTGCAGTTAAAGTAACTTATAATGTCACACATGCTAAATTGAAGACACACCTCTCCATAAGTACATATACACATACATTGCATTTCATATACATACACACACGCATACATATGTGTGTTTTATATAAATACACACACACACACACACATATGTGTGTTTATATAAATACATATATATATATATATATATATATATATATATATATATATATATATATATATATATATATATATATATATATATATATATATATATATATATATATATTATATATATTATATATATATATATATATATATATATATATATATATATATATATATATATATACATACATTTATTTTATTTATATGTGTGCATGAGATCTAATGAGGATTTAAAAAAAATTAAAATTCCAGTATACAGTTAATATTTAAATTAAATTTAAGAAAAACTGGTTTTCTCTGTTACGACTTTGTTGCTTTGCTCAACCACTGCCTCACACACACACACACACACACACACACACACACACACATATATATATATATATATATATATATATATATATATATATATATAATATATATATATATATATATATATATATATATATATATATATACGGAGAAAAATGAGGAGGACACTCTTAGTCGCTCTCCAGACTCTGCCAGTCGACAAATTCCCTGGCGACTAGATCATGTAAAATTCATTCTGGAATATGAAATCAGGTCGTTTTATGCCATTATCTTTCCTCAAATTTTCTTCTGAACTCCTTGGACACCTGATTGAAAACATAGTGCGGAACTGCTTTGTAGAACTGCTCACTGAACAGGTGTTTATGTATAACCTTAATAAAACTATAGTTTGAAAAAACTATTCCCATAAATCCTGAAGATTTGATGTGAAGTAATGTCTACTAACTTCAATTTACAAAACATTTTACAACAATACTTATTTGAACCCTTGAGAAATATTTTAAAAATCTAGGTTTAAGAAGTGTGGTGTGGTAAATGCATAGTGTGATGGTAAGGCCATACAAAAGCAACAGTGTTTTAGATTGACTAACATTAAAACCTTTAAATGTATTTTCCAAACTTATATATTAGTTTACCGAATTAATTTATAAAGTTATTTTTGGAAGCTTATATAAAAAGTCAACTACATCCTTGTCTGAAAAAAACATTCATCTAAATCATAAAAGCTTGATGAATATACAGAAGTCTAAAGTTTTAGCACTTGTATTTCAAACTTATTAAAGTAAAACAGATGCCGTAGTATAAAGACAGCAGTCATAATACATAAATTTAATTTAAGTAACATTATTGGAATATATCAGATTTTAAATAAGATTGAAAATTTTATTATGTAATGTTTTTTAATTAATTCTTTTTATGAGCAATAAATATGTCTCTTAATATTTCATATGCATATTTCCTTTGTTTTTTAATATAAAATAGATACCGTAGTAGAAAAACAATGCCATAATACATAAATATCATTTGTGTACTATTCTTGGAAGTATATTAGATTTTAACTAAGATTTTAAATTTTATTATGAAATATCTTTTTTAATTATTACTTTTTTGAGCAATAAATATGTCACTAAATATTTAATTTGTATATTTTTTTAGTATTTTTTAAATATTTCAGTAATATACTCATATGTCAGCGTTCTTTTAATAAAGGATAAAAAAAATAATCTTTTAATCTTAAAATATGTACTCTATACATATCTTCTTGAATAAAAATTATATTCGTTTTTCACTATACAACTCTGACTTATAATAAATTTCAAATAGAAAAATATACAACAGGCACAAAAAGTAAAAGTCTGGTTTCATCCATTCTTCCGTTACTGTAAACATAGATAAAGAATATACTGCAATATATTGAAGTTTAAGTAGCAGACTGGAAAATTTTAGTTCCGTTCTATGGCACAAACACCTGTTTACTCTTGATATGAGTTTATATAATAACAAATAAATGCGATCATTTAGCGTAAGTAAACGACATAAAACATTTCTCTTCCAGGGTTTTGCTTCGTATTTATTTATCAATGGTGCATTTTTGTGGACGTTTTATTCGCTTCTTAACGTAGCTATATATAAGTAAATAATAAAACTAGAGCATGTGCATTCTCGATTATATAAGAGCATTAAAATTTTCGCATTCTGGAGAAAATATAAACGTGTTACAAAATCTAGAATATAATTTATTTACTTGTGCATCAAATTTAGAAATGTTAGAAAACTGGAATTTAAATTTTAAAATCTTCTATACCTTTCTTCGTAATTTAGTTTATTTTGAAGAATATTTTCTATATTATAAAATAAATGTCTGTACAGTTAAATTTATAATTGTTATTCTTTTAAATTTTGTAGATTATAAATAAACAAAAGGCATAAAATCTTAAGTACGATTGATTATTAAGAATATGCATAATGGGAATTGTCTAGCAGTTATTGTAGTGTTAAAGACGGGATCCATATAACGATGTATAAACAAAAATTAACTTATAATGTATTTAACATGCCTAGATTTTTTATATGAAATTTCAAAATGAATGTACAATTAAACTTATATTTGTTAATCGTTTAAAATTTGCAGTTTATAAGTAAACAATAGCCATAAAATCTTAAGTACGATTTATTATTAAAAATACGCATAATGGAAATTAGCTAACAATTATAGTAGTGTTAAAGATGCGATCCATATAACGATGTACAAGCAAAAATTCACTTATGTATTTAACATGCCTAGATTTTTGATATGAAATTTTAAAATGAATGTACAATTAAACATTTAATTGTTAATCGTTTAAAATTTGCAGTTTATAAGTAAACAATAGCCATAAAATCTTAAGTACGATTTATTATTAAAAATACGCATAATGGAAATTAGCTAACAATTATAGTAGTGGTACAGATGAGATCCGTATAAAATGATGTTTACGCAAAAATCCACCTATGTACTTAACATGGCGAGATTTTTTTTATGAAATTTCAAAATAAATGTACAATTAAACTTATAATTGTTTTTCGTTTAAAATCTGTATTTTATAAGTAAACAAAAGCCATAAAATATTAAGTACGATTTATTATTAAAAATACGAATAAAGGAAATTAGCTAGCAGTTATTGTAGTGTTAAAGATGCGATCCATATAACGATGTACAAGCAAAAATTCACTTATGTATTTAACATGCCTAGATTTTTGATATGAAATTTTAAAATGAATGTACAATTAAACATTTAATTGTTATTCGTTTAAAATTTGTAGTTTTTAAATAAACAAAAGCCATAAAATATTAAGTATGATTTATTATTAAAAATACTCATAATGGAAATTAGCTAACAGTTATAGTACTGTGAACCATTAATTTGGCTAAGTCTTCTATGCCGGACATGTATATTTATAACTACTGTATAGCATAATTGTCAGTGTTCACTACAGCGGGCATTCATTATTTTAAAAATGGAAAAGGATATATTTTTTGTTTATTTTGCAGAGATCCTAATGTCTATACAGACATGAGAAAATAACAGAAAATAAAATTAAAAAGTATTTGAAAAAACATCTTATCAAATTGAGGGTTAATCATGATATCCATATAACATGATGTTTACTCAAAAAACCATCTAAGTATTTAATATGCCTAGATTATTGGCATGAAATTTCGAGGAACATGAATAGGAAAATTTTGGTTTGTCGTGACTAGACTCGGCAAATAAAACTGCAGTATTGCTTCTTTGAATTCCAATTTAAACCTGAAGACGTCAAACGCCGAATTATGTCTGAATGGGTAGAGCACTCTTTTTCGGTCATAGAGCTCCTGGGTTCAAATTCCACTTAATAATATACTTAATAATGACACAAATGATCAAAGCAATTAACAAATTGTATGAGAGACACGTACTAGCACGTTTTCTGAAACGGGTACCTGAACACGGGTCACGTTCTAGTACGGGTTAGTGTAACAACATGGTTTGTTTGTGGGTACAAAAATAACGGTATATACAAGAAAACGAAGACGAATGTTCTTGTCTCCTGCATGAGATTCTGAAAACATTTAGAAAAATAAAAACTAGTTTTTACATCAATTGATGCGACTGATGTAAAATTAAATAATTTTCGATCTATTGAGATTTAACTGAATAACTAAATTTACGAGCAAAAATCCCGCCCCCAGTGCAATTCCTCTGATAAATGTAATTGCACACGATGTGTTAAAAATGGTTTTCAGCAGTAAGTCCCAGTTCCAGTATTCCTGGAAAAGCAATATATTCTAGCTATCCAATCCAAACCAAACCAAAAAGTCAATTGTGACTAGACTTTGAAAACGTCTTTTATTTACGCTAAACTCAAAATCTAGCCGTTAGTCACCTTATGTTCTGACAGCAACATATCTACAACATAATTGCCCTCAAAACAATGGGGAATTACATTTCTAAAACTTAGTTATATTACCGAATTGTTCAATAAGTATAAATATATTCTGGTTATTTTGTTTAAATTGTTCTTTATAATTTTATATTCAATAAATGTACGTTACTGAAAAATGACTAAAAAGCGACGTTGTTACCGTTTTAGCGTAAACTTTGCAGGACTCTAGCTTATAGCTATGTAAGTTTAAGAAATTGTTTACTTAGATGAGTATTATCAGATGAAGATCTTTATAATTGTGGCTGAATGGGGGGATAAGGTTGCTGAAAGTGATTGAAATTGAGGCAGATGGTTCGTTAAAATGGATATCTACTTCACTCATGAGAGTTTCCCCTTTGTTTTACTTATCAGAGTATAAAGTCGTACTGTAACAAATCAAATTATTCATGAAGATTTATTCAGGAGTAATGATAAATAAAAAGTTAAATTACAACAAGCTTATGAGAAGAATATTTTTAAAGAAGCTGCGGTAGCACATTCGGAAAAGGTAACGCTCTCGTAACTGGAGTGTTGCGGGTTTGGAACCCGAGACAGCAAAAGATCCGCTATGCTTGTTAAACGTGACTGTGGCAAGTAAATTTGTTCTTGGTCACAATGCCCTCCATGTAACAATCATTACATCTGAGGATAGCAGGTCAAGCCTATGGGTCTTCAACTTGGTCTCTACTTAAAAATTGCAGGGAATCATGTGAGCAAGAAGTCGTACGGTCACTCTTGAGATGCTCATTAAAACGAAAGAATATATATATATATATATATATATATATATATATATATATATATATATATATATATATATATATATTATATATATATATATATATATATATATATATATATATATATATATATATATATATATATATATATATATTATATATATATATATATATATATATATATATACATATATATATATATATATATATAATATATATATATATACATATATATATATATATATATATATATATATATATATATATATATATATATATATATATATATATATATATATATATATATATATATATTATATATATATATATATATATATATATATATATATATATATATATATATATATATATATATATATATATATATATATATATATATATATATATATATATATATATATATATATATATATATATATATATATATATATATATATATATATATATATATATATATATATATATATATATATATATATATATATATATATATATATATATATATATATATATATATATATATATATATATATATATATATATATATATATATATATATATATATATATATATATATATATATATATATATATATATATATATATATATATATATGTATATATATATATATATATATATATGTATATATATATATATATATATATATATATATATATATTATATATATATATATATGTATATATATATGTATATATATATATATATATATATATATATGTATATATATATATATATATATATTTATATATATATATATATATATATATATATATATATATATATATATAATATATATATATATATATATATATATATAAACATAGTGTAGTTCTGAGATGTTGTTATGGAATCATTCTGGTATTGTAATTTGCTACATGGAATAAAAATAAAACTCATAGTAGTAAAATGAGTAAATTCATTTATGATGTAAATATAATATGTCTTTGTGCCTTATATATAAAGACATTGTTATGCGACATTAAAGCCACTTTTTTCCTAAGGAATTATGATGCGACGTTAATTTTGTTTACTGTAACGCGATAATATTACAGAAAGACATTTTCGAGAAATTTTATGTCTAGTAACTCTAGCTGAAGATTCGGTACATCCTTTTGTAATAATAATCTACATGAAATGAGTTCT
Source organism: Pardosa pseudoannulata (assembly GCA_032207245.1). NCBI lineage: Eukaryota > Metazoa > Arthropoda > Arachnida > Araneae > Lycosidae > Pardosa > Pardosa pseudoannulata. The sequence continues at coordinate 30,034,999 of CM063511.1, read as the reverse complement.
GAATGATATATCAGGTAATTTTCTCTATATAAAAACACACCTTCTACTTTTTTTGTATTTTTACCACTCTTCGGAACAGTAAACAACAAGACGTTCGTAATAAAGTAAATATCATGCTATCATTTTTCATTTTTCCTTCTATAGATATTATTTTGTTTATCAAAACATTAGATATATAACAAAGTATTTATGCAAAACAATATATAGGATCTAATTTGGGGAAAAAATGTAATTCACTATATGTCATTTTTAAATTTTTTAAACAATTCATCGTTTCATACTTTTAGTACTTTATATTAAATATTAAATTTATAAGAAATATAAGTTTCTTTGCATAGTTAGACATGTCACTCATTTCTATATTTATACATTTATTTGCCTATTTTTATTTTGTGCAGTTTCTACGAAAAGAAAATTTCGAATAAATAATCATTAATTCCCTCTTAGTGTTTGAGTTTAAAAGTTCTAGTTCATTCCGACAAGATTTCTTATTTCTTTTTATTCATATGAACAAAGAGTATAATGAGATTATTTACTTCTGTTACGCACTTATTCATTACTATATATAGTATATAAAACTATGGGTACGCATGCGCATGCCACATTTAGAATTTTTATAGGACACTAGACCCCATTTTTATATTAATTAACCAAGCATTTATTTCTAATTAAATAAGTACTTAAGTTTTAATAGCTATATTACATATAATGAGCTTGCAACTTATCGTAACTATTACATTATTACAATAATTTATGTTTATATTTCCATGATAAAATTCTGTTTGTAAATTAATTTTTTGTGGATTTTTGAGAACTAATTTTTACAACATATTACAATTTATTCAATTCTAGCACCACTGACTTCAATGTTTTAAAGAAATATTTTTGTTTTTATACATTTTTCTGTAAAGAATATTGTACTAAAAGAAAAGCTTACATAACGAAAAGACTTAATATGAAATTAGGTATTAGAATAGAAAAACATTACTTTTCCTCGTTTTATGGTATTATATATCAAGAAATTTATGCTGAATTGTTCCCATATTCTGAAAATATATATCTTAGATTTTTCTACAGCAATAATTTATGAATCTTTCTTAACGATAAATCTTTAGATTAATCCTCTTTGAATATTTAAAAATCGACTTATATCAAAATGTCATTTGAATATTTTCTGATTCAGTTCATTTAGAATTTTTATACATCTGATAATTTTTATCTTTAAATCAAATCACTTATCAAATTAAATCCATTTTTCAAAAAACAAATTACTAAGATTTACTAAGGCATTTTTCTAATAGATAATATACGTTAGAATATTTAACTTCCTATGTTTCATAACCACTATACACGTAAAATATTACTTTGATATATTATACTTTTATTATTAAATTAACTGAAACAGATATTAAATTTTGTCAATGAAAGCCATCGAAATATTCTAAAACAGCTGTAGGTATTTCAGAATACCTTAATAGATTTCAGTGACAAAATTTGATTTCTGATCTATGATGATATGTCTATTTAGAAATCATCTTTTAGTAGTTATTTTAAAATCAGTATAATGTAGTTTGGAAGTTTCCTGAGATTTGATTTTAATTTATTAATATTTTGTGCAGTTACAGTTACAATAAGTGATGTGTCATTTAATACAAATGTCAAGTTTCAGTTACATTAAATTCAGCAATATGTGCAGATAAATGACATTTACAGATTAATATACATTTCTTTTAATCTAAATTAAATTCCATTTCTCGATTTTTAAAATTTTCTTTCCTGAACCGTAATTAAAAATCTGAATGATTTTAAAAAATCCTTTTAAATGAGTATTTTGATGTAACTAAATTACAGATATTCAAAAAATGATCAAAGATAATTTAACAAAATGCAGTAGGTGTAGGATATTATTAAAATCTAAAGTGACGTTTGTGAATTGATAAAGTTAATATTTTACCTGTAGTTAATGATGACTGTAATCAATACAGTTATAAGGGTACAGCTATATAGAATTATAGTGATGAATAAAACTAATATTCGTTATAATTGATAAGAATCTTAGATGAAATCAATCTTTATCAGATAAAGTACACGTAATTAGAATAAACTGGATGTGAATAGATAGTATGGAATCATTAACATTTACTGAGACTATTTGTTTTCTTCAGCTGTAACTTTTGCTAATGGGTAGCTGAAAATGCTTAATGCTTTTCTTTGTCATACATGGTGAACCTATTAGTGTAATTGTACGAAATATCTGTAATCCAGATATAGTTTTCTAGTTTCCTATTACAGTGATTTTGCCAATACTGTTGATTGATGTAGAAATGATCACCAAATATTTTCTTAATCATTCACCAGGAAGATTTAGTTTTCCCTCTATCAATTTTATTCAAATTTAAATTATAAATCAATTAGTAAAATCGCGAGAAGTATATGTATATCAATTGTTTTTTACCCATTTTCTATAACTATGAATTTGGTAATTTTATTAAAAATAGCTAATAATTTCAGTTCATTTAGAAATGATCCTCAAATATTTTCTGAAATAATCAACAGGAAGATTTTGTTTCTATTTGGAAATTTCATTCAAATGTAAAGGATAAAATAATTAGTGTAATCTTAAGTATCTCTACACCAATTATAATTTTCCCATTTTCTATAACTATAATTTTGGTATTTTTATGAACAAATGTTAATAATTTAAGTTCTTATAGAAATGATCGTCAAATATTTTCTGAAAGATCCACCAGGAAGGTTTAGTTTCCCCCTATCAATTTCATTCAAATTTGAATGATAAAACAATTAGTACAATCGTAAGAAGTATCTGCACATCAATTGCACTTTTCCCATTTTCTATAATAATAATTTTGGTATTTTTATGAACAAATGCTAATAATTTCAGTTGTTATAGAAATGATTGCCAAATATTTTCTGAAAGAATCATTAGGATGATTTTGTTTCCCTCCGGTAATTTCATTCAAATTTAAATGATAAAATAATTAGTGTAATCTTAAGAAGTATCTCTACACCAATTATAATTATCCCATTTTCTATAATTTCGATATTTTATTAAAAAATGTTAATATATTTTGTTGTTATAGAAATGATCGTCAAATATTTTTTTAAAGAATCACCAGGAATATTTTGTTTCCCTTTGGTAATTTCATGCAAATTTAAATGATAAATTAATTAGTGCAATCGTAAGAAGTAATCTGTACACCAAAGGTAATTTTCCCATTTTCTATAACTATGATTGTGGTATTTTATCATAAAGTGTTAATATTTTCGGTTGTTATAGAAATGATTATCAAATATGTTTTAAGGAATCACCAGGAAAATTTTGTTTCCATTTGGTAATTTCATGCACATTTAAAAGGTGAAATAATTAGTTAGTACAATAGTCAGAAATAATCTCTACATCAATTGTAGTTTCCCCGTATTTTATAACTATGATATTGGTATTTTTATTAAAAAGTCCTAATAATTTCAGTTGTTTTAGAAATGATCATCAAATTATTTTTAATATTTCCAACAGGAAGATTTAGATTCCCTCTATCAATTTCATTCAAATTTGAATAGTAAAACAACTAGTGCAATCGTAAAAAAATATCTGCAAATCAGTTGCAGTTTTCCCCTTTTTTATAACAATAATTCTGGTATTTTTATGAACATATGTTAAAATTTAATTTCTTATAGAAATGGTCGTCAAATATTTTCTGAAAGAATCACCAGGATGATTTTGTTTAAATATTACGATATATTTGGTATTTATTGCCTGTTTTCATACGTATACCTCGTTGTATATAAATTGTTTTCAAAATATGCTATAAAATTTACATTTTGCCTTAGCTATACATTGTTATCAATTGCCTTATTTTGTGCATCACATTTAAGAAGCAAAATGATTTAATCAAATTAGTAACTACAGATTGGGATTAAATTTAAATTTACACTTTTCGTATAATAGTTCTAGCTATATGTGTAATCCCCTAAAAATATTCAATTAAAATAAAGAGTAAATTTTATACGCTTTTAAATTTAAACCTTCTGTAGACTTTAGAAGAAAATTGCTTATTTACAGTTACACTTTTTCTGCTTGAAGATCATTGAATCAATAAGAAATTCAATAAAAGATATTAATAAATATTTTAAATGACACTAGTAAAAATTATATTTACATATTTCAGCAGCAATCCATTCAGTTACATTCTACAGTAAAGCTAAAAAGTTTATATTTTATAGCACGTATGGTAGGATATTAGTAAAATTGTACTGTGTGTTAAATTTTATAAGCGATATTATTTAATATAAACATATATTGACGTTAAATTTCATTTACACGTAATGTTTACAGTTGTCTTTGTAATCGTCTCTGAATATTGAATTCAAATAAAGTGGGGGTTTTATGCCTTTTAAATATAAACATGCCATTAAGTTGACAAAAAACTGCTTATTTACAGTTGGTATATTTATACTTTTTTGGAGACTATCATATTCGTAACAAATGCAAGAAAGAATATTGACAAATATTTAAAATGCCACAATTTGGAATATTATCTACATATTTCGCCAGCAAATCATTCAGCTATACTCACAGGCAAAGCTTGCCAATACCGCTTACAGTGCTAAACGATGGAACCTCAAAATATATTTGTCAGGAAAAAAAAGGGCGACAGCAGGAATTTTTAGAGAAATGTATACTCCATCCAATATTACATTTTGCAGAAACTGTATTTTTTTATTTCTTTTTTTAACCCATACCGCATTTTTTACGCTTTAATAAGTTCTCCGTACCTCTCCCTTTATTCGAAATTCATCTGATTTAGTGTGCGAGGGCAGATTTTCTATGTGTAGCCGGTAGGTTTCTGGGAGAGACTATTGGTTTTCGATAACATATTCCTCGGGTAGAAAACCGGTTTCTAGAGTTTCATTTTATTGTGTACCAGATCGCAGAGTAGTTTTTCTTAGGATATTGCGGGAAAGATGTTGCATTCCGGTCAAATGCTTTTTGAGAATATAGTAATGATAAAAGAAACATTCCTTTTTTTTAAGACAGTGGGTTGGTGCCTGCGTAAGCAATTCTTTTTAGGAGGAAGAAATGCGATATGTGTAACAAAACACTCCCTAAAATATTTTCGACTTCAGGTCCTTTTTTCGAATTGCTGCAATTTCATTCTTCGTTTTTATTTTATGCGATTATAAAAAGGACTTGTTTTTTTTATTGTCAGGAGTTTTGTTCGGAAAAGAACGTCATTTTTTCTTCTGTCTGGTACGTTTATTATATAAGTCGCATATTATTTTTTCCTTAGAAATATTTCGAAGGAAATATACCGAGAATTTTCTTTTGGGAAATATGTTAAAATGTGACTTTAGACTGTAAGATTGTAGAAGTATAAAACAATTGCCATAGTAAAGGAGTATTGGAACCAGATATATTATGTAAAAAAATGTGTCCATTGTAAAACAATGAATTATGAGAACTGATGTTTTATTTATTTATTTGTAATTGGAAACATTCCAGTGCTATATATTCCCCTTCAAACGTAAATATATAACAAACAATGATGATGATATTTTTTTGCCGAAAAAATGCATTGTTAGTTGATTATTGCTGATTGATAAAAATTATCGGTTGAGTTGTATAAATACATTTTTTAAAACTAAAACACTTTTGTACTACATTTTTGTATCATGAATTTAATATGCAAACAAACAAGTCCATTGTTAAACCATCAGTTCCGATCACTAATGATTTTTCTATTTAATTGTAATAAGAAATTTTCTAAGCTGTAAGTTTCCCTTTAAACATAAAAAACAACACAACTTCAAAGTACATAATAAGCGTTGATGCTGATTTTCTGCTCAATATTTTTTATGACTGCTGATTGATTAAAATGGTTGGCTGAACTGCGCGAATATTCCCAGAAACCTAAACACCAATGTTGTATCATGGATACAATACACGCCATGAAAACTAAGTAAACCCAATTATGTGGAGTGATTTGGGATCATGGGCTTCCAATAAAGGAAACCTGTCAAATGAAAAAGAAATTTCGAAAACTTGGGACTTAACTGGAAATTTACTAGAACTTGTTAATATAGTTTATTATGTTAACTATATTAACAAGTTAACTTAATATGTTTATTAGTCATGTTTTTTTATTATTTTACATTATTTATTTATTTGTAATTGGAAGAAATCTAAGATACATTTTTCCTTCAAATGTAAATAAATAACAGTCACTGATATTTAGTTTTTGCTAAATAAATATATTTTTATTCGATAGATGACGATAGGCTAAAATGATTGGATGACCTGCATTAATATATTTCCAGGTATTAAAGCACTGCTGTACCCTATGTTATATCCTGAAAAGAAATATGGTATGAAAACTAAGCTAAATCAAATAATGGGGAGTAATTCAAAATTATTATCTCCATAGGACGAAAGCCAGTTAAGTAAATAAGTTAACCCTACAATGCTGCTCATTCGGCAACGATGGTTAATCTGGGTTTAAAGAGAAAGTTGAATCGTTGGGTACCACATAACCTGAAAATTAATCAACGAATCCCCCCCTGTGTTTCCTTGCTTTCCTGATACAAAAAACGACCGATTCTTGACACAAATTGTGACAGGAGATTAGAAACGGGTTATATACCATAAAATAAAATGTCGTAGGACTGTTTATCGTCCTTCTGATCAGCTTAAATTTACTTTGGAAGCTGAAATTCATCCTAAGTTTTATTAAGTGTATTGTTGTATGTGCAGGAAATAATTCACTTTAAGATCCTACAACACAACCAAACCATCAAGCTGCCTTCTTTCTGTCTACAGGTAGACAGTCAACACTCAAATTTAATAGCACAGCGGCCAGGTTTCATTGTCAATTGTCATGTTTTTTACTAGTTTATGACAACGGCTTCTTTCATCACTTGCCAAAAGTTACTGGGCTTTGGTTGGGAGGATTTACTCCACCCTCCTAATTCATCTGTCTTGGCCCCTACTAACTATCAGTTATTTCGTACATTGAGAAATTCATGTAGTGTAGCTCTCGTTCAATTTTACGTATTTACCTTTGATCAAATTTTTAGTAATTAATTATTTTGTTAGTCACAAGGACTAAATATTATTTGGGTTGCGTTGTGTAGACTATTTAATTTTAAATTCATCCACAGATTCTGAGAATACAGACTGAAAAATAAAAAATAAACTAGTCGCCTCATCACAATTCCTTCACTTAGAAAATCTTTGATGATCTTGATGCTGTGAAAACTGATATCCAAGACTCTTTTGAATCGAAACGAGCGGAATTTTACCGTCGTGGGATTTTTGTCTTATCAGAAAAATGGCAAGAGATCCTAGATAGCAATAGCAATCATGCACAATGAAAAGTATTGTTCATTTTGCTTTCATTTGCTTTTCTTTTGGGTAAGAAAAACGGGTTCACTCCCCCAATATGTTATGTAGGATTTAAAATAACAAATATTATAAACCAGAAATAAACAGCATTTTGTAAACACAAAAAAGAAAAAATAAAACGATAAAATGTAAAATATTATCAAGACCACCATCCTTTCGGTTTTGGCCTTATCCAAATCTTTCCTGCATTGTTCGACATTATTCGTCTTTCTAGCACATGCTTCCCATATCAACCTCGTTGTCACAATCGACTTTGTAAGTTGTAGGTGGGCTGGAAAACCATGGGCACAGAAAGATTCTTCTTTTGAGTATTTTGCTAACTACACACATACACATATACCTATATAATTTAACATATACAGGGTGTCTAAAAAATGACCGATATATTTGAAAAATCAATAAATACTAAACGGACAGTGATAGAAATTCATAGTTTATTGCAATATGCTTGGGACAATAGTAAATCTTCAGTCAGAAACTCTTTAAAATTGGTTACATTGTTTCACAACAGATGTCGCTGCAGTCTGGAAAAATCTAAACTACGATATTTGTCTTTGGAGACTCTTAAAAGACCAGGTGTACCGCCAATATCGAGAAACAATTGAATAAATGGAACAGTACATCTGTTCTACATGTGAAGCCACCCCGCCTGAGACGCTTACACGGGTTTCTGCTAATTTCATTCTGAGAATACGCCATATTATTGTTGCACATAGCGGATATCTAGAAAATATTGTAGTTTAGATTTTTCCAGATTGCAGCACCATCTGTTGTGGAACATTGTAACTAATTTTGAAATTTTATCTGCCTAAAAATTTAATATTATCCCAAGCACATTGCAATAAACTGTATATTACTATCACTGTTAGTTTAGGTTTTATTGATTTTTCAAATATACCAGTCATTTTTTAAACAACCTGTGCATTCTTCTATGAATTTTTCCCTACTTTTTAAACATTTTTACAAAGGAAAGAGAAATAAATAAACATCATTTCTGTGAAATTTAAACGTAAACATTTTTCAAGTAAACAAAAACATCTAACGATAAATTTGACTATTGTATAAAAGCAAATACATATCAAGAAGAAAAACCCAGATTTTTGTAAAATATAATTTCTGTTGGGCATAATGATGTCATTAACATTTAGAAAATATATTCATGTAAACAAGTCGATAATGATTTGTTTACAGTTCAACAGCATTCAAGCTATATTTATATCCATTTTATTTTACTGCTGCAGAAAACATATACATTCACCGTAATCAAAATACTGCTTATTATTTTTCCTTCCTCTCGAAGTTAAATACATAATATTTTTACTGAATCTTTCACTATTTCCCACACATATAAAATTCAATAAAAATGTAAATTTAAATTCTGAAACGACAACAATAAAAAATGAGATACAAAAATTGCATCTGAAGAGGTACTATTCATGAGTTGTTGCAATCTGTATGCATTTTCGTGAATGGGTTTGAGAGTTCCCGCAGTTTGAATTATAACATCACTCCAGTTGATTTAATTTAAATCCTTTACTGATATTTCCTCACATTCTATTTGTATCTCTTTGAAAATTGAAAAATTTCATTTTTTTTTATATTGATCTATTTTTCAGAAACACAATATAATTAATAAAGATAGAAATTCTTAGTGAATTAAAAAAAATTGCCTGAAGTTATAACATAAATAAATGAAATATAGATTATCACATAAGAAAACTAGAAATATTATATAAAAATGTATTTAATAGTTGACATATAAATTATAAAAATATTTATATATTTATATATATTTATATATATATATATAATTTATATATTTATATATTTTAATATATATATATATAATAATATATATATATATATAAAATTTAAAATATAATATATATATAATATATATATATATATAAAAATATATATTATATAATATATATATATTTTATATGTATATATATATAATATATATGTATATATATAGTATATATATATTATATATATATATGTATGTAATTTATTTATATTATATATATAATATATATATGATATATATATATATAAATATATATATATATTATATATATATATATATAGATATATATATATATATATATATATATGTATATATAAATATATATATATATATATATATATATTATATATATATATATATATATATATATATATATATATATATATATATATATATATATATATATATATATATATATATATATATATATATATATATATATATATATATATATATATTTATATATATATATATATATATATATATATATATATATATATGATGTGTCACTGAGGAAATATTTCTTATATATAAACACTCTTTTAAAAGAACTCAGATAATTTATTATGACTTTCAGTTACATATACAAGACAAAAACTAAATTACTTACAAAATTAAATCCGTACGTATTGTACAGCATAAACTTCTGTTTGTTTTCCAAATGGACTTGTTTTCAGAATAATCAATTATTATTATTATTAATTAATGTTATTTTATCTAAATGTATTTTATAAATTTTGAAACTGCTTTTACATAAATATGTATTTAATTTAAATGTAAAGATAAATGATCAAAATGAAGCATTTTTGAAATTGAAATAAAAATAAATAACTGACCCTATTTCAGTATCGGTAATGACTTCATCTATTTTTTCAGTATACGTAGTTGGCTAATTTTTGGTATTTTATCTAAATGTATTTTATAAAGTTTGAAATTACTTCTACATAAATATATATTTTAATTTAAAATGTAAAAATAAATTATCAACATAAATCAATTAGGAAATAGAAATTAAAAGAAATAACTGATCCTATTTCAGTATCGGTAATAACTTCACCTATTTTATCTTTATATATAGTTGACTAATTACTGGTATTTTATCTAAATGTATTTTATAAATTTTGAAATTACTTCTACATAAATATGTATTTTAATTTAAAATGTAAAAATAAATTATCAACATAAATCATTTAGGAAATTGAAATAAAAAGAAATAACTCATCCTATTTCAGTATCGGTAATACTTCATTTATTTTATCCTTAGATGTAGTTATAGGCTGTGATTATCAGTGTAATTTAAAATTGAGGTATGCGTTCATACCAACTTTCTACCATCGACCTTAGATCCGGTCTGACCAAAGTAGTTTAACAGCTAACCGTGATTAGATCATGGGGCCAACCAATGGTGGGACTGAATTCTCCGTTTAAACAGAGATTAAACGATTTTATTAAAACTGACTCTTAAACGATATACCTCTGCATTTTAAAATTTGTAAGATAAAATTTACTCAATTGTGTTATATTTCGACAAATATATAATAATTTTATTAAATATTAATATTACACGAACTTGTGTTATATTATAGTTTGACAAAATGGGGGTGTGGCATCGCATGTGGAGAGGATTCAACCCCTCCCCCAATAATAAAAATCTTACAGTGATGAAGAAAAAAGATCTGAAATAGAAATATACTAGTATGGCCTAAGTATGGTCTAAGTCTTGTTACAAATTACTTTAAAAGAATGTCATTGTTTTGTAAACACCTTCAAAACAATAAATGAGTAGTAACATATATAATCATGATTTATTCTATTCTGCTCTCTGATATTAGTAATTAGTTTCTATTTTTGGGAGTACTTAATGTATAGATTATTCAAACACTTAACAGAATGACGATATTAATTTATATGTTGCAAAAGATATTATAAGTATGTTCAAATAATAAACTACACGATATTTTGGTGTTTTGTTGAATGTGTAATTACTAAATATTTTCAAGATTTGTATTTTTTAAAGACATCGAATTTACTTTGACAAATATGAATCGCATATACTATAAGACTAATGATGATATCTACAGAGATCCATTTTAGACTTATAAGCACAAACCACAAATTAAAAAGTTAATCGACAAAGCCCATATACTCCTAACTTGATGAAATTACATTCCATGCGTATACTAAGGACAACTTAGGAGAAGTGGTGAGAAGTTAATCTGTCATCCATCCAGCTGCAGTGAATGAAGTCATTTTACGTTGACAATTGCGTCACTTCAGTTCCAGACGATAACACCTTATATAGATTCATGGAAGAGTCTAAACACATATTGGGAACTGCCTGCTTTGATTTAAGAGTGTGGGAGCATACCTCATTGAATATTGATTCTGATCCATCTGACCCTTTTTCAGTTTTAGGAAAATGATATTTTCTGGGATACAACAGCATTGTTGAAGTGTTCATTCACAGACGTGACAAGAAGAAATATTTTGAGCGTAATTCAGAAAATTTTTTATCCCTTTGGTTTTTTATGCCCCGCTACATTGATTCCTAAATTGCTCATTCAGAAAAGTTGAAATTTGAAAATAGGATGGGACACAGTCCTGCCTGATGACTATCAAAATGAATTTGTTTCTTGGTTACGTGATGTAGGTTGTTTGTCAGAGGTGAAAATTCCAAGATGCTTAAATATTGACAAAATTCAAGAAAAGTCTGCATGTTTTCTGTGACGCAAGCAAAAGTGCCTTTAGCACTGTCATATACCTTCATAAAATTGAAGGGGATACTATTTCAGTGTCGTTTGTTTCTGCAAAGAGTCGAGTAGCTCCCCTTCGAAAAACCACAATTCCAAGATTAGAACTATAAGCTTGCTGCATTGGACCACGCCTTTCAACTGCTGTGTTGAAAGCGTTGGATTTAGGAGAAATTCAAGTTTTCTATGGGACTGATTCATCAACTGCATTGTTCTGGATTCAATTTTCTAGTTCCCTTTTATGATTTACTTTATAAATACGGGGCTTATACATTTTGTGTACGAAGGATTTTATGTTGGGAGGAGCTTAATGAACTAAAGTGTAACCATTGTATATAACTCAGTACTTTATACTAAACTAATATAAAAAGAAAACGTACAAAATTTAAAAGTCAAAATGTAATTTTAATTAATAATTACAATTATCATTGTTAAACTATACTTATGAGATCCAATGCATAAAATGATACTAAATCTAAGAAGTACTGTCAATTTAATTAAAAATAAATATACTTTTAAATATAAAAAAATATTAACTAAGATATCAAACTTTAGTTATTATTAAGTACTTTTTGAATTTGTAGTTTACCATTCGTAATTTAAACCAACTTTTGGTATTTATATTGAAATATATAAACAAATATATCCAAATATATAAATAATATATAATCGAAATATATAAATAACAACTATAAGATTTTTGTAAACAAAAAATATGTTTTTAATATATAAATTTATAATGGTATCGTAAATTTGAAATATCATATAGAAATAGTAGTATATTAATACATACTTTTAATATTTTCCGTTCTGTGGTTCCGCATCAACTAATGTAAAAACTAGTTTTCATTTGTCTAAATTTTTCCAGAATCTTTGTAATAGACAAGAACATACGGCTTCGTTTTTCTGTATATACCGTTATTTTTGTACCCACAAACAAACCCTGTTGTTACATTAACCCGTACTAGCACCTGACCGGCTCTCAAGTATCAATCGTCAGAAAACGTACTAATACGTGTCCAGTGCTCAAGTGTCAATCGTAGAAAACGTACTAGTACGTGTCAACATACAATGTGTTAAAATAATTAAATCTATTTTTAATATATTCTATAAATTTAGAAATAAAAACAGAAATTTATACCTCCAAGGCTCCAAGGAAAATGATACACAGAGCTCTCATTTCAATTCAAATACCCTAGAATCTTTTCTTTTTTTTTGTCTGTGATAAGTTTCATTCCTAAAGAAAGTTGTCAGTGCATATTAGTTAAAATTTCAAAGTTTATATAGAAATTTGTCAAAATTCAATGCTATATAATAATTGTAGAGTCACGCGTTACGTAAGTTTTCCTTATATAAGATATTAGAATTCTATTCTATTCTGATTACATCAGCTTCCCCTAATATATAGATAAATTGTCAAAAGAGCTTTAGGCAAAGATCAGTGTCTGAAATAAGAGAAGAAAGATATTGTCTTTCTGCTACAATGATATTTCACTTCTTTGTTCGTCTTACTTTTGTCTTTTTGTCTAGATGACCTCAAACAAATAACAAACAACTTGACTATGGAAGGAAAAAAAATAATCCCAGCAGGTATAGCTAAGAAAAGAAATATAGATGGCTTTTCATATAAATGACCCGGAACAGAAAAGATTTTACGGAAAACGATAGCGAAATCCAAATCCTTCCCCCTTGTTCATTATCTTTCGAATCTTTTCGAACCTTTTAATGTCACCTGTTTTGAATAGGTTCAGAAATTTGTTAAAAGAAAGAAATCCGGCTCGTTCAATATTTAGATCTGTCGATTAAAACAATCGGCTGGAGCCTCGAAAACAAGTCGATTAAGATAATATTCGGGCAGCGCCATTTCAGACAATTTATACTTTAAATTACTGCTATTCAAAGTGTTCTTTTGTTTTTCTAAAAAGACTTATCACTCAACGGGAGAGAAAACATTATCGTGTCTTTTCGCGGAGTTTTCCAGAATAAAATATTTTAGGAATCCGAAATCCATTGTTTGCTTTTCCGGAGAGAAAACGGCATGGAATGTGGTTGCCATTATTTAAGTAGAAATCGTTAAAACCGTTAGAAAATGGGAGACAGCCAATTTTGACATTCTAATTATTTATGTTTATTTTGCAGTTTCGACAATGAGAGTTTCGCTAAAGGTATTCAAGGAAAATAAAAATGGTAGAAAGAAATCTTCCAGAATGCAGTTTTCCATAGAAAAATTGTTATTAATTTCAGTTAAATGACTAAAAGAGATGTTTGTATTCATTGAATCGTCACGATTTTCTAAGAAATGGGGAAATATTGAGCATTCTAAAAGTAAAATTAATTGTAATCTTTCAAATAAATGCTATAATGCGATTCGTGTGTTAACATTCTTGTATGCAGTGATATTTTAAGTTGTCATTGTGTAAAGGGGGTATGTTAAGATGCGGCTAAAACTGTTTGCAGAAACAGGAAATATGAAAGTTCCTAATGACATATTCTTGGAAATTTCATTAACGGCAAAAATATTTATAGTTTTATACAAATGCCAGACATTTGTTACGCAAGCCATTATATAATCTATCTTACTTTCTATTATTCTGAGGCAATACACACACACACAAATTATTTAATTCAATGGGCATCTCAATATAAATACTATCTAAAATTTTACCCTTTTTTTCTAATGATTTTTTTAATTTTAATTTAGTTATGTATAGTGACTAAAATGCCGTTTCTAACTATACTTAAATTTTCATTGCTGTGTAAAGGACTACTATGTAATTTGCATGAATTACATGAGCGAATTTTAACTAAATTGCATCCAGTCCATTCAAAATAATGTAGATAAACTAATTCTTTTGTCAGTTAATTGATTTCTGTAACTTAAATTAATTTTATTATTTAATAAATACAGTAGTTAATAAATCATGTGCATATGCATTCATGCAATACGATTTGTTTAACTTAGTAAACGATTTCTTCCCCTACATAATAATAGCCTAAGTTATCTGTCAGTCTGTCCTTGAATTAATGAAGTGGCTGTACCTGGAATGGATAGAGGTATCCATACTAGATTCTTGATAAGTTAGGTTTAGCAACGACCAACATTCACTCCTTCCTCCCTTTTCTAGCATTTAAAGCCATTATTGGAGCCCTATTTTACACAGTTAAGAGGTGATTAAATTTATCAATTTGTCACATAATAAATGCGTAAAAAATTTTTTCTAGCATTATTGCATTATTCATTTAACCATTTCCTTTAATAATTTCTTAGTTTAACTTAATTAAATATCGTCTGCAATATTTTCATACCTTTATCACTGAAATTAGATATCGCAGAACGTAAATAATTTTCTTTTATATTTGACTTAAATAATAGAAATAGGTACATAAGTGATAATTTTAAATTTTATCATCGATTATTTTTTTTTCAATGAAAATTTTATCCCGGGTATTAACACAAATTCTCTCTACCTCCATAGTGTAGTGGAAAGGATAGTATCGTTCCTTTACTTCCATTAATTACTGTGGCAAAGAAATTGGGAATAACTTAATGGTAATTTCGACGTAGCTAAGATAACTTTGAATTATCTTTCTAAATGAATTACACATGATTCTAAACTGCATTCACAGTATCGCGAGACTTTAGAGGAGTATGAAGATAAACAAATTATTGGCCATGTATCAGATAATTCTCAGCAACAAAACAAACCATTATTTTAACTGCCTCATAGGGTACTTTATATACCTGAAAATTTTACTGATCCCGTCATATGACAGGCTACATGC
Source organism: Pardosa pseudoannulata (assembly GCA_032207245.1). Taxonomy (NCBI): domain Eukaryota; kingdom Metazoa; phylum Arthropoda; class Arachnida; order Araneae; family Lycosidae; genus Pardosa; species Pardosa pseudoannulata. The sequence goes on along the minus strand of CM063511.1, from coordinate 30,019,236 downwards.
TAGCATTTTAAGAAACAAAAATTCGATTTCTTCCACTCTAATTGTGTAGACCTCAAATGTATCTATCCATAATGTTACGAATTTCGCAAGTTGGCATGTGTTTTTGCCGTAAACTGCGTATTATAATGAGTAAATCATGTATTTGGCGAGATATTGGCTCGTAGGCGATGTTTTTGGCGACTAATTTTTGGCGCCAAATTTGGCGATTTATCGCCAAATTTGGCGACTTGGTGACTTTCTTGGCGACCGTTTGTACCTAGTAATTTCTAGAATACTCCAGTTTATCCCGAGGATATAAATACCGGGGGCCGATCCTGACCGAGGTTCAGTTAGCTGAGAAATTTGTAGAGGTTAAGACCTACGTTGTTTGGCGCTAAGAGTTTTAGTGAACTATCGCCTGTGCTAGCCAGTTCTCGCGGTGTTGGCTGCTGTATTCGTGTTTTCCCTGCATTACGAATAAAGTGCTGTTATTTTTGCTGTCTTAATTCAAAGTCTACTCAATCCACGAACGCTACGCTTCATAAATTGGTAACAATAACAAAAGTTAAGCTTAATTCGGAGTTAGCATCATGTCAGTTTGTGACAAATCAGAAGTAATGTAGCTGCAGCTGAATATATATTCCAAATATATATGGAAATCCAATGCCTATATCTTTAATTTATTTTAATTAAAATTACAGCTGATGAAATTAGAAAATATACATTCTCATTTGAAACAGAATTGAAAGGCAGTGGTTATTTGGAATTTGTAGGAGTGTCTTAACCCACTAAATTATTAGATTTGCGTAAACAAACGTGAAAATTAAAAAAATCTAATTTTCAAATTTTTTTATTTTTTCTTATTAAATAAAACCTGACAACTTTATTATTGGAACCTTAACTTATTATTAAATTTGACTTACATAATCAGTTTTAAGCTTAAATTTTTATTTTCAGCTCTAGATTTAAAAAAATAAATAAATACATTTTACCTTTTACCGAAAAGAAAAAAAATAATGCAACTGAAAATTAAGAAAAATCGTAGGAGCTGTTTTACTCGGAGTTTAACCAAAATATATAATTTCTAATTTTGAAACTAATTTTGTGTCTAGAAGAAGAGAAAAATATTCTTAAATTCTAAGAACGGGATAGCGAAGTAATTTAAAATCCACATTCTCTACATTCTTTTTCAGATTATTACACAAATTCCCAAGTAATATGAAAAAAAGTTAGTATTTGTAAGAACTTTCTTTCTCTATTTATAGATGTCTATTTTAAGATTTCAGGGTTAGGACATTTCTAAATTTAACTTCATACATTTTTTTTTCAAAATGAGAAGGCATGTTTTCAAAAAAATTATTATATATTATATAAAATTTTTTTCTAATTATTTATGTATTCAAAAATATATTAATGCAAAAGTACATTAGATAAATAAAATTGGGTGTTTTTACATAAAGTTTTGTACCATCCAAATAAACTTGAAAAAATTAGGGATAATGAAGGCTATTTAGTTAATATATTTGTTTGTAAGAATTTACAAAGCGATATTTTTTTAATTTTATGAGCATCAAAATAACCAGGTAGAACAAAACATCGATGATTGTCGTACAAATGACAGACAAAGTTTAGAAAGTCTCTGAATGTAAGACATCAAATTTTAGATTTTTCACTAAAAAATTTTTAAAAAAAATCGTGTAAAAATTTATTTGGGATTTGTGTTATTGAAAAATCATACAAAAAAGACCCTATAAAAAAGAGTTGGGTGTATTATTAAAATATATGCTTTTTATGACATTGCTACCAAAATTAAGACAAAAATAATAATAAAATGTGTAAAATGTGTTGCTGTGACTGTGGTGCACTGTAATAAAATGCAATCAACGCCCTCTGGTGTTTTTTTATATATTTACTCAGTTGTTGGTCCTTGCCTAGATCAAGCGTTCGATTCTATGGGGATTTTACTATTGTTTCAAAACTCTCTCATCGAAATATACTAAAAACTTCTTATACTTGAAGGCATTATATTTAGTAGTTTATCAAAAACAAACCTCTAAGTACAGTCCACTCTAGTCAAAAGTACATTAAAATTGGGAGTTTTTCACATTATAGAGTTTTGTACCCTCCAAATAAAAATTCGAAAAAATTAGGGATGACGAAGCCTATTTTAGTGAATATATTTGTTTGTGAGAACATACAAAGGGATAAAAATACTTTTTTTTCTATTTTATCTGTTTAAATGAAGCCAGGTAGAAAAAAACATCGATAATTGCCGTACAAATGACGGAAAAAGTTTTAAAAGTCACTGAATGTAGGATACCAAATTTTAGATATCGTTCTAGAACAAGAAAATCGCGTAAAACTATTTGTGATCCGTGTTATTGAAAACTCATGCAAAAAGGACAGTATAAAAAAGAGTTGGGTGAATTGTTAAGATATATCCTTTTTATGATATTGCTACCAAAATTAAGAATATATAATAAAAAAGAATGTTTTGGAAAAGTGTTGGTTTGGCTGCGGGCACTATAATAAAACGCAATCAAAGCCCTCTGGCATTTTTTATATATTAACTCAGTAGTTGGTCGTTGCCTAGATCAGGCGTTTGATTCTATGTTGGACCTACTATTTTTTAAAAATTAAGTATTACATAATTTAGTAATATTTTATAATTTAGTAATTTAGTAACATAAGTTCATGGTTGGACCTACTATTTTTTCAAAACTCCCTTATCGAAATTTACTTTATATTTCTTATAATTGAAGTCATTAGCTTTAGTAGTCTATAAAAAAAATCCTCAAAATATAGTCTTCTCTAATTAATTTATTTGCTACTTATATGTGATTACTTTCGTTTCAGGTATTGTGCTATCGGCGCCTGCAGGTATCAAATTAATAGAATATCATCTTTTACAATAATATTTTTCTCATAAGCAATACCACCAATATAGATGGATAGGACCCAAGAAACTGTGCATAATCACTGCTTACAACACTTTCGATTTTACTTATTCATATCCGTAAACAAACCTGACCTCTTCACAACTAAAAAAAACTATTCTAATAATTGCATTTGTTTTTGAAATAATACTGAAATATCATGCGTTAATCCTATCAATTTAGTTTAAATTGTGCCAATCATTCTATTATTTTGCCAATTCACATAATATTTAATTAGAAATTTAATATTAATATATTAAATTCTGTTGAGTATCAATGAGATCATTAGTATTATTAGTGTCTTGTTTATACAAAAAATGTAACATTTTGATTCATTTAACAATTCAGTGCAACAAATATCTTTGAATTTCAGTCCTCCTCTGTATCGAACTGTTAAATATTTTGAGTTTAAATTACAATTGACCAATTTAAATTGATGTGTTTTATAACTGGAAATGAGATTTACATATTCGGATACATTTTTCTAAAGTTTAATTTATTCAGTTATATGTATTTTAGATTTCCGTATCAGACCAAATGACTTACCATTGATCATGCTATCTGTTTTGGAGATTTTAATAGAGGAAAACAATCATGCACTTAGACGAAAAATGGATCCATTACTTTAATTCTTATTTTCATTGAAACATATACTTAAGTACTTCGAATTAAAATAACGAAAAAAGTAATCTTTCATTTCAGAATTAGCTGATTCCGTGTAAATAAAACGCTAATGCATATTTTGACTAGCTTCTTCTTTGTGCATCTTTCCTTGAGTTGTTCCTTTTATAAATACTGTGTTACTTCGTGGGAGTACTTTGTGCTACTGTGTTTATTTGCTTTTAATGTATGTGCTTATCTTCCTTACTGAGAGAGTATAATAAAAGCATTTGTAAGATTGCGAATAAAAGTAAAGCCCATTAAAAATTTTACTGGTTATTGTACAGTTGATATTAAAAGCTAAACAATGAACAGAATTTTATCGGCATAATGAAAATTAAGGAGAAACATTCTTAGCTTTGTAAAAGTGTTTGAAACATTACGCTAACTGTATCAGTCAGTGAATAGATATTAAGAGCAGTCTACTGAAAGAATGACTTTTAAAATGGTATTTACTATCACAATTTATACGTTAGAAAACACAGAAATAATTTGAAGAATTCATAAAAAGATGTGCCGATAAAATATTCTTAAATTACTGACATTCTATTGTGTTATTTTAAATAGAATATCCTCATAATGTTACAAAAGCTTCATGATAAAGCAACTTTTATGTTTAAAAATTATGTTTGAACAATGGTGTTCCTAAATATGCAGAAAATTTAAATGCGTTTAAATATAGTACGAATGATTAAATAATGTTAAAGTTCTTTATGAAGATTTTAAAGAAATAAATGTATAAATTATCAAGCATTAATTTTAATTAGTATAACATTATTTCCCTTTTTATAAATTTATATCCAAAGTATTCATACAAATTTTTAATACGGATACAAATTTCAAAATTACATTTAAAGTAGAAATGTTTTATGTGTTCTAATTTAGCTAATTGAATTTTTATTATCAATTTTACATTAAACATAGTTCTACATTCTGTAAAAATGTTAATTCAATCATAAAGGTTATTTAAATTTTGGAAAAACTACGGAATTCGTAATTAATTTTTATTTATCAATTTGATTATTTTAAAATATAGTAGAAATTCTTATGAAATATAGTCATAAATAAAATTGAGAAGTTTTATTTGCATAATGTTTAATAAGAGATAATTTTTTACTTTTTATTATTTTTCTATTTTTATTTTTCTTGTAACTTGTAATCACGATTTCATTTAAATATGTTTAAAAAAATAATGTTAATTATTAGAAAGCTGATTTTCTAAAACATTCGGATAAGTAAATTATACAAAAGTTATGATATATCAAAATATCTTTTAGACAGGTTTGGTATATTATAGTTCCATAATTCTACTATGCAAACTCGTTATTTTGGGTTACATTATTCCTGTGTAACATTCCCACGTTACATTTTAGCAAAAATGAAAAAAAATAAAATGAATGTACTTGTAATCATTAATTTATATAAATCAAAGAATGGATGGATGATTAATCAACTAGATAGGAGTTTATAGAACCAAGAGTTATTTTTCGAAATCTGTGTTCCCCATTCATTAAAACAGTGGCTGCCATACTTATGAATCTTCTTAGAAAACAAAGCTTTTCTATTGTGAGCTACCAAAACATTCATTAGTATATACTATAAGTAACCCAGACATAAATAAAGACATTTTATGAATCTAACATTTGCTTATTGCCGGTTCATGTGTACTTTTAATAGATATAAAAGAAATTAAAAGAAATATGTTTATTAAAATTAAAATGCCACTTTTAACGAACACGGTGGATTTTAGTCCTGCATGGGTTCCGAACACGTTATCCCGTATATTACGGGATCGAGTTACGAGATCATTGTCTTTTCCGACTGAGTTACCGTGATACCAGCAAGTTTTAAACAAGGTCAATTAATTTGATTTTCAAATGAGGAAAAACAAAGAAATTGAACTTAAGTGCATCCACTAAAATGATTGAAGACAATTAAAATGTTCTTCGAAAAGATAGAAAAGAAGCCAAATATTTTAGACCAGGTACTTTGGACTAGTTAAAATTGAAGGGATCACTCGCGTACTAGTGTTTGAAAGAGAGAAGAAAGGAATTTAATAAAGTAAAGTATAATTTTAGACTGCCAAAATTGAAGGGAGCATCCGTATACTACTGTTTGAAAGATATAAGAAAGAAATTTAATAAAGTAAAGTATAATTTTAGACTGTCAAAATTGAAGGGAGCACTCTCATACTAGTGTTTGAAAGAGAGAAGAAAGAAATTCAATAAAGTAAAGTATAATTTTAGACTGTCAAAATTGAAGGAAGAACTCGCATACTAGTGTTTGAAAGAGAGAAGAAAGAAATTTAATAATGTAAAGTATAATTTTAGACTGGCAAAATTGAAGGGAGCACTCGCAAACTATTGTTTGAAAGAAATAAGAAAGAAATTTAATAAAGTATAATTTTAGACTGGCTAAAAAGAAGGGAGCACATGCATACCAGGGTTTGAAAGAGAGAAGAAAGAAATTCAATATAGTATAATTTTAGACTAGCAAAATTGAAGGAAGCACTCGCATACTAGTGTTTGAAAGAGAGAAGAAAGAAATTCAATAAAGTAAAGTATAATTTTAGACTAGCAAAATTGAAGGCAGCTCTCGCATACTAGTGTTTGAAAGAGATAAGAAAGAAATTTAATAAAGTATAATTTTAGACTGTCAAAATTGAAGGAAGCACTCGCATACTAGTGTTTGATAGAGAGAAGAAAGAAATTTAGTAAAGCAAAGCATAATTTTAGACTGTCAAAATTGAAGGGAGCACTCGCATACTAGTGTTTGAAAGAGAGAAGAAAGAAATTTAATAAAGTATAATTTTAGACTGGAAAAACTGAAAAGAGCACTCGTATACTAATGTTGAAGAGAAATATGAAAGAAATTTAATGAAGTATAGTATAATTTTAGACTGTCAAAATTAAAGGGAGCACTCGCATACTAGTGTTTGAAAGAGAGGAGAAAGAAATTTAATAAAGTAAAGTATAATTTTACCAAGCTATTAATAAAACCTTTCACATAGAAATGCTATATTAAAGTATATGTAATATGGCTAGATGTTTATTAAGGAATATCTAACACACTGACAGCATTTATACACTTGAGGTAAGTAATATCTAAGTTAAAAACATTTCTTATAAACTTCATCTGTTTAATAAAGTTATTCTAATCAATAACGAAACCATAAGCCCATACTCAAAAAATACATTCGAATAAAATTTCTAAGGTGAAGTATAAAATCTGTTCTTTTTAAGAGGATAAAGTTCCATAACTTTAATTAAGGAAATTAGTTTCTTTGAAAGATATATTTGCTAGATAAGTAATTTTTCCCTAACACAGCTCGCAAAACCATAACGATGTCAAACAAATCAATAAACGTCATGAATGCAAACGAAATAAAGAAAAGATTGAATTAGCTTGCCCGGGAAGAACTAAATGAATGCATTAAAATTAATCTCCAATTTTTCCTACTGAAAGAAAATGATGGGGGGAATTTAAAAATTCCTAATACTGTAAATCTCCAAGAGAAAAGTAAATTAATCTCTGAAATTAATCCACAAGATGTGTAAGATCGAAATCATTCCAAAATGAAAACGTTATTACGGGAGACGACTGGCAATCCAATTATTTATCTCTTTCAAAATTAATGTCTTTCTTTTTTTTTTACCCATGAAAATTAACATCTCCAGAAACAGAGTTATAAGTATTCTCAAGTGAGTGCTCTAATTAGAAATGACGTCACATCTCATGACAGCAGAAAATGCTAGATTCCCACAAGAATGTCACACTAACTTACTAATTAACATACTAATTGCACAGCGCCAAGTGCATTGTTTTCATATCGCTGAGGGGGAAAACTTATTTGGTTTATTAGACAATGAACTGTATTCCCTCGCTAGCCGTAAATATATTTCTAGCTCTGGAAAATGCTGACTTCTTGTTTTGTTCAGGGGGAATCAAAAAAAAAAGAAAAAAAAAATTAAAAAATTGCGGGGAATTTAGAATTTGAGAAACACATTAATTTATTTGAAAATTCTGACCGCATTATTTGACTAATTATTCAACTTCTAGAAATGCATCTGATTAGTGAAGATGAGGTCGCGAAAACGTAATTCAGACTTTTGAAATTTTATTCTACAATTTCTGTGTTTATAGTTGTTTTATATAGTTCTATTATATATAGAAATATTTTTGATAAAATATTTTTAATTCTAAATTCACAAACAAATAAAGTAAAAAAATGCATATAACACATAAACAAATGAAATAATGAAAATAAGGACAATATAAAAATAGTTTAATATTATTCATTATTTTACAAACGTAATAATACAATCTTGTTTTAGTTTTAAATAAATGAAAACATAAAATAAAAATGCATATACTACACGTAAACCAATAATACTAAAATTATTGCTAGGTAAAAATAGATTAAATTATACATTATTTTAAACAAAAGTGATGATACAATTTAATATTTTATTTTAAATAAATAAAAAAATAAAATAAAAATGCATATAATACTCATAACTCAATGAATTAAAAATTAGAATAAAATAAAAATAGTTTAAATTAATAAGTATTTTACAAACGTGTTGATTTTGATGATAATGTACAGTTTTCAATTAAAATAAATGAAAAAATGAAACATAGATATAATATATATAAAAAAATAAAATAAAACTAGGACTTGATAAATATATTTTAAAGAAATATTTTACAGAGATGGTGATTTTGTTGATAAATATATAATTTAATTTTTCAAAATAAAAAATAAAGAAAGTAAAAATGACGAACATGCATATAACGTGCATAAACAAATAAAAAGAAAACTACAATTGCATAAAACTAGTTTAAATTAATCAATATTTTACTGATGTGGTGATTTTTTACATTAAACATATTTTAATTTTAGCTACATATCCAAATAAAAATACTTACTAGATACATAAAAAATCAAATAAAAATGAGTAGAGTAGAAAAATCTAATTAATAATTAAGATACGTGAGGTAAATTTTCGTCCAAGTTAGAAAGAATGTATACCTACTTAGAGACCTACAAACATACACACAAAACGCAGTATTATAAAGTCTCGGTTTCGTGTAACTTTCTCATAGAGTAAAAATGTATTTG
>CM063511.1:29975539-30008039 GCA_032207245.1 Pardosa pseudoannulata | reverse complement strand
ATAGTTTGTAAAGCTAGAGCATTTATTAAAAGAAATTTCATGTTTAACTTTAGGAATATCCTGTCATAACAGTGCATCATTTCCAAATTCATTGAAAATATTCAAATCCCTTTTAATTTCCTAATTTCCTTTCAAAGATAAACGAATGGCAAGCAGTGTTAATCTCGCTACACATTTGCACTGAAAAGCCGCTCTAATATTTATTTTCTTCCACTGACAGATAAACACGTAGCTGTTCTTTTAAATATCAGGTGCCAAAACAAGCCTCAATCCGAACCTAGAATGAACGCACGGATAAAAAAAAGCAAGCACAAACAAGCAAACTTGGAAGCTTTAACAATGACGGTAATTAAATGAGTTTACCCATTTAATGAATCTACTTTTCTCGAACATGTCATTGTTAGCAAATTTTGTTAAAGAGTTAAAAGAGGTTTTGACAAATGCATTGCGGAACATTCAATTTAGATTCAGATTTGAAATATAACAATACCGTTTCTTTTTCTTGCAATCCGTCTGGCAGTTATGGATGAATTCAGGCATGAGAGAGATTCGGAAATTTATTTTAATTAACGGTGAGAAATGTTCGCGTGTTAAACTTATAAACCGTAGGGTATGTCAGGCGAAATCTGCAATATACTTAAAATTAAATACTAATGAGTAACGTATTGTAGGAAAATACAAACCACTGAGAGGTTTTCCGTTGCATGAATAAATTAAAGGATCTTTATCCCTCGGTAACATGCATGTGATATATATTTATTTCGCCCACATGTACTTGAGGGTGAAAGAGGTATCATTAAATCACCCGCTTTATTCTGCAGTCACATGTTCAACTTTGAAAATTATCATTAGGCTATTTATTACATGCATATATATTTTGTTGGCATGTTAAATGAATTTGAATTACCTCACAAATTATTATTGTAAAAACATTAAGAAATCTCATATTTTAATATTTATTTATTATTAAAAATATTTTAATACTACATTACACTTATTTATTATTAATAAATAATAATAATACATTAAACGGAAATTATAATAAAATGTAATAGATTTATCCAGCAATGACGATCGATAGGCTTTTGAAGACCGAACATTCCATACAAAATCTCCCATTAGAAATAAATTTCTCAAAATTTTAGAAGCTAACTTATATATCCTATATATCCTAATAACCAAATCATCAAGACTTTTTACTTTACATGAATAAATCAAAGGATCTTTATCACTCGGTACCATGCATGTGATATATATATATATATATATATATATATATATATATATATATATATATATATATATATATATATATATATATATATATATATATATATATATATATATATATATATATATAAATATATATATATATATATATATATTATATATATATATTATATTTTTATATATATATATATTATTTAAATATATATATATATATATTTATAATAATATATATTATATATATATATATTATTATAAAAAATTACATTATTTTAAATCATTATATATATTATATGTTATTTTAATCTATTATGCATATTAATGTATATTTAATTATAAAATACATTTATAATATATATAATATATTATATTAATTATAATATATATATATATATATATATATATATAGTTAATTAATGAGCATAAATATTAACCTGTAAAATGTAAGTAACATAATACATTATACTAAAATTATAATAACATTTATAGGGTGCAATTGTAAAGTACCAGCCTTATAGGGTTCTTTACAATCTAGAAAATTAAAACTTTTACTTATCCCATGATGTAACTGGCTCTATGATAGTACTAATACAAATGATCTACAATCTAAAATACTTTTAAAAAATCATTATATCAAATAACCCTAAATATATTTTAAGCTTTTAATAAAGTATATTTGGCAATACAAAGTTTATGTTCATCATGAAATGCAGTTTTGTTGCTATTTGGCAAATTTTGGCTGATGCAAGTTTTGACTCTCCAAGTTATGACCCAGAAGACATTACCTCCGAGTCATAACTCGAAAGTTTAAAATTCTACTCTAAAACATGCAAGTACAAATACAAATGATCAGTTTTTTTAAGTAATTACGATTTATAATTAAATATGTTATATACTTAAATATATCGTTGGCCCTTGATTTTCGAGTGAGAAACTCATTTAAATGAGCAACATTTTCAATTAGCGTCAAAATGACTTATTCGAGTGATTTGGCTAGTATTTCCATGTATAAATAAATATCTAAAACAGTTAAGGAATTCATACGTATAATTCAATCTAAACTAAATTAGTAAATAATTTTACTTTTTTAAAAATATTGTTATTCTAAATCTTTAAAGGATAACAATTTTTAAAAAAGGACATAAACTTTATAGTTTGACATTATCTTCTTAGCGTCTTCATTAAATATACGTGCTATTCTAATTTCAAGCATTCTTATTTTAACCAATTTTGTCGAATCTATTACGGAATTAATTTAGAGTTTATACGGAGGGGGATTACGCATTCAGATAAAGCGATCTAGGAAGGATCGGCAATTGATTGGCCTAGAGAGAATTCCTGAATTGCAAGTTCAAAGTGTACTAAGCTAATCTACAATAGATTTTCTAGGAATGTAAAGGGCTATATTCCTGCAGTTAAAGGCGTTAACACTATTATCACGGTCTTTATTACTAGTTCATGCATTTGTTCACGAAAACACACGTGTTTTTCCGCATTGTGTTTTCACATTGTGTTTTACGAGATCACAATGTGTGAAGTGATTTTTCTATTAAATATTTTAAATGAGATTTTTAGAGTTCTGTGAGATTACAAGCTCACATCACACCGAAAAATAGTTAAAATTACTTAAAATTATATAAGTATATTTTTACTAAACTTCATTCCAGCATTAGAAAGTACGTTTTCATTATAAAAAAATAAATATTTGTTCATTTTTTAAATTTTAAATGTTATATAATATATGGTATATTTTAAGAAAATTGTACATTTAAACTAAAATAATAAATAATATGTTTATTAGAATAAAAAACGTATAACAATTTAATACTGAATTGAGTTTTACCTATTGTTAACTTTAATAATATATTTCGTATGAGTATTAAAATACTACCAACTGAATAGCTATTACATTTCAATCAAAAACTTTTAAAAACAAGGATTATTAAGCATTTCAACAAGATATCTTTAACAAGAAGTACCTTACTATATGAACTTCATGCCAGGTGGTAAGAAAATATTTTCTAACATATTTTATATGATTCATTTATTGGAAAACTGAATGAAGTCTTTTTAATTTTAAATGTTAAAAAATGTACAATATATTCTAACAAAATGGTACATTTAAACGAAAATAATAAATAATATGTTTATTAGAATAAAAAACGTATAACAATTTAATACTGAATTGAGTTTTACCTATTGTTAACTTTAATAATATATTTCGTATGAGTATTAAAATACTACCAACTGAATAGCTATTACATTTCAATCAAAAACTTTTAAAAACAAGGATTATTAAGCATTTCAACAAGATATCTTTAACAAGAAGTACCTTACTATATGAACTTCATGCCAGGTGGTAAGAAAATATTTTCTAACATATTTTATATGATTCATTTATTGGAAAACTGAATGAAGTCTTTTTAATTTTAAATGTTAAAAAATGTACAATATATTCTAACAAAATGGTACATTTAAACGAAAATAATAAATAATATGTTTATTAGATTAAAAAATGTAAAATAATTTCACTCTGAATTGACTGTTATCTATTGTTAACTTTAATAAGATATTTCGTATGTGTATTAAAATACTATAAACTGAATAACTATCATATTGCAATATAAAATTTTTAAACACGAGGACCGTTAAGCATTAAAAAACGATAGCTTTAACAAGAAGTACCTTGCTATATGATCTTCATGCCAGGTGATAAAAAAAGTATTTTCTAACATATTTTATATGATTCATTTATTGGAAAATGAGGTGATTTCTTTTTAATTTTAAATGTTATATAATGTATTGTATATTTTAACAAAATGGTACATTTAAACGAAAATAATAAATAATATGTTTATTAGATTAAAAAATGTATAATAATTTTATTCTCAATCGAGCGTTACCTATTGTTAAACCTGATAAGATATTTCGTGTGAGTATTAAAATACTATCAATTGAATATCTATCACGTTTCAAACAAAATCTTTTAAACACAAGAGTCATTAAACATTACAACATGATAGCATTAACAGAAATGAACTTGCTATATTATATTGATGACAGGTGATATAAAAATATTTTCTAACATATTTTATGTGATTCATTTATTAAATACATAATTCATTTAACTGACTAAACAAATCTAAGCATTTTAACATAGAATTAAAAATTAATCTAATTAGAATTTCCATATCTTTATGGATATTAATTGATTTTGCAATAAATGAATTATATATTACTGCATTCATTTTGAATTTTTCTTCAAAGATAGCACTCAAGGCCTATATATTAACCAGTTCACAAGTAATTAATCTGCCCCACAATGTAGTGCATTGTATTATTTCCCACATTTACCCCAGATAACAACTCCTTGTTTCAAAACGTAACATATCTATCTACCTATAATCTCTTTCTGTTTGTATATACATAATATATATATATATGTATGTATATATATATGTGTATATATATATATATATGTATGTATGTATGTATGTATGTATGTATATATATATATGTGTATATATATATATGTATGTATGTATGTATGTATGTATATATATATATATATATATAAAATTGTTAAATTTAATAAGTTCCAAATATCTGTAACGCGAAGAAATGCTAAAAAGGTCACATCTGAAAAGTACAGTAAATACTTAAAGATGGAACAAACAGAAAACAAATCCCACTTACTGACTACTTTTAGGACTAAAGGCCTCTCTGCTTTTTCTCCTCGTCCGTTGACAGCGATACATCTATAAATTCCTTCGTCCTCTTTTCTCACGCTGTGAATACGAACAACCCCTCTTTGATCAACCGTTTGTCTTTCTCCAAATGGAAGTTTGCTCCCACCTAGAAATAGAAAAATAGAGATGGGTCACGTATCTTGTCATGAACCATTAAGAATAAGTATAAAGACAAGGTGAGGCTTTAGAACCTTTCAACAGAAACAAACCGATAATACATTAAGACTTTTGGGACCAGATGTTCTTTTTATTCTAATTCAATAAAACGTATATGGGCATGTGGTGATAAAAAGTAAGGTTACAATCTCTGTAGTACTACATGATATTTGATGTTCTAAACCATTGCATCAAGGGCTGTGTTTTGAAGTAGTAGTTATGCTAATTTAAGCACTTGTCTATTTTTGGATTAGTTTGAATATTCTTCGGTCCTGGTAAAATTTCTATCCTTGCATCTACTATCGTATTATCTAATCGTTTGACATCCTTGTTGAGGAAAATAAACATCGTCTTAGGTGCTCCTTTAAGTAACGAAAAATGTAAAAGTGGTTGGGACGTCTGTTGAGACAATAGCCTGTGATGTCAAATTGAAACTATTTGAACAGCGTGGTGATCATTTGGAATGTACAAAGTCCAGCATCGTCATGAATGTAGATAAATCCTAAAAAATTGATGAAGTCCAAGCCGCTGAACTTCAGTCGCTATTGTATGTTTTACACTCAGAAACTAATTAATTGGGATGATGATGATGTCTCGGTGAGATATGTTTCAAGAGAGTAGCCGATTGATTTAAAATTACAACTAGAGCTTTAGATGATTTGTACCTGAAATTCTTCGCAACTGATAATCGGATATGTTAGAATTATATTCCACTACGAATTTATTTATAAGAGATGAAACTATAAGAACTTCTCTTTTTAATTCCTTCTTGATTATCAATTGTAACTTCTAAAACATTCAAATTTTCTCAAACGATCATTATGCATTTATATAGTCCATGATTTTTGCAAAAAATATTCTATTCTAATATTCTATTCTACTTATTATGAATAATTAGGAAAGTTTAACCATTTAAATATAGAAAATATATGATTAGAAAGATTATAATTTGCAGTGGAGTAAATGTTTTTTGACAAAATGTGAATAAGTATATTAGTAAGACATTACCATTTAATTATATTTTATCGTATATGATGAACTATTAAAAAGGGTGAGTAACTTTTTAATTCTTAGTTAAATTTTAATTGTTTTCTATTAAAAAGCATTTTTTAATTCTTAAATTTATGTAATTATTTATAAAATTTAGCAGTATGTTAATAATTTTCATTGCATTTTACTGAAATATATACAATATTTAAGGCCTTAAAAACTTTTGACCTTTTTATTGACAAATTTTTAGACTGCTTTCTATTTTTGAACAAAATACATAAAATAACATTAAAAATATTTTATTACGTTAATATTTTTTATTTTTAATGATATTTTTTGTATAGTAATTTGGTTTCTAAGAACAATATAGTGTGAAAAAAATTAGAAAATATACAAAGTATATTTTAAATTAATAAAAAGTATACTAAGTATTAATAATAAGTATAAATAAAACATTAAACTCACGAATATAATATAGCATATTATATTAATACAATAATATTTTTCGGATTTTTATTTCTAAATTATTTTTATTTCTAAAAAATAAAATATTACATACACTACTGTCAAGATTTCAAATTTGCTTCTTGAGTTCTTCGTAGAACTAACTCTACTTGTCTCACAAATGCATAGAAATATTTTTATGAAAAGTGAGCAGTAGATATTTCCTCTATTTTTAAGATTGGAATAGTGTTATGCAAAGCGAACAGTCCAATTTCAAAAATATTTCTAAAAGAAATTCCTTTGATAAATGGAATGAAATGTTTTCTCCGAAACTCAACAATAATGTAAGCTATAAAAGCTTTCTTCGAAATATGTTGGTAGTTAAAAGTTTATTTTTAACATAAGGAAAAACTAGTTAATTTTTTTACGATTATTTGAAATGTATTTTCTTAGATGTAGATATGATTAAATATAAAATTCATACAATCTTTATAAAATATGAGATTGTTATTATTTTAATTACATATATGATTTGTTGTTTAGACAAAAACTGAATACCTAATAACATTTATTGTAAAATGTTATTAGTTTGTATTATTTAAAGTAAATATTGATACAAACCCTTATATTATCATGCAATATTTTTTCTCTAAACCATGAACAAACGTGTAAGTAATCTATCATTGATATGTTTGTCATTATTTTTGTTACAACTATGAATTATTCTTTGAATATAATTTAATTGGCAAAAAGCATTGATTTAAAATATCATATTAGTTTGCCCTCTCAAAATATTTCAGTTATCCACATGCAATATAAAAACTCTGCTACTAATATATTTGCAATTATTTATGTTTTAGAAAAGAATTGTTACGTTAACTTTAATTAATTGACCGAGAGTGTTCTTTAGAAACATAATTTATGGCAATGGTATGTCATATTTTATATGATTTTTAAACTACATATATATCCCATCCAATTACATCTAAAAAACAATCAGATGTGAACATATGACTTTTTATTAAGCCTATTAAATTATATTTATCATTTCTTTATTTTGTAAGTTGTCTCATCAGATCTGTTATCATACTCCTTTCCATATTCAAGGTAGGTTTACTTTTTCGGAGCAATACTGTTTCCTGAATAAAATTAAAGTACATACCTCTTGAGAAAGAATGCAGAACTAATATTCATTACACTGTGAATTTATTATGATATAGATATTTCATACTAAAAAGAATCTTTTAGAGAATGCAATGCTTAATTCAGTCTGCATGAGGAATTTACTGAACATAGGGGTTTCCTAATGTACTATAAACACTCGAATTTTGTTGAAAATTGTTTCAATCAGTCTGAGTAGCAGATGATGTGCAACCTAAAAACACAATCTTATGTACTATTTTATATGATATTTATACACGAGTCATATATACCTCATTTACTTCTAAAAAATCTAATTTGTACACATGAATTTTTAGTACGTCTTTTAAATTATACATCATTCCTTTATTTTGTAAGTTATGCCATCAGATCTGTTATCATACTCTTTTCCATATTCAAGGTAGGTTTATTTTTTCGGGGTAATAATGTTTCCTGTATACAATTCAAGTACAGACATTTTGAGAAGGCATGTAGCACTAATATTCATTACATTGATAATTAATTGTGATATATATATATATATATATATATATATATATATATATATATATATATATATATATATATATATATATATATATATATATATATATATATATATATATATATATATATATATATATATATATATATATATATTTCATTCTAAAAGCAATCTTTCAGAGAATGAAATGCTTCATTCATTCTGTATCAGAAATTTAGTGGACATTGGGTATTTCCCTGTGTACTATAAACACTTGAAGTGCGTTGAAAATTGATTAATTTAGTCTTAGTAGAAATTAGTGTACAACCGAGAAACACAATGGTATGTCATATTTTATATAATTTTTTTCACGAGATATATATCCCCCAATTTACTTAAAAAAATCTATGACTTTGAAATCTATGAACATATGACTTTTTAGAACTTCTATTAAATTATATATCATTTCTCTATTTTGTAAATTGTGTCATCAGATCTGTTATCATACTCCTTTCCATATTCATTGTAGGTTTATTTTTTAAGGGTAATAATGTTTCCTGAGTACAATTGAAGTACAGACATCTTGTGAAGGCATGCAGCAGTAATATTCATTACATTGAGATTTTATTTTGATATAGCTATTTCATTCTAAAAAGAATCTTCTGTAGAATGAAATGCTTCATTCAGTCTGTAACAAAAATTTACTTCACAGGCGGGTTTCATAATGTACTTGTGTAAAAGAAAAAATTGCTAGATTCCCCAAAATCTTAAATGAGAAATAATAAGTAAACCACAGATTTACATGCAAGTAAAATGCATACTACGTTTCCTAATAAGAAAATGAAACCCAACTTGAACATTTTCAAAGAAAAGATAAATATGACAGCCATCTTAAAATATTAAAGAGAACCTATAATATATAAGACAGAAACTACTTAATTATACAATTTAAATTCTGATATAAAATGAAAAAATATAAACTTTAAGTCCATAAGTTTGTAGTTTTTAAATTAAATATAGTGAAGTTATTTACCCCATCTGCTTAATCTTTTCATCAATAAACCAAAGTTGGTGTGGGTAATCAGATTCCGTAACGGAAAGTAAAAAGTATGATTTCAAAGTTATTCTGTTCAAATCATATAATTTTATTTTCTTTAAAAATTGTCTTAAAAAGCATTATTACAACTCCAAATCAATAGATAGATATCTTAGAGTTGCATCGATATAGATGAACAGAGAAATGTGGTTAAATAAAAATTTTATAGAGGGTTTAATGTAAACAAATGGAAATACTCAGCTAGATTCTATTCTGTCCTAAATAGAATGTATCATCATTTTAAAACCTTACAACGTTATTATATATTACATTACATTATTTCATTACACATAGTGATGACAGCAATCGAAAGGGTAAGCGCTCAAATAGATGATACAAAATTTCTTCCTTCTACGTAAAGTTTTGGTAGGAAAGTGTAGATGCATACATACATACGTAAGAACGTAATATCTGAAAGAGCACTGAATTGGTATAAAAAGGGTACTTAACCCTTTAAATTTCACTATTCAAAATTCTTTGAGGTTTGCCGGAATTAGGTTAATAATATAATTTATGAACCTTATATAAGTGAAATATGTGAAAAATATTTCCATTTCTGTAGGTAGTGTTTTGTTTTTTGAGGGGATGGGGGTTTAGTTGTGAAACTATCTATACCCTTGTGCAGCGTGAAAATAATACATTCTTAAAATTTAAATTATAGTGGAAAAACATTGAATAATTATCATTAAAAGTATGTGATAGATAAATAGATAAAGAATTTATAACTAATGTTTTGTGAAGGTATATTTTTTGCGGACATCAATGAAAAAAATCAAATTCCTGGGGGTTTTCCCACAAAGCAAGTTTATACGCGGATATTTCAAACAGAAAAATAAATTGTTTGTAGTTCTACCATTTATTAATAGTACAAAGTGTGGCATACGTAAAAAATCATCAATATATTTTTAAGAAAAAAAATATTTTAACAGATAGTTTCACTGCGAAACCACTGTTCTATAAGGTGTTAAAGTTTCATAATCTTTGTACTATACGTGAATACGTAACACTATAAGATGTCAAAACGAAGTAAGACATATTCCAAATCTGCATTTCCATTGAAATCTGAGCACTGAAACTTTTCGTGATTACAATATTTCCTTTACTTTGTAAAGGAAGTAAAAAGAAGTTTCAAGTTGTTCACTCAAGTGTCCTAAGCTCACGCAAATACTGCGATATCCATACATACTGTATAAAATTTCTGCTATATATATGTTTGCTATATTTTTTACACACATGAAATGCTCTTTTAACACTATTTAATTAACTAAATACATTAACACGAAATTAATTAAATATCAGTAACATAAAAAAAATATTGAATTTCTAATTTCAAAGTAAAACACATTACCAAAGATTAAAAATTAATCTTTAAACCTTGTTTAATGATATAAACACGAAAGTCATTACCTTTAATTATTTTAAGATTATGTAAATACCGTATTACTTCATGCATACAAATCGTAATTTTTAATTAACTGCATGGACTAGATCTATGAGTGATATTGTGCTTTTTGCCATAAAAAGCGGTTACATGATAAAAAAGTTTAATTAAAATAATAACTGAAACTCTCCCTTTTTATGCTACTGAAAGAGACCTGTATTAATTCAATCATTCGTAATTTTACTGAATTTATTGCACTAGAAACAAGAAATCTTACTGCATACACACATACACACACGCACACACACAATATATATATATATATATATATATATATATATATATATTATATATATATATATATATATATATATATATATATATATATATATATATATATATATATATATATATATATATATATATATATATATTTATATATATATATATAAATATGAATAATATATAGAATATATATATTATATATATATATATACATATATATATATATATATATATATATATATATATATATATATACATACATACACACACAACACACACACACATAATATAATATATATATATATATATATAAATATATAAATATATATACGCAGGGTGTGCCAAAAGGTCGTTTACAAACTTAACATGCAGGTCTGTCATATCATGATGAACAAGATTTACATAGGAACTTGTGTCCGAAAATGATAAATGTGACCACTACAGGGCAATAATTGCAGGAAAATCGCTGGATTGGTAGAGACGGACCGCCGCGATAACACGACCTGATTACCCTGAATTTCTACCTGTGGGACCGCATAAAGCCCATGGTGTAAGAGACACCCCAACGTCGTACATGGATCATATAGCCATGATCGCGAAAGCGGTAGCACGTGTCCGTGACACTCCTGGCCAATTTGAAAGGGTTCGTGAATCCATGCGCCGACCTTGTGAAACGTGCATTGTGGCGAAGGAAAACAATTTTGAGCATTCGTTGTGATGTAATCATCATCTGTAGTAAAAATCATATTAACACAGCTTATATATATATATATATATATAAAGCAATTTATATATATATGTATATATATATGTATATTGTAATATATAATAATTATATATATATATATATAAATATATATATATATATATATATATATATTATATATATTATATAATATATAATATAAATTATATATATTATATTATATATATTTCTTAATAATATAAATATATATATATATAAATGTACATTATTTTCAAAGAAATTTATATATAAAAACAAATTCAGTTACTTTTTCTCTGTGATTATTATAAGAAAATTAATTTTATTATATTCTATTATATACATATATTTCTATTATATATATATAGATAATATAATTTTTTAAGTAAAACTTATATTTACAATTATTAAGCGATAAGTACTTAATATTTTATATTTTGAATTTTTTTTATAATATATATATATATTTAGTAAATAAATTTATATTATAGATATATAATAAAAATCAATATATATTCGTAGATTATAATAATTTCTGCTATATTCAAAACTAATTTTTCATAGATTGTTTTGTTACACTCCTTAAAAATTATTTAGTTTATTTATACTAACTAGAACGTGACTTAAATTAACAAAAATAGTTTATAAGAGATAAAAAAAAGTAACATTTTCTTACTCGCATAAACAATTTTAAAATAATATTTAAGAAATAAAATTTTGAAAATGAATGATTTCTAAATAAATTTCTTATATAAATATTTTAACAAATGAATAATTTACAGTAAGAATTAAGGAATTAAAATGTTTCTGTAGTGTGTTCTGTAAACAAAATGTGTTAAATTATTTCATAATATAACATTTAAAAAAATTAAAATCACTAAGAAAATAGAAAGTAAAAAATGTTTTATTGTCTATATAATTTGTTTTTTAAATTTTATATGAAACTGTAGTAAAGTGAATGATTTATTTTGTAAATTAAACCACTAAGTGCTATCAATGCTTAAATAATCTATTGGATATTTAAGAAATTAAAATATAAAAAAATAGCAATTTTTGTGATATGAAATAATATGCATATTAAATTAAATAGTTTTATTTTAATAAATAAATAAGATACTTAATGTCTATTTGATAATAGTTTCAGTTTCTAACTGATATTATAAAATGTGATTTTAGAAATAAGTGCATTTCTGTTTTTTTTATCTCTGTTAATGTAATCAGTCATTCTTAATGTATTACTTCATCTAAGAAATCCAGTCAGTTTATAAATAAATTAGACCTTTTCAATGAACTAGAAAATTTTACTCTAAACATTTTTTTTTATCATTTCATATTTATTCTTTATTATTTTGTAGTGAATCCAATATTAGTTATTATAATAAATATTTTTTTCAGATAGAAAGATAATATGTCCTTTAAATTGACATCAAAATATATTAAGTAGAAAAAATTCTAAATAATGCATTTAACGTATAAAATTTCATTACATTTAAAAGTTTTCACAGAGAAAATTTCTAATATATTTTAAACGTTATTGTGTGCGTGTAATAGTAAAAACTTACCATAAAAATTTCATTGTATAGTTGATTGAAATATATTACTGAATCTCAGAAAACCAGTTTTTATAAAAGTTAGACACATTTTAATGAACTAGTAATTTTTATTCTTTTTATCTTATTTATTCTTTATTTTTTTTGTAGTGAATCCAATTTTAGTTATTATAATCAATATTTTTTTCTAGTCAAAATTTAATATGTCCTTTGAATTGACTTCTAAGCGTGTTAAATAATAAAAATAATGCATTTAAGGTATCCGTAAGGTATACGTAAGGTATGCACATAAGGTATTCTAAACAATGAATTTAAGGTATATGATTTCATTAAATTTAATAGTTTTCACAGAGAAAATTTCTTATATATTTTAAAAGTTATTGTGTACGTGTCATATTAAAAATTTAGTATACAAATTTCATAGTATACTTGATTATAATATATTACTTAATCTAAGAAAAACAGGCAGTTTTTATAAAAGTTAGACCCATTTTAATGAACTAAGAAATTTTATTCTAAATAGATTTTTTTATCTTTCCATATTTATTCTTTAGTTTTTTGTAGTGAATCAAATATTAGTTATTATAATTAATATTTTTTCAGATGGAAAGATGATATGTCCTTTGAATTGATTTCTAAACATATTAAGTAGTAATAATTTTAAATAAAACATTTAAGGTATAAGATTTCATTAAATTTAAACGTTTTTACAGAGAGAATTTCTTATATGTTTCAAAAGTTATTGTGTACGAGTCATATTAAAAACTTAACATAAAAATTTCATGGAATAGTTGATTGTAATATATTACTTAATATAAGAAAACCAGTCAATTTTTGTAAAGTTAGACCCATTTTAATGAACTAGGAAATTTTATTCCAAACTGATTTTTTATAGATTCATATTTATTCTTTAGTTTTTTGTAGTGAATCAAATATTAGTTATTATAATTAATATTTTTTCAGATGGAAAGATGATATGTCCTTTGAATTGATTTCTAAACATATTAAGTAGTAAAACTCTAAATAATGCATTTAACGTATATGATTGCATTAAATTTAAAAAAATTTCCCAGAGATATTTCTTATATATTTCAAACTTTTATGGGTATGTGTCATATTAAAAACTGAATATAAAAATTTCATGGTATAGTTGGTTGTAATATATTATTTAATCTAAGAAAATCAGTCAGTTTTTATAAAAGTTAGACCCATTTTAATGAACAGGGAAATTTTATTCTAAATGGATTATAACCTTTCCTATTTTTTCTTTATTCTTTTGTAGTGAATCCAATATTAGTTATTATAAATAATATTTTTTCAGATCGAAAGATAATATTCCCTTTTATTTGACTTCTAAACATATTAGGTATTAAAAATTCTGAATAATGCATTTAAGTAATATGATTTCATTAAATTTAATAGTTTTCACAGAGAAAATTTCTTATATATTTTAAAAGTTATTGTGTACGTGTCATATTAAAAATTTAGTATACAAATTTCATAGTATACTTGATTATAATATATTACTTAATCTAAGAAAAACAGGCAGTTTTTATAAAAGTTAGACCCATTTTAATGAACTAGGAAATTTTATTCCAAACTGATTTTTTATAGATTCATATTTATTCTTTAGTTTTTTGTAGTGAATCAAATATTAGTTATTATAATTAATATTTTTTCAGATGGAAAGATGATATGTCCTTTGAATTGATTTCTAAACATATTAAGTAGTAATAATTTTAAATAAAACATTTAAGGTATAAGATTTCATTAAATTTAAAATATTTCACAGAGAAAATTTCTGATATATTTCAAAAGCTATTGTATACGCTTCATATTAAAAACTCATTATAAAAATTTCATGGTATAGTTTATTGTAATACATTATTTAATCTAAGAAAATCAGTCAGTTTTTATAAAAGTTAGGCCCCTTTTAATGAACTAGGAAATTTTATTCTAAACAGATTATTTTTTATCCTTTCATATTTATTCTTTATTGTTTGTAGTGAATCAAAGATTAGTTACTATAATTAATATTTTGAAAAATAATATGTCCTGACTGACTTCTAAACATATTAGGTATTAAAAATTCTGAATAATGCATTTAAGTAATATGATTTCATTAAATTTAATAGTTTTTACAGAGAAAATTTCTTATATATTTCAAAATTTATTGTGTACGTGTCATATTAAAAACTTAATATAAACATTTTATGGTATAGTTGATGTAATATATTACTTAGTCTAAGACAACCAGTCATTTTTTTAAAAGTTAAACCATTTTAATGATCAAATTTTATTCTAAACAGATTATTATCCTTTCATACTTATTCTTTTTCTTGTTGTGAATCAATATAGTTATTATAATTAATATTTTTCCGATGAAAAATAATATGTCATTTGAATTAACTTCGAAACATATTATGTAGTAAAATCTAAATAATGCATTTAACGTATGATTGCATTAAATTAAAAAAAAAATCACAGAGAAAATTTCTTATATATTTCAAAATTTATTGTGTACGTGTCATATTAAAAACTTAATATAAAAATTCATGATATAGTTCATTGTAATATACATAATCTAATAAAACAGTCATTTAAAAAAGTTAGACCCATTTTAATGAAATAGGAAATTACTAAAATTATAACCATTCATATTTATTCTTTATTCTTTTTAGTGAATCCAATATTATTTATTGTATTAATATTTTTTTTTCACATCGAAATATAATATGTCTTTAATTGACTTATAAAAATTTAAAACAGTAAAAAAATTCTGAATAATGCATTTAAGTAATATGATTTCATTAAATTTAATAGTTTTTACAGAGAAAATTTCTTATATATTTCAAAATTTATTGTGTACGTGTCATATTAAAAACTTAATATAAACATTTTATGGTATAGTTTAATAAAATAATTTGAACTTAAAGTACAAGATGGGTTTCAAGTCCTAAGCTCCAAATCTCATTTCTTATCATTTTGTTCTTTAACTTTTGACTCCAGGAGACTTTTGACTTTATCTGCACATATATCTTTTAAATTAGATTTTCTTTTATAGTCGGGTAGAAGGGGGGATAAAAAGAAACATTTTTTAACATGACAAAACAATGAGAGAAAAAGAATTAGAAAATTGTATTATTTCATCTTTTTAGCCAAGAAAAACTCTTTCAAGTAATAAAATAATGGAAAAACCAATTCGAGTGAATCATTCCGGCAATTTGAAATCTTCTTACAGTGTATCAATAATTCACTACAAATTTTTTCATACTTTTGGGGGTCTGAAAAAAGAATTACGATTTTTTTTATTCTTTTTTTTTTCTAAGATTCTAAAATTTGTGTTAGGACAAATGGAATCGTCTGTCGTATGGTATGACATGAAAACAGAACACTAGAACAATTTACGGAAATAGCTTAATACTGCAGGATCCCAATGGTTTCCAATCACGGAATTTCCGTTGATACTAAAATTGCTTTCAAGTGATCAAATGATGCGTACCTATGATTGCAAATTCCAAATATAGAAAGAAAATGGTTTTGTAGATATCCATAGAAATTTCAGGAATGTATACAATGCATTCCTGTAACTCGTTATTTTTTACGGAGCGAGATTGAAAATAAATTACTTCACGTAGAAAAACATTTAAAATCAACAAAAATTGAAAATTTAATAGTTTCCAATAATATAATAATAAATAATACTATAAATAATACTAAAAATAAAATATTAATAAGTAAAATAACGATTTCAAAAACGGTTCTCATATTATGTTAAACATCGTAAATAAAACATTACTCAGTACATAACTAAATCTAATTTAACGAAAAGTTAACATTTTTAAATTTAGTTCAGTTTATTAAACTATGATAATTAGAATAAATTATATTAAATGCATCGCAATTATTCTTCAACTCTTAGTGTAAATCTTAAATAATTTACTTAAATTTAAAACAATACAAACTTCTTTACATATTAATATTGTATAAATAATATTTAATGCCTTGGAGATAATCCATAGAGTATTTTACAGTAAAATAGTAATTTTCGAAATTTCTGAAGCTATTTTCTTTTCAACAATGATTTAATTGATCTATTTAAGTTTGTTAAACTGTGATGATTAGAATAAATTATATTAACTGCATCGCAATTATACTTCTGATTCTTACTATAAATCTTAAATAATTTACTTAAATTTTAAAAAATACAAACTTCTTTACATATTAATATTGTATAAATAATATTTAATTCGTTGAAGATAATCCATAGAGTATTTTACAGTAAAACAGTAATTTTCGATATTTCTGAAGCTATTTTCTTTTCAACAATGATTTAATTGATATATTTAAGTTTATTAAGCTGTGATGATTAGAATAAATTTTATTAAATTCAACGGAATTATACTTCTAATTCTTACAATAAATCTTAAATAATTTACTTAAATTTAAAAAAATACAAACTTCTTTACATATCCATATTGTATAAATAACATTTAATGCCTTGGAGATAATCCATAGAGTATTTTACAGTAAAATAGTAATTTTCGAAATTTCTGGAGCTATTTTCTTTTCAACAATGGTTTAATTAAAAAACGAATGGGAAGTTAAGCTTCATTGCTTTAATTTATTGTGTAACAAAATATTTAATGATAAATCAGTAAAATTTAAGTCTTAACAAATTACATGTTTATAAGTTTAATATTTTAATTCTATAATATAATCATGTATGCATCCATGCTTTAATAAATACATTAATATAATTAAAAATTTATTTACAGAAATCTCTATTATAAAAATCATCATGTATAATTTCTTATCAATTTTTAAAGGTTTCTTTTCATAAAGACAACATTTATGCATTGTATAAGTGTAATTTGTGTTTCTATTATTTTTTCTAGATCAGAATACATAATACATTTGGACAATAATTTTTTTTAAAATACTCATACGATATATTTTTCAAATTTTCATATATACAGAGGTATTGTATAAAGCAGAATCCAACAATAGCGTCCGAATTTGCCAGTATGAGAATCTCACTTGCCTCTCTCATATAAATTATTCTCAGTGCGAATTGATTGCAAGATAGAAAATTTCACTTCAAAATTGTTATTTTCAACTCACTAAAAACACAACTGCTTCCATAATGTGAATTTTCAACAACATCTAATGAACATAATTAATATTATTACACTTAACATAGTTTTATTAAATTTTTTAAACGAGCACTTTAAACGAGCTCTGTGGTATGACAAATTCATTAATATTTGTTTAAACTATAAAATAAACTAAATCATTCTTTGTGTAATATTTTCGTGTAGAAATAAATTTATAACTACACTAATTTTATAAATACACTAATTGTGCGTTTATCATTTCGAAAAGTTTTCTACTTGAGAAAAAATCATCCCGGCAATTAAATATAAATTTTATATCCCGATTATTCTTTATGTTATATTCGGATTATTCTTTGTGTAATATTTTCGTGTAGAAATAAATTTTTAACTACACTAGTTTTATAATTACACTAATTGTGCGTTTATCATTTCTAAAAATTTTCTACTTGAAAAACGAATCCTCCCGTCAATTAAATATAAATTTTATATCACGATTATTCTTTGTGTTATATCCGGATTATTATTTGTGTAATATTTTCGTGTAGAAATAAATTTATAACTACACTAATTTTATAAATACACTAATTGTGCGTTTATCATTGTGAAAAGTTTTCTACTTGAGAAAAAAAATCATCCCGGCAATTAAATATAAATTTTATATCCCGATTATTCTTTGTGTTATATCCGGATTATTCTTTGTGTAATATTTTCGTGTAGAAATAAATTTATAACTACACTAATTTTATAAATACACTAATTGTGCGTTTATTATTTCGAAAAGTTTTCTACTTGAGAAAAAATCATACCGGCAATTAAATATAAATTTTATATCCCGTTTATTCTTTGTGTTATATCTGGATTATTCTTTGTGTAATATTCTCGTGTAGAAATAAATTTATAACTATATTAATTTTAAATACGCTCATTGTGCGTTTATCATTTCGAGAAGTTTTCTACTTGAGAAAAAAACATCCGGCAATTAAATATAAATTATATATATCTTTGTGTTATATCCGGATTATTCTGTAATATTTAAAATAAATTTATAACACTAATTTTATAAATGACTAATTGTGCATTATCATTTCGAAAGTTTTCTACTTGAAAAAAATCTCCGGCAATTAAATATAAATTTATATCTGGATTATTCTTTGTGTAATATTCTCGTGTAGAAATAAATTTATAACTATATTAATTTTATAAATACACTAATTTGTGCTTATCATTTCGAAAATTTTTACTTGAGAAAAAAATGCCAGTTAAATATATATAAATTTTTTTAAAATTATCATAATTTTCTATTATAAATGCAGTATAGTGTGCATTAATTATTACTTATTTAAATTCTTTATACATATCGTATCTTGTGTAATGAACAAGGTAATATACTTACGCATTCAACTATTAAATCTTGTAAATCTCAAGAATCAAACACGTTTTGGGATTAATTTGTTGTGAAATGCCTAGAAATTATGAAATCCCTTTCCAGAGCAAAATATTTAAGATGATAGTCAAATAAACATTTAAAGAAGATGTCCACAAAACGTCACTTAATCAAATATTTCAGACACCGTTCCAATGTTATTAAATGTTTAACGTATCTATATATCTAAAACTGATGTGTTTGCCTAGTGCCTATTTAGTTAATATCGAAGAGACAGTTTGAAGTGGTATAATAGTTCTCCAGCACTAGCAATATATGGGAATAAAGTGTGAAGTAGAAATATTTTCAAAAGCTCAAAGCCTGTGAAATATATTTAAATAGTAAATTTATTACGAGCACTGTGGTATGACAAGTTCCTTAATATTTGTGTAAACTATACGATAATTTAGAGCATTCTTTGAGTAATATTTTTATGTAAAAATAAAATTTATATAAATACATTTATATAAATAATAAATATATTGTGCTTTTATCATTTTGATAAATATTCTACTTGGAAAAAAAACATCCCGGCCAGTTGATATAAAGTGTCTTTCAAAAATATATCATAATTTTCTATTATTTATTAATACAGTATAAGTGTGCATTACACATTGTAGCTATTCCTAAATTATTTATACATATCGTATCTTGTGTAACGAACGAGTTAATATACTTACGTATGCAACTATTAAATCTGGTAAATCTCATTAATTTTGGGATTAATTTGTTGTGAAATGCCTAGAAATTATGGAATCTCCTGCCGGAGCAAAATATTTTCAAAGATGATAGTCAAATAAACATTTAAAGAAGATGTCCACAAAACGTCACTTACTCAAATATTTCAGACACCGTTCCAATGTTATTAAATGTTTAACGTATCTATATATCTAAAACTGATGTGTTTGCCTAGTGCCTATTTAGTTAATATCGAAGAGACAATTTGAAGTGGTATAATAGTTCTCGGGTACTAGCAATATATGGGAATAAAACATGAAGTAGATACAGTTTTAAAAACTCAAATTAAAAGCCTGTGAAATATTTTTAAATAGTGAATTTTTCAATCATATAGGAAATTTATTCCATTATAAATATATCATGGGTCTACTTAGGAATTGGGTTCCCCTTGGCACGTTTGGCGAAATTAGTGGCGATATTTATTTTAACACAATGGTTATCCATCCAAACGTTCTATTTCTTGCTTTTTCTGTCTACTTAAATTAATGCACAGTGCGCTATCTTAATAGAATTATATACTCTTACTTAATTAAAGCAAACGTCTTGAAAACCAGACATTTATATTTATGTGTAATTAATCCCTTAACAGTTTACAAATGCAACAGCTCCTAATTATTAAAAATCAGCCTTAGTGATCCATTATTGGTTTGCTATATCTAATCTTTTTAAGTAAAGCGCACTTTTAATATATAAGAAAAGAGTTACACAAGGAAAGATGGATGCAAATATCATTTTAATTTTAATATACATACAGATTGTTTGAACACGGTGAAATCAGGAGAAAATGTTAGGTGACCATACTTAAAGAATTATCACCAAGTTGGCGGGGGAACCTAGTTCTTTAGTCAAGCCATATATCCCTAACTTATGTATACAATTTTGATATTTAAATCATTTTTCTTTATTCATCATGAGGTTATAATCGCGTACGATTAGAGTTAATACTAAATAAATTAGAATAAGCTGATTTTTTCGATATATTTTTAATAAAATAAATTCACTTGTGAATTAAGTTCATTTTTTATATGGTAAAGAATGGCATCTATGAAATCAATTTTGATTATTTTACCTTTATATTTGTATTAAGAATAAAACAATTTAAATAATATAAATTGTTAAGATTTTTTATTCATTATATGGAATTAAGACAAACACGGGCTTTTAATATAATCGTTTGATTTTGATGAGTAATTGCAGGAGTTACATTACGTTTAGAACAATTATTTATTACGAAGCAACGAAATAAACTATCACGTACAACATAAATAAAGTATTATATACAAAAGAAAATTACGATACTAGTGCCAATTATAAATTTAATTTTAACCGAATCAATTTACTTAAATAGGAAATTGATTAACTATTTGTTACTTACAGTTATATTAAGAGTTTGAGGCATAACACAATAGTTTTTTATATTTGTGCAAAATGCATCACATTGTTATACCGAAATCTATATAAAATTAGATGGAAAAGTATACTATACAACGTAAACATAATGAATAGTTTAATACCATTATCATTTCTACTATGCATAACAATTTATTGCAGAGTACGATTTCATAATATATATAAAAGCCTATTTTCATTTCACGCCACTGTCACATCGATAAAATTTATGTATCAATTCAAAGAACCAATAGTATATGAGCATAAATCTACTAACATGAATGGTTACCATATATGAATGAATGGAGACTGAATGCAAAATATTCCACTTTTTTGAATGAGATACTTTCAAACCACAATTCTCCAAAGAGCTAAATTTCTCCTGAAACATTTTCAACAGAATTGCACTATGAATTATTACGATTTTCTATTCAAATCCTAACAATGTATCGCCAAATGCTTGCCTGTTGTTTACGAAAACAAATCATACTTGCAAATTGCCAACTTTTCTTACAAAGAAAGAACAGTTTAAGCATATATATAATTTTAATACTTTTTAACATAAACCAAAGAATGATACACTTTGGCAAACTTTACGTCTGAAGAATTAATAATAAATGAGTACACGTGCATTTCATTTCCCTTATTTCTGTTCAAACATTTCATAATGAATTTTTCACTGGAATCAATATCCCTCATGCTCTTTATTTATTTATAAACCACCGTCTTCCTCCGTCGGCTTTTGTAAATAAGAGATCGTATTTTGTGAAAAGAGAAATCTAAAAGAGCAATATCCATCACTTTAAGATCTTCCGGAGACTTTACTTTCGACGAAATAAATATTGACATTCGTCCTTATATATCAGAAGTTTTAAAAATTTTTGACAGTGTTTGATTTCTTGTTCCCTTCTCTATTACAGAAGTGCCTGTCAGTTTTATGTTCGGATAAAAAAGAGGTCTTATTGCTTTAATTTTCTAATGCTTGCGGTTTATTTATATTTCTCTCTATTCCTCAAGCTGATAAATATTTAGTTAAAATATAAACATGTTGCTATTAAATATTCCATTTTCTGAGATTATATTTAAAAGCTAAATAATTCAATTTAACTGTCTAGAAATTTTATGTAAAAGAACTAAATAGCATTTAAAGATAAATAAACAAATACATTTTAATATATGTCAATGAAATAGGCATATTAATGTTTTCAAATTTATGACACTCTGTTAGTAAACATCGTAAAATATTTAAATACATATTATGTATATATAGACATGTGAATCAAAAATTTTTTTTAAATCTCTTTAATTTAGTAACCATAACAAATTATCTTTCTAAATATAATATGGCGTAAGCAAATACTTAAGAATAATGAATTTAATATTTCACGAATTATATCAATAAATTGATAAAATATTTTTATTTATAGTAATATTAAGTGTTTGAGGTGTAACACATTAATTTTCATATATTTCTTTAAAATGTAATAAATTGCTACACTAAAATCTTTATAGAATTAGATGAAAAAGTTACATTACAACACAAATATGATAGTTATTTCCATTATCAATTCTGGTATGCATAAAGATATTTATTGCACAGTACGATTTTATAATATATATATATATATATATATATATATATATATATATATATATATATATATAAATATATTTATATATATATACAATATAATATAATATATATATATATTATATATATATATATATATATATGTTATTATATTTTTATATATATATATATATAAATATTCTTTAATGTCACCATAACATTTCTTCAATTCAAAGAATCAATAGTTATATGGGCATAAATTCACTAACATGAATGGTTTCATATATGCTTAAATGGAGACTGAATGCAAAATATTCCACTTTTTTGAATGAGATACTTTCAAACCACAATTCTCCAAAGAGCTAAAATTCTCCTGAAATATTTTCAAAAGAATTGCACTATGAATTATTACGATTTTCTATTCAAATCCTAACAATGTATCGCCAAATGCATGCCAGTTGTTTACGAAAACAAATCATACTTGCAAATTGCCAACTTTTCTTACAAAGAAAGAACAGTTTAAGCATATATATAATTTTAATACTTTTTAACATAAACCAAAGAATGATACACTTTAGCAAACTTTATGTCAGAAGAATTAATAATAAATGAGTGCATTTCATTTCCCTTATTTCTGTTCAAACATTTCATAATGAATTTTTCACTGGAATCAATATCCCTCATGCTCTTTATTTATTTATAAACCACCGTCTTCCTCCGTCGGCTTTTGTAAATAAGAGATCGTATTTTGTGAAAAGAGAAATCTAAAAGAGCAATATCCATCACTTTAAGATCTTCCGGAGACTTTACTTTCGACGAAATAAATATTGACATTCGTCCTTATATATCCCAAGTTTTAAAAATTTTTGACAGTGTTTGATTTCTCGTTCCCTTCTCTATTACACAAGTGCCTGTCAGTTTTATGTTCGGATAAAAAAAGAGGTCTTATTACTTTAATTTTCTAATGCTGGTGGTTTATTTATATTTCTCTCTATTTCTCAAGCTGATAAATATTTTGTTAAAGCATAAAGGTATTGCTATTAAATAGTACATTTACTAAGATTTATATGATTTATTAATAATTTGATTTAACTGTTTAGTTAGTTTCTTCTAAAGAACTAAGTAAGTTTTAAAGATAAATGAATACATTTTAATATCTGTCAATGAAATAGGCATATTAACGTTTTCAAATTTATGACTTTCTGTAAATAAGCATCGTATAATATTTATTTACAAATAATTTATATATAGACACACATGTAAGTAAAAATTCAAAAACTGTTGCAAAACTGTCTTTAATTTAGTATACATAAAAATATTATCTTCTAAATATGATTTGATTTAAGCAAATACTTATGAATAAGGAACTTATAAAATACTGATGTAACAATAAATAATACTGATGAATAAAAATACTGATGCAAACATGAACTCGAATTTTAATTTGGCAAAACTTTAGGAAGTAGATTTTTAATTAACCATTCAAACATTTAAAATTGAAAAAAAAAATCTTACATGCATATGCAGTTAACCCTCTTAAAAGTTTTATCATAAACCAAGATATTAAACCTTTTTTAAACGAAAAGTAGAAAATGTATTAGGAAAACTATTTACTATAAATTTTAGCAATAATATATTTTTTTTGCACGTTTAAATATGTTTTCCAACACTAAGAGACAAATAAAGTAAAGATAAATGTTTTGTTTGATATCGATTATACATTTTTAAAAATATTAAATATTAACCTCAATTAAGTGTAATTGGACCGTGTAAAAATTCATAGTGAAGCTAATTTTTTTACGGATAACATTGGAGGGTACGTCTATGTGCTACTCAAGAAGCATTAGACAGAATAACAGCGAGACGTGCGATTTAACAATCTGTAAATTTTTGGCATAAGCAAATAGTTATGAATAATGAATTTTTAAATTGTACAAAACATTAGAAATTAGAATTTTAAAAACATTCGAACATTAAAAAATGAAAAAAAAGTACTTACACACATGCATATGCGGTTAATGCAGTATGCTTATAAGTTTTATCATTACCTAAGATATTAAAACTTTTTGAAACGAAAAGTAAAAAATGTATTAGGGAAAATATCTACTATACATTTTAGCAATGATTTGTTTTTTCACTTCTAAATATGTTTTCTCTCACTATCAGACAATCAAAGTAAAGATAAATGTTTTGTATAAAACAGATTATACATTTTTTAAAAATATTAAATATTAACTTCAACTAAGTGTAACTGAACCAGGTAAGAGTTCTTTGTGAAGCTAAATTTTGTACTGATAGCATTGGAGGTTACGTCCAAATGCTACTGAAAATGTATTTGATGTAATGCTTTGCGACGTCAGATTGGATGATCGCTTCCAAAGAGTAAACAAACCTTTTACAATCTCCATTTCTTCCCAAACAATTTTATGGACTTTCACACGCGTGTTCCGGCCACGCTACTAAGACCAACGTCTAAGCAACACAAGGTTTTGAATTTCAAAATCATTTTATTCATAGCTCCAAGTCGTAGAACTCGTTCAAATAACCTTCCCCTGACTATTGGATATTAAATCTGCAGTAGCATATTCCCTATTCTGATAGTACAGCTTCACTAACAGTGTCTTTTCTGGTAACATCCCCATGATACGACTGCTGGTACATCTGAATACCTCATGGTCTTTGTAGCCTGGAGCACCAGGATAATCTGAACCTACCAATCTAATCCTGAGATTTCTAGCAGTAAGCACAAAACTGATTACGAACTAATGTACTAAAATAAAAGTTGACGGATAAAAGAGAGAGAGTAGTGGATTCGTGAGTTTATACACAGTAAAGCTCATTATATGCACGATTCCCATGCAACGTCACAGAAATTTTCTTGTTCAGCTCCATCTGTTGGTAATTTTATTAAACGTTTTTATTTACACTAAAATCCCAATTCTTTTGAAGCATTTGTGTTCTGTGAATTATTAAATTTATTCAGTGAATTATCATTATTCAGTGAATTATTACATTTTCATAGGTATACTTTAGAACAGATGCATTATAGACGCCGGCCCCATCAGCCATTTTTGTTTTGGTGACCAACAGAAAAATGTCTATTTGAAAAATTGCCAATTAAAAAAACATGGTGACGATTAACGTTTTATCAAAGACCACTAAAAAAACATGGCTGTGGTCACATGGTATATTGGTTTTGGTTTGGTTTAGTTTGGAGTGCTACGGTGTACTTTTTTGCAACACGAGTGCTAATGAGACAGGGACCTACAGACTGAAGCTGATTTCTAACGGCTACGTACATCCATGCCACCATGGGATTCAAACCCACGAACTCCGGTACCAAAGGCCAACACCTTAAAAATTCGGCCATTGTGTGGCCACATGGTATATTGGAAATACACCAATTAACAAAACAAAACATTTTCCAATAAAAAAAAAAGAATCTCACAGATTCCCAATTTATAGCAATATTAAAATAAAATTAGCATAATAATTATATTTTTTTTCGTCATTTAAAAAATAAATAACAGATTAGTAATATATATATATATATATATATATATATATATTTAAATAAGCATAATATTATAAAAAAATCTAAATTATTTAATTTCCTTGTGATAAAATAAATGTAAAATAAATTTAATAACAACATAATATATTAAAAAAAAATGCATTTAAAAATGGCATAATATCTATATATTAAGAATGTATAAATTCACTATATTTTATAATTTAATATATATGTGTGTGCAACAAAGCTAATAAGAAGAATTTATTTTATAAATATGTGATTGCTTTAAATGGAAATAAATTATTATGAAGCTATCCACTACGCGAAAACAAATTAATATAAACGAACGAAATTTCAAATTTTGATGAGTTCCACAAAAGTTTCTCAGTGGTATAGTATAAATTATGCAACAGTAATAAATTAGAGCGAATCATGCTTACCTATATTTTTCTGTATTATAAATAATCTTCATTTATAAATAAGTAATATCATTGAAAATTTAATAGAAATGATACACATTAATTTATTTTAATGATATTTAAAATTCGAGTTCACATTAAATGATAATGATTATGAAAATTATATAAACTAATCAACAAGCATGATTAAGAATAATAAATTGATCATTTAGGTCATAAATTGCAACCTTGCATGATCAGGGAGATTTAAAACTCTGACATATTTTACAATTTTAATAAAAAATGAAATATAATTGTAAATTAATTGCATGATATTATTTATTAATATTTAGGTACTTGGGTGAAAAAAATCAGATTGCATAAAGTGCATTTATTTTATGTACCATAAACAATATGACTCTATGTTTCTTCAATTTTTAATATGGAAATAAACATTTACATTTGTGATTCTAAAATTGTACGCTGTTTAAATGTTTATGTTGTTTGGTTTCAGTGTAAGATAATTTTTGAACATATATAGAATACATTAAGCTGATTAATTCGACATATACTCATTGATTAACGAATTCGGTAAAAAGATAAAAATATCTTCATTTAAATAATAATATATATTGGTAATACACTTATGTTTCAGTTATTTAAGATTTCGTATTTCTTGGAAACTTTTAAAATGGAAAAAAAAATATTTTACTTTTACTTTAATTATATTTTGACATATGATGTTTGTTTTAGCAATGCTTACAAAGGAATCCATAAATTAGTTATCCAATTGAATAAACATTTTCTGTTCATTTAACACATATTTAAAACATTCGCATTAGGTTTAATGGGAATTTAAATCCCTGAAATATCTTACAATTTAAGAAATAAAATATAATATAATGGTTAATTATATGTATGATATTATTTACTAATATTTAGGTCTTTTCATCTAAAAAATCAGATTGCATAAAAGGTATTTATGTACCATAAACAATATCATTCGAAGTTTCTTCAATTTTTAATAATAAAACAAACATATCGATTTTAAAATGTACTCTGTTTAAATGTTTAAGTAATAATATTGTGGTACATACTTACTTTTATGTTTAGTTATTTAAGATTTCGTATTTCATGGAAACTTTTCTTTCATGACAAAAAAAAAAAAACTTTTTCTTTTACTTTAATTGTATTTCGACATATGATGTTTGTTTTAACAATGCTTACAAAGGAATCCATTAATTAGTTATCCAATTGAATGAACATTTTATGTTCATTTAACACCTATTTAAATCGTTCGCATTATGATTAGTCTAAATTTTTGACGTTAGTTTTAAAAAGTAAAAGTTTATTTGCTAGTTAAATGGAAACATGGCTTTCGCTCATTCGCTTAATGAGAATTTAAAACCCTGAAATATCTTACAATTTAAGAAAAAACATAATATAATTGTTCATTAATTGTATGATATTATTTATTAATATCTAGGTACTTGCATGTAAAAAATCAGATTGCATAAAAGGTATTTATGTACCATAAACAATATCATTCGAAGTTTCTTCAATTTTTAATAATAAAACAAACATTTATATTGGCGATAATAAAACTGTACTCTGTTTAAATGTTTAATAAATAATATTGTGGTACATACTTACTTTCATGTTTGGTTATTTAAGATTTTGTATTTCTTGGAAACTTTTCTTTCATGAAAAAAAAACTTTTTTCTTTTACTTTAACTGTATTTCGACATATGATGTTTCTTTTAACAATGCTTACAAAGGAATCCATTAATTAGTTATCCAATTGAATGAACATTTTATGTTCATTTAACACCTATTTAAATCGTTCGCATTATGATTAGTCTAAATTTTTGACGTTAGTTTTAAAAAGTAAAAGTTTATTTGCTAGTTAAATGGAAACATGGCTTTCGCTCATTCGCTTAATGAGAATTTAAAACCCTGAAATATCTTACAATTTAAGAAAAAACATAATATAATGGTAATTATTTATATGATATTATTTATTAATATCTAGGTACTTGCGTGTAAAAAATCATATTGCATAAAAGGTTTTTATGTACATAAACAATATCATTGTAAGTTTCTTCAATTTTTAATAATGAAATAAACATTTACATTTGTGATTTTAAAATTGTAATCTGTTTAAATGTTTAAGTAATAATATTGTAGTACATACTTAATTTTACGTTTATTTATTTAAGATTTCGTATTTCTTAAAAACTTTTAAAATGAAAAAAAAATTCTTTTACTTTTACTTTAATTGTATTTCGACATATGATGTTTGTTTTAACAATGCTTACAAAGGAATCCATTAATTAGTTAAGTAATTGAATGAACATTTTATGTTCATTTAACACCTATTTAAATCGTTCGCATTAGGTTTAGTCTCAATTTCTGACTTTAGTTTTAAAAAGTAAAAGTTTAGTTGCTAGTTAATTGGACAAATGGCTTTCGCTCATTAGCTTAATGGGAATTTAAAACCATGAAATATCTTAAAATTTAAGAAAAAAATAAAATATAATGGTCAATTAATTGTATGATATTATTTATTAATAACTAGATACTTACGTGTAAAAAGTCAGATTGCATAAAAGGTATTTATGTACCATAAACGATATCACTGTCAGTTTCTTCAATTCTTAGTAATGAAATAAACATTTACATTTGTGATTTTAAAATAGTAAGCTGTTTAAATGTTTAAGTAATAATATTGTGGTACATACTTACTTTTATGTTTAGTTATTTAATATTTCGTGTTTCTCCGAAACTTTTAAAATGAAAAAAAAATTCTTTTACTTTTACTTTAAATTGATATTTTGTAACAATTTCAAAAATGATTTTAATTGAATGAACAAATTATTTTATATTTAATTATAAAATATTTAAATTTTTTTATTTAATAACATTTTGTTTTTTAAAAATATTTTTTATATTGACTTTTATTGCAGCTAAAAAGTAATTAAGTTTATATAATAGTTTAATAAAAATGAATATTAAAAAAATTAAAATTTTTAATAAAATAAAAAAATTCATATTATATAATGTCATATGTATATAATTTATACTGTATTTACGTTAAAAAGTCAGATCTTAAAAAAAAAAAAATAAAATCGATAAAATTTTTCTTTTTTAATTCTTAAATTACATATTAATTGTATTTATTTTAGTTTTGTTTTAACAATGCTTAAAAAGGAATGTAATTGTTATGTTAAATGAACTTTTATGTTCATTTAAAACTATTTAAATATTCGTATTTCTAAATTTTACTTTTTTAAAAAGTAATGTATTTCAATATATGATGTTTTCATTTCAATGGGAATTTAAAATCCGAAATATCTTACAATTTATAAAATATAATGACATTTAATTTAATATCATTTTTAAATAGTGCGAATTAGGTTTAGTCTAAATTTGTGACGTTAGTTTTAAAAAGTAAAAGTTTATATGCTAGTTAATTAGACAAGTGGCTTTAGCTCATTTGCTTAATGGGATTTTAAAATTTTAAACTGTTTAAATGTTTAAGTAGTAATATTGTGGTACATACTTACTTTTACGTTTATTTAGTTAAGATTTCGTATTTCTTGGAAACTTTGAAATGAAAAAAAAATAGTTTTCTTTTACTGTTCTTTTAATTGTATTTCGACATATTATGTTTGTTTTAACAATGCTTCAAAAGGAATCCATAAATTAGTTATCCTATTAAATGAACATTTCATGTTCATTTCATACCTATTTAAACCGTTCGCATTAGGTTTAGTCTTAATTCATGACGTTAGTTTTAAAAAGTAAAAGTTTATTTCGTAGTTATTTGGAAACATGGCTTTTGATCATTCGTTTAATGGGAATTTAAAACCCTGAAATATCTTACGATTTAAGAAAAATATAAAGTATAATGGTCAATTAATTGTATGTTATTATTTATTAATATCTAGGTACTTGCGTGTAAAAAATCAGATTGCATAAAAGGTATTTATGTACCATAAACAATATCATTGTAAGTTTCTTCAATTCTTAGTAATGAAATGAACATTTACACTTGTGATTCTAAAATTGTACGCTGCTTAAATGTTTATGTAATAAAATTGTGGTATATACTTGCTTTTATGTTTAGTTATTTAAGATTTCGTATTGGATACTTTTTTTCATGAAAAAAAAACTTTTACTTTTACTTTAATTGTATTTCGACATATGATATTTGTTTTAACAATGCTTAAAAAGGAATTCATTAATTAGTTATACAATTGAATGAACATTTTATGTTCATTTAACACCTATATAAATCGTTCACTATTTAAATCGTTAGGTTTAGTCTAAATTTGTGACGTTAGTTTTAAAAAGTAAAAGTTTATTTCCTAATTAATTGGAAACATGGGATTCGCTCATTCGTTTAATGGGGATTTTTTTTCTAGGATTTAAAAGGGATTTTGAACTTGAGGTATGAAACAAAATATAAACACTTAAATCTAAAAATAAGTTAAGACATCGGTATAGAGTATTTAATAGGAAATAGAAATTATTAATCAGAAAATAAAGGTTTTAGTATTTTACTGACACATATTTTTTTTAATTCATTTAAAATATAATTCAGTAGTTTATATAATGTTATTTTTCTATGTTATTTTTCAAAGCAGAATTTAAAAGAAAACCTGCAACTGTACTCAATTATATGAAAAAATTCATTTTTGAAGTTAAATACAGATTTTAATTCATATTTTATCTGCTTTTCTAATTTTCTAAATTTTCTAAAGAGGTTTACTAAATTTAATATTTTTCTCAATTATATGACAAAAGTCATTTTTGAAATGAAATACAGATTTAAATTCATATTTTATCGGGTTTTGTAAATTTACTAAATTTTCTAAAGAGGTTTACTAATTTTAATATTTTAATGAATTATATGACAAAAGTCATTATTGAAGTAAAATATAGATTATTCGTACTTTATATTGTTTTCTAATTTTACTAAATTTTCTAAATATTCGAAAGAGTTTTACTAATCTTAATATTTTCCTCCATTTATATGACAAAAGTCATTTTTGAAGTAAAATATAGATTACTTATATTTTATCTGGTTTTCTAAATTTTCTAAATTTTCTAAATATTCTAA
>CM063511.1:29945539-29970539 GCA_032207245.1 Pardosa pseudoannulata | reverse complement strand
ATAGTATTTTAATAATATTTAATAACATTTTCTTTGTTTTATAATAATTTACTTTACATTTTAATAAATAAATTTATATATTTTTATAATAATAAAATATATCAAATAATTTATATATTAAAATAATAATTTTATTATATTTTATAATTTAATAAACAACAAATATTTTAAATAAAATAAATTTATAATTCATATATTTATATATATTTTAATAAAAATATATATATATATATTATATATATATAATATTTAATATTATATAAATATATATATATATATACAATATATATTATATTATTATATCTTTAATATATATATATATATATATAATATATTTATATATTATATATATATATATATATATATATATATATATATATATATATATATTAATATATATATATATATATATATATATATATATATATTATATATATATATATATATATATATTATATATAATATATATATATGTGTTATAATGTATACATATTAATTTTAAGTTATACAGTTATTTATAAGATACATTTTTAATATTTACCTAAATAAAGACGCCCTCTTTTACATGCATAATGATTACTTATAAAAATGCAGTTGTTATATAGTAATATAATAATATAGTTATATATTAAACATTTAATATAAATTTAAATAAGAATTTTTATTCAATTTTGAACTAATTGAAAATAGCTATATCTGCTTTTAACGTATAATATTTGCTTACAAAAAATAAAGGAACCATAAAGTGTATAAAATGCTGAGAATATGTTAAATAAGAACAATCAAATATAATACTGTTTAAATGTTTAATAGGAATTTATCATCTATATTCACACACACAGCAAACACAATACACAACACAGCAAAAATATTTACACAGTATTAATTACACAACGAAAAGAAATCAACTCCAATAAGAGAAGTTTAAAAATTGACTTCTAAAAATTCTGGAATATAAATAACTTCTACAAATTTAAATTTATTTTAGAAATATTTCTAAGTAAAATATAACATGTATCGACACTTAAACATGTGAACTAACAATTTATATACCCTAGTAGAATTCAGTTTGTAAATTAAATTTGGTTTGGTTTATAGTACTATGGTCTACTGTTTTGCTACATGAGTGCAAATGAACGCAGGACCTACTAAGGCCAATTCCCAACGGTATAGACATGTTATCCATCGGATTCGAAACTGCGAATTCTGGTACTGATTGTGAACCCTTCATTGAATAATAAAAACTATTGAATATTTTCTTATCATAATGGTGCTACAGCTTTAGTTAAAATATTTCCTTTTAATACAATTTGTTCTTAAAATATTTATTGTTTATCTTCTCTGATTTTAATAATACAAATCCAAAGTTACAAAATATGCGGTATAAATTATAAAAATAGTTTTCTGAAAGCTGCACTAACAAATGCAGTTCCTCGTTGCTTATCTAATTTTCTACGTATAACCGGAGCATCAGAAACTTAACCCCAAAGTCACATTCACTTAATTTGACTCTTTCCAAATTTCGAGTCTGATATTGAATGTTTCGCTCGGTGAGTATATTTTGTTTCATATTAATCGGAAATGTGAGATCCTCAGATCGATAGTTAAATTCGGTTGGTACGAACACCTTTGCATTCTTGGAATATTTCACTACAAATGTAATATTGCTTTATCGGTATATTTATGAGGAAGGTAAGAGTAAGAGATATATATATTGCGGCTGGAATTCTTGAGAGATGAAAGATTTGTACAGAGAGATGTATTAGAAATCAATTTATTGAGAAGTAATTTGCGGTAGTTTTCGAGATATTGATAATGAATCAGCATATCACGGAATCATGTTCTTACTAATGCTTTTAATTTAAAACAACTATACTGTAGACTTACTATAGAAAATGTTCTTAGAATGTTTGATATTTACATTAAATTGTGAACTAGGATATTTTTTATTTATGTGGCATGTATACTTTCAAAAGTATATTTTCCTCGGTGTGTGTTTCCTAATATTTCTGGCAGTGGAATATATCACATAGGCTGCAAAAATGCAGGTCACAATTTTTTAGAAGAGCCTTAAATACAAATCAACGTTACTTGGTGATTTAAAGTAAAAATTTGCTATCTCGAAATACAAATTTTAGAGCCTGTCTGCTCACGAGGAAGTTAGACGAGGAAGTTAATGCGGTTGACAACATTATTTACTATTTAAGCCGCAGTACCTCAGTCAGCAAACATCTCGTAACAGGAGGGTTACTTGTGGTTCAGAGCTAAGATCTACCAAAAAAAAAGTCACAGTTTTCAGAACAGAAAATGCAAAATTAATTTTTGTGTAAGTAGACATTAACTTGGAAAATAAGTGACCCTTTAGAAAAAGAAGTTGTGATGAAAAATTCAAAAGTATAGTTTGATTTATTTTGCGCATCTACTTACACCTTGAAATTAGGTTTTCATTTTATTGATTGGTTTAACCCATATTGTTCCACGCACACTAAATATTTCTGTAAGTTATTAAAAGTTAATCCATATCCTTAATATGGTGTAACTAAGTATATAAAATCAAAATTTTGAACAATTGTTTTCTGTATTTGGCTGTCTTATAAATAGGACAACGGTCCATTACACTACTAAAACTTAACAAATATCACTTACATTGCATTAGGCTGATTCATAGATAAAATTTGGGGAAACAGTTAAAACAAAGTCCAACACTACATTTTAAGCATACTGTTGTAGGCTTTCTCTTGCAATTATTGAACTGGCAGTAAGAGAGTAACTGGCAGAAAACTGGAGATCTTGAAAAAAATCTCCAGTTTTCTGAATAGAATAGACATCTATTTACCCCTTCTTGTGTCCAGGTGTGTGAACAGGTGTTTGAACTGGTTTTCATTGAAAGATAAGAAAATAATGTGCACTATCAATGCAACATCGAATTCATAGAAAAATAATCAGAATTGGACCGTCGTCTTAATTTTAAGTCACCTTTTTTATACTTCCAAAATACACATGTAAAGTATATTTTTCAACAGAAACTTTCGGCTACATTACTAATTCTGTTTTT
The DNA here is from genome assembly GCA_032207245.1 of Pardosa pseudoannulata. Lineage (NCBI taxonomy): Eukaryota > Metazoa > Arthropoda > Arachnida > Araneae > Lycosidae > Pardosa > Pardosa pseudoannulata. Next base: position 29,967,484 of record CM063511.1, on the reverse strand, counting down.
AAACTAAAAGTAACCTCCACAATTCTTAAAAAATACTAATAATAAATATAAAATTAAAGATTAAAAAATGACAATTTTAAGAGGTTGCTGAAAATAAATTTTACAATACGATATAATTTGATTTCTCAGTATTTTTAGTTACTATGTTAAAGTGTGTCTATTTTAAAGGTGTTAAAATAAAATTCACTCAGAAAATATTTATAACTTTATATTTAAATGGAATTTTATTTGCTGTCCTGTTTATAGGACAACGGTCCAATTTAACACACTTCACTGAGCTCAGTGGGCAAAGACAACGATCTCCTAACTTAGACATTAACCCGAGCTGGCCTAAGATCCGCCATGTTTGTTAAAGGTCAGTGGGGCAAGTAAAATATGATCGTGGTCACAATGTCCTCTATGTTCTCAATAAATACCTCTGGGTGTGGCAGGCCAAGCGTATGGGTCTTCTGCTTGGCTCCTGCTTCTAAATTACGAGAAATCACTTGAACAAAGTCGTTCTTTCACTTTACAGGTTCTCATTAAAACGAAAAGTGCAAATTTTTGTCTTAATACGAGAAGCTTCTAGCTTAATCGTGCTTGGTTTGTTAAAATGGCATCAGAAAAAACAACAACAGCAATTTACTATTTAGTCCAGTCAAGATTTGAAAGGTAAAACACAGATATTGTCAGTCTGTGAAAGCATATGATTTTTTGCTGATTATAGTGTTCTGTATGACTCTCTGAAAGAAGAGAATTCTATTAAATATATAACATACTTTGTCTGCTAGCTTAGTCTCGGCCACATGCTAATGGATAAAAGTGTTGGTGAAGATTTGAAGTGAGCAGCAGTAGCTTAGTTGGCAAAGATAACGATCTCATTAATGGAAGGTTATAGGTTTCCGGAGCTTGATCTGGTCTAATATCAGTGTGTCCATTAAAGGTGGCTGGAGTACAAAAAATATATATCCGTGGTCACAATGTCCTCCAACCTCTCAAATACTACCTCTGGGGTGTCAGGGTAAGCTTATGGTATTCTTCTTGGTCTCTGCTTCTAAATTACGAGTATCCACTTGAGCAAAGTCGTCTTTCATCCTAGAGGTACTCATTAAAACGAAATCACAAAACTTTGCCTTAATATGAGTAGCGTGTAGCTCAAATTATACTTCGTTTGCCCAAGTAGCATCAATAATAACTGTAACAATAGCAAAATTGTGAGGTTAGCAGAAACTTCCATCTTCGATTTTCACGAATTTTCAAAGGTACTTTTTATAGCAGAAAAATTCTATTTAAGTTTCTATAACCCAATATAAAAGTTTTGTGTATTTCTGTCAGTAACAAGAAAACTCAAAAGGCAGATAAGGAAATCATTTCAGGTTTTAACATTTATCGTTTGAATTCCTAATAGTTCAAACTAAAGTTAAGATTAGTGTTTCTGAACTGATCTATATTGTTAAATAATAATTTTAAATGCATCTAGTTAAAATGTAATTACGGGTGATTAGGCCAAATGGGAACGTTTATAATGTAAAGCTATATTATTAAATCAAAGGTAAATTTATATCATCACTATTTCTAGATGATATGATTTTACGATGTTAAAAACATCCCAGTGCTTTAAATATAACTTGAGTTAATTAGATTTTTAATCACACGCCATAAATTTAATAACATTTTTAAGTGGTTAGAGAAATTGAAATCTGGAAACTCAGCTGAAATAATATTTTGGACTTTATTATATTCAAAATTAAAAGATTTATATTAATAAAACTTTGTGTTTTTAGGATATCACTTTTATGTTTAACATTCTTTATTAAGTGTTTACATATTAAAAATAATGTAAATTTAATAAAAAAGATATCACATGTTTCTTACTTATTTTAAGTCGGAATAATCTGCGTAATTTTACAGCGAGATTATAACATTGCATACCAATTATATTTCTATGTTTAGAAATGCATAAAATCATTGTATGTTAAACTAAAATATATCATAACTATTCCAGTTTAGCAAAACTATATTTATTGACAAAAAAAAACAAATAAGTTACACTAGATTATTAATTATATTTTAAACGTATATTTATTTCTAATAATTATAAATTTTAAATTCATTTTTTATAATTTTTTATCTGAAAGAGTAGATTTTTCAACACCAAACTATACAAAGAAATGTAATATGAGGTATCAGGTATTTTTATAGCAATTAATAATTAAATTGAGGATTTGTAAAACATTAAAAAGATATTTTAATTTTAAATTCATTTTTTATAATTTTTTTTATCTGAAACAGTAGAGTTTTCAACACCAAACTATACAAAGAAATGTAATATGAGGAATCAGGTAATTTATAGCAATTAATAATTAAATTGAGGATTTGAAAAACATTAAAAAGATATTTTAATTATACATAGGGAATTTCACTAACTTTTTTACAGCTTATGATTTTTTAATATTACACATGAAAACTTAAATATCTTCTCAGTATTCGATATCCAGATATAATCTAATGTTTTACAAATCAAAAATATAAGTAACACGAAGCATAAAAAAACAGGTAAAGAAAATTGGTTTACTAAGCAAAACCAATATACAAAAAAAATCGAGAAAATAAAGCAATCACTTGTTTGTAAAATTACATCTAATTTTTAAGCTTTTTGTAGGCATTTCTTTCGTAAACTTCTCTCATATACTGAACTGCAAAGAAAATTTAGATATTTTCTCAGCATTCGATATCACGATATGAGCTAATGTTTTCACAATCAAAATTATAAGTAACACGAGCTGTAATAAAATATTAAATAAAATTGATTAACTAATCAAAATCAATAAACAAAAAAAGTCGAGAAAAAATACCAATGACTTGGTTGTAAAATTAGATCTAATTTTTAAGGCTTTTGCAGGCATTTCTTCCGTACACTTTTTTCATATACTCAACTGCAAAGAAAATTTAGATATTTTCTCAGCATTTGATATCAAGATATAAGCTAATGTTTTCAGAATCAAAATTATAAGTAACACGAGCCGTAATCAAATATGTAAAGAATATTAGTTAACTAAGCAAAACCAATAAACAAAAAAAAGTCGAGAAAAAAACAGATCACTAGTTTGTAAAATTACATCTAATTTTTAAGCCTTTTGTAGGCATATCTTCCGGAGACCTCTCACATATACTGAACTACAAAATCATAAAAAAGTAATTCAAGTTCTTTATAAATATACTTTCAAAATATATTCAAAGCCTTTTACTAAAGCAAAAAAATAAACTGAAAGCATTCATATTTATGTAAATAAATTCATAATTATGATTCCTTAAGTTTCTCGATCTGTAAGATATTTGATATTTAAAAAAAATGTAATTTAGCGTAAAAATAATTTTTTTTTCCAAATGTGCATTTTTGAATTCAAAAGTATTACAGTGAAATTGTTTGTGGAATCTTGCACAAACTGAAATATGCTACAAATTATTTTTTACATTTCTTTTGAAGCAGATGTATAAAATATGAATAAGTTTAAATAAAATCATTAAAAGTGCAAAAAAGAAAAAAATGTTTTGAAATATTATTTAAAGCTAAAACATTGCATCTTTACTATTTCTTACAATTTACATATTACAAGAAAAATGAATAAATTTGAATAAATTTGGTTTTTTACTTGTTAATTCATGTGCATAATCTAAAACGGCAAGTCTGGTATGAATATTTTACACATATTTCTCTTTCTTAGTACAAAACTATGGTTCTTTCTGAATTTAAAAAAATATTTATAAAATATATATACATTTATATAGTATATATATTATATATTTTATATAATATTATATATATATATATAATATATATATTATATATATATTATATATAATATATATATTTATATATATATATATATATATATTATATATATATATATATATATATATATATATATATATATATATATATATATATTATATATATATATATTATATATATATATATATTATTATATATATATATTTATATATATATATATATATATATATATATATATATATATATATATATATATATATATATATATATATATGCTTTTTTATTGAGCTTGTAAAACAATCGAGAATAATATTGCTGTCCGTATACAAGCATAATTTGTGGTGAACAATGGTTTTCATTTGCGCTAATAGCGATATCTGTTTTAGTAAATTATTTCATTAAAACATTAAGTACCAATAATTTACAAATAAAAGTTTTCAATTAGTATACATTTCGGGTGATTAAAATAACCTCATTTATTTAAGTTCAAATTAAATTATATTCATTACTCAATTTACTACTTTTAATTTATATAAAACCCTTTATAATGTGCTGTTACGATAAACATAGAATGAGATATTGTTGGAGTGAAAAAAATACATGTATAAATGTTTGTTATCATTAAATATTTATTGCAACAAAAAGTAAATTTTTGAAGAGGAGCTTTAAAAATTTACTTATTCATCTGTTCGGAGTAAGCAAGATATATCCGCTTTAGTTCCACATTCTTAGCGCATCTGAAACAGGCAGCTGAAAATGTTGCGAAACAATTTAACCATCTTCGAAGCTAAATCCTGCGTAAATAATTTAACCGCAGCTTTTCGAATAGGATTAAAAGTTGAAAAGCAGTACTTATCATAATTGAAACTAGTTGTGTAAGGTTTTGAAAAGGTTACTTTGTAAGAGGAATGTTTATCTTCCAGAGTAATCGTATAATAAAATGAAAGAGGATAAATATTTTAGTGTTATAGAGAATGTTATAACATAATCGTAAATTCCAAAACTTTAACATAAAATGATTTTAGATTTATTGTGTATGATATTAAAATATATTCCTTATCTCTCAATTAAATAATGTTTGTTTTTAGTTTTAAATATAAGAAATGATATATATATATATATATATATATATATATATATATATATATATATATATATATATATATATATATACATATAATTTGTATATTATATATATATGAAACACAGCATGACATGTCATGCTTCAGGGACGTTACATAGTCGAAGGGTTGTAATTGTCAGTTACAAGAATAAGATTTATCAAGAGAATTTTAGCAGCATATTTATTTAGAAAAATCCAACAAAAAATTGACTTGCAGCCTTTTATAATTTTGGAGAAATCAAAGGCGTGAGAAAAGGAATGTTCTCAAACAACAAAGTAGATAGCCTAGTTAATTTTGATAACAGGCGAAAGATTTTTCTAATTCAAAAGAGTTTAACGCCAAGAAGCTACTAAGAAGATGACGAAATAGCGGATTTAGTGGGTTTTTAGTATACGAGATTTTACATTTAGTTTAAGACTATAGTATTAAATTCTTACATTACATATATACGTACATATATATATATGTATATATATATATATATATTATATATGTATGTATATATATGTATGCATATATATATATATATATATATATATATATATATATATATATGTATGTATATATATATGTATGCATATATATATATATATATATATATATATATATATATATATATATATATGCAATATATCAAAAATATTTTTCTTTAATATCTCTTTAAAAGCCTCCTCCCATTCTAATTTCTTAAAATTTATTTTCCTAGCTACAAAATGACTTATTCAAAGCAGTGTCGTCGACTTAAATTCCTCAACCAAATTTCCCAAAACTAACTGTACAATAAATGCTTTTTTTTACATTTAACATCTTTTTCACCAGTTACCGGCAAGTGGTCAATTTTCTTCTGATCTAACAGATAAATTCGCTGACGAAACTTCTTGTTTTTTTTGTGAAAATTCTAACTGTATCGCTGTGGGTTACACCTCTGTTCCAGCAAAGGTTTTTTTTCTATCTTTCTCTTATTTGCCGTTAACTGGCAAAGATCTATTTTGAGCATCACCGCAATAAAGATTTAAGTTATTCTCAAAATTGTGCTTCTCTTCAATGTTTCATGAATACCACAGTATTTAACAGTCTATCTGCTAAGCTTCTCAATGTTCAATAGCCCAAGAAAGTAAAAATAATATACACAATTATCAAACGTAACCGGCAATTTTAGAATTTCCGGATTAATTATATAATTCTATTTACATATATAACTATACATTTAAATATATAGGTTTCGTGATATTATATTTCTTTTGTATATATTTTAAGAAATGATTGATTGCAATAATTTTGATGGCATATATTCACAATATTACAATTATTTAACACGTTCATTTCATACTAACTAATTACAAGATTAAATATTATTTATTAGTATCAACTCTGTCTTTTACACTTTAGATCTTATCAACATAAAATTATTGTAAATATATTCATTGCTCTTCTATTCCAACCCATAAGTTTACCTTAATTTTATCTCTCTTTCGTACCGGTCTAAGATACCCTACCCTAGGTAACTAAACTATTGCAATATGTTGCATGTTGTTATTACAGTTATATTTTAAATAAAGCAAAACAGCTGTAACTCCCAGCGGTGCATGATTGAAATGGGAAAAGATGTTGAGCTTGGCGAAAAAAAAAAAACTCCCGGCTTTTGAAACATATTTATAAACTTTTAAAACGGTAAATAAAAATTGCGATAGAAATATGTGATGAATTGTATTTCAACTGCTTTTTAGAAGATTCTTATATTCAGATCCGAACTATAATTAATTTATTCTAATAAGTTAATCTAAATGAATATTATTAAGATTAATTATTCCTCAAGAATATCAAAATCCTCTATAAGAAATTTACATCTTTAACGAAACATATTCCCTCTATATTTCTATAGTTTCTAATTTGAAATGAAACTACAAATTACGAGCAGTTGACGATGACGCTTGGTAAGCAAAGGCACTCAAGTGGGACGTTTGATGCGTAGCCCCATATCCAACAGTGTCCCCTGAATAGTGTGCTCCTTCTACTTTGATACTATTCTACTTGGCCCCACATTGTATTGGGTTGTCAGCTGAGCCACTCTCTGGCTCCAATTTTTCTTTACCTTGCGAGACAGTCTCCGAAGACCTTTTTCTTTGATAGCGTGTGGACGTCCCACACCATGTATTGTACTGCTGGTTTCACCGTCATTCATCCACTTTGTATAAAAACTAACAACTGTAGATCACGAACAACCCACTAGTCGTGCAGTTTCGGAAATACTTGTTCCGAGCCTTTGAGCCATTACAAATTGCCCTTTATCAAAATCACTTAGATCCTCAGCCATTCCCATCAAACACAGAAGTAAATGAAATAATTCTTCTTTAGACTCTCCAGCAGCAGGTAAATACCCCTTCCACCTGATTCCATGTCATTCAAGCGAGTTCATTGTAAAAAGGAAGGGGTGTTCATAATGTTTTTACTCTTGAGTGTATATATAGGATAAAACTCAGTAGAAAAAGGTTAGCTCTACACTTAAATTGCAAATACTATTTTCTCTTCTTTATTAAATATTTTATATAAATTGTTTTAGATAGCTACAGGCTGGATAGTGTATTCAGGAAGGCTGTAGTTTGCTCATTTGTAGTATATTATCTAGGCGCTACTAGTAATGGAGAAAATGTAGGCGATTGTTTAACGATTAGTCATCGATATCCTGCAGATTAAGGTAAAAGAATATAAAAGCTATATGCCATTTTATTTCACATTAAATGTCTTGTAATATACTTACATAGGAAAAATAAAGAGAAATTGCAGATATATGAAAAGTAAGGTTATCATTGATTCAATTTCTTAATCACCCTTAGAATATTAATAAGGAAAAAATTCCGTCATGAAGTAAACCAATTAATTGGTTAATAGAATGTCTACAGTAAAACCTACTACTTAATTAGTTATACAATTATTATTTAAAAACATTTTCTAGCCATTAAAACCTTCTTGTTGTCAATGGAACTTAAATTAAAATTCCATTTTACTTTTAAGTTCAAAATATCCCAAACCATGTATTTGAAATTTAATAATTTTGATATTTCTAACTGCAATTCACTTATCACAAATATATTTTTAAGTGAAAGGAATGGTATCTGGTATATTATTTTAAAAATATAATATTGCACAGTTATATGACTTTAAAATGAAATTAACCTAGTGTAAAAGTTCTTAAATACCAATGAGATCAAATCAAACTTGCTTTGGCAGATATTTTGAAACATTGTTCTATCACAAATTTCCTTTGCAAAAACATAACCTAGAAATAGTATTATTAAATAAACATGTAAATAGAATAATTATTTCTTGTTAACAAAATGTAATTTGGAACTTTGAATTTTTTTTCTCTTTTATAAGTTAAAAATACTTCCATTAAGCTGTCTATGCCGTGCTAATATCATCTAATATAAAATATTAAATCAACTTCTAATTATTAAGCATAATTGCATTAAATAATTTGACAACATTTATAATGTTACTCTTTTAATAGACATATACATTCACAAACATGCTAACCATTATCATTTAATATAAAATATTAAATCAATTTGTAATTATTAAGCATAATTGCATTAAATAATTTGACAACATTTCAATGTTGCTCTTTCAATAGACTAATACGTTCACAAAAATGTTAACTATTTTGCATTTTTAAGCCTACTTATAACTGCTTATACGTAATATAAAATTTCAAGGAAGAAGATATTCATAACAGTAAAAGCTTTAACATCGTTTAAATAGACTATGCTATTATTACAAATTCAATAAAAAGAAGCCGCATAAATACATCAGACTGCATTTATCATCGTGAACCCAAGTGTTACCATTTATTTGCCCTTATACTCTATCACATAAATTCGGTTTCACTGATGGGATTAAATCGATTTTCCATTTCGGCATCTAATTATTAAGCATAATTGCATTAAATAATTTGACAACATTTATAATGTTACTCTTTTAATAGAGAAATACGTACACAAAAATGTTAACTATTTTAAATTTTTAATCCTAATTATAACTGCCCATACATGATACCCATACATAAAATTTTAAGGAAGAAGCTATTCATAACAGTAAAAGCTTTAACATCGTTTTAATAGACTGTGCTATTATTACAAATTCAATAAACAAAAGCCGCATAAATACATCAGACTGCATTTATCATAGTGAACCCAAGTGTTACCATTTATTTGCCCTTATACTCTATCACATAAATTCGGTTTCACTGCTAGGATTAAATCGATTTTCTATTTCGGCATCTAATTATTAAGCATAATTGCATTAAATAATTAGACAACATTTATAATGTTACTCTTTTAATAGAGAATTCTTACACAAAAATGTTAACTATTTTAAAATTTTAATCCTACTTATAACTGCCCATACATAATACCCATACATAAAATTTTAAGGAAGAAGCTATTCATAACAGTAAAAGCTTTAGCATCATTTAAATAGATAGCGCTATTATTACAAATTCAATAAACAGAACCCGCATAAATACATCAGACTGCATTTATCATAGTGAACCCAAGTGTTACCATTTATTTGCCCTTATACTCTGTCACATAAATTCAGTTTCACTTCTAGGATTAAATCGAATTTCCATTTCGGCATCTAATTATTAAGCATAATTGCATAAATATTTTGACATTTAAAATATTACTCTTTTAATAGACAAATACGTTCACAAAAATGTTAAATATTTTGCATTTTTAAACCTAATTATAACAGAGCATTCTTAATATAAAATTTTACAGAAGAAGCTATTCATAACAGTAAAAGCTTTAACATCGTTTAAATAGACTGTGCTATTATTACAAATTCAATAAACAGAAGCCACATAAATACATCAGACTGCATTTATCATCGTGAACCCAAGTGTTACCATTTATTTGCCCTTATACTCTATCACATAAATTCGGTTTCACTGCTGGGATTAAATCGATTTTCCATTTCGGCATCTCTCCCGTTATGTATGTCATGGCTTATCAGAATTATAACAAAATTCATGGTACTTAACTCATTTGAATCATTAACGTATAGCTATACACTATATTCTTCATCACAATGAGCCTGTATAGAACGTGCTAATTGAAATATAGAGCTAAAATCTAATTCAGTTATCAATTTGGGGAAGTCTCAAATCAATGATAATTTCACCGTGAAAGAAATGGTTTACATAAAAACAACTTGTTAATGACATTTTAAATAGAGATTTCTGTAAACTTTTAATCAAAAACGCTCTTTAAAGTTTTATATTATACATGCATATAAAATCATATGTATGTATGTACGTATGGGGATCCCTGCTATGGCTCGATGATTCTTAAAGACGTATCCGCAGAGATCACATCATATATAAAACCATTCTCAGAAGGGATTCACAGGATAAAAGCTGTATAAAATTCCTTTATTAGTCCCATTATGATGACTGAAGTAACACAAGATTAGATTACTGACTCTGCAAATTATACTCAGGTGCTGTGGATTTCAGTGATTCAAGGATTATTATCAGCACTTTCTAAAAACGCTTGTGCCGTTCTAAGACCTGCATTTTTTTATTTAATTTTTCTGTATGTTTCATTTCGCACCTGGAAAGCTACATAAAATTGCTTTTGTAACAATTTGCATAACGTTCTACTAATGTTCATAGCTTCATATTATAAAATCAGACGGAAGAATAAGTACTGTATAAAAATATTTTATTACTTCCATTATGATGAATGAAGTAACACAAAATTAGATTACTAACTCTACAAATTATACTCAGGTGTTGAGGCCTTCAGTGATTCAAGGATTATTATCAGCACTTTATGAAAACACTTGTGTCGTTCTAAGATATGCATTTTCTTATTTAATTTTTCTGAATGTTTCATTCCGCACCTGTAAAGTTACATAAATTAGCTTCTTTAACAAACTTCATAACGTTCTATTAATGTTCATAGTTTCTTGTTTTAAAATCCCACGGAAGAATAAATGCTGTATAAAATAGTTTTATTAGTCCCATTATGATGAATGAAGTAACACAAGATTAGATTACTGACTCTACAAATTATACTCAGGTGTTGAGGCCTTCAGTGATTCAAGAATTATTATCAGCACTTTATGAAAACGCTTGTGTCGTTCTAAGATATGCATTTTCTTATTTAATTTTTCTATATGTTTCATTTCGCACCTGTAAAGTAACATAAAGTAGCTTCTGTAACAAATTGCATAACGTTCTATTAATGTTCATAGTTTCTTGTTTTAAAATCACATGGAAGAATAAATGATGTATAAAATTCCTTTATTAGTCCCATTATGATAACTGAAGTAACACAAGATTAGATTACTGACTCTGCAAATTATACTCAGGTCTTGTGGATTTAAGTGATTCAAGAATTATTATTAGCACTTTATAAAAACGCTTGTGCCATTCTAAGAACTGCATTTTTTATTTAATTCTTCTGTATGTTTCATTTCGCACCTGTAAAGGTACATAAAATAGCTTTTGTAACAATATAGATAACGTTCTACTAATGTTCATAGCTTCATATTATAAAATCAGACGGAAGAATAAGTACTGTATAAAATTCTGTTATTACTTCCATTATGATGAATGAAGTAACACAAGATTAGATTACTGATTCTACAAATTATACCCAGGTGCTGTGGGTTTCAGTGACTCAAGGATTATTATCAGCCCTTTCTAAAAACGCTTGTGCCGTTCTAAGACCTACATTTTTATTTAATTTTTCTGTATGTTTCATTTCTCAGTTGTAAAGTTACATAAAGTAGATTCTGTAACAAATTGCATAACTTTCTACTAATTTGTATAGTTTCTTATTTTAAAATCAGACAGAAAAATAAATGATGTATAAAATTCCTTTATCAGTCCCATTATGATGACTGAAATAACACAGGATTAGATTACTGACTCTACAAATTATACGCAGGTTTGAGGGCTTCAGTGATTCAAGGAATATTATCAGCCCTTTATACAAATGCTTGTGTCGTCCTAAGACATGCCTTTTTATTCCCTTTTTCTTTATGTTTCATTTAGCAACTATAAAGGTATAAAAAAAGGTTCTGTAAAAAATTGAATAAATTAATATTCATAGGTCATATTGTAAAATAAGACGAGAATAAAAGCTGTATAAAAATCCTTTATTAGTCCCATTATGAGGACTGAAGTAACACAGAATTAGATTACTGATTCAAAAATTATACCCAGGTTTCAAATAGCAAGGGTTGCTCTACAATTAATCTATTGACCTCTATAGATTCATTCTGATAAAAGAATTTTACATTGCTTTACGTCTTTTCTTTTGCAAATTACAGACTTTTACAAAACATTCTTGTTATAAGAGAAAAAAAAACACTATAATTGATGAAAATCTGAATGTGACAACTTAGTGAGTTTTTTTATGATTATTTTAAAGTGAAAGAAGTAATGAAATATTCATATCCCAGCTACGTTTAGAATGATCAAAACTCTTATCGCATGGCGAAATGTACTATTTTACTCTTAAGAGTTTTTATATGAAAATGCATTTTGAGATAATAGGAAAATTACAGAAAGCTGATGTTTGAAAATTGAAGCACATAAACGTAAATGCGAGTGAAAAAAATGGACGTTATTTTCAAGATATATAAAAAAAAATTCTTGGCATTGATGCTGCCAAAGTAATCAAATTTTGATTCAGTTTTAAATCATTAAATTAATGAACTAAATATAAAATAAACGAGTATTCTGTGTTAACAAAAAACTCCCAGACCTACGTCGGTATAAATCTGTTTTTAGAAAATGTTGCTATTATACCCTGTTTGAGGTGGTATCAATATGTAAAACAACACCTGTTAAGTTCCATTAATGATTTTATTTACAAATCGTATAAACTAATGTAGTCAACATGATAATTCAAATTTAGAAAGTAGATAAAAGGCTATATAAATTCCTTTATTAGGTCCCATAAGGATGAATGAAAAAACACCAGATTAACTTTTTGCCTTTATTATAAAAATATTGCTTTTTGTTCTGAAATTACTGTAGGTAGATGTGAAGGGATTCAATGATTCAAGTATTATAATCAGAACTTCAACAAAACGCTTTTGTCGTTTTAAGGCATGTCTTTATTTTATTTAATTTTACTGTATGTTTCATTTCTCACCTCTAAAGTTACATAAAGCAGGTTCTGTAACAAATTGCATAAACTAATGTTCATAAGTCTTATTTTAAAATCAGCCGGAAGAATACATACTGTACAAAATTCCTTTATTAGTATAATTATGATGACTGAAGTAACACATGATTAGATTACTGACTCTACAAATTATACCCAGGTTTCAAATAGTAAGGTTTGCTCTACAATCATTCTAGCGACCTCTAGAGATTCATTCTCAGAAATTTTTTACACTGTTTTACCTCTATACTTTTACAAATTCCAGACTTTAAATCTGAAAACATGCTTGTTATAAGAGAAAAAAAAATGTACACTATAATTAGCAAAAAACTAAATGTGACAACTTAGTGAGTTTTTTTCTGATTATTTTAAAGTGAAAGAAGTAATGAAATATTCATATCCCAGCTACGTTTAGAATGATAAAAACTCTTATAACATGGCAAAATGTACTATTTTACTCTTAAGAGTTTTTATATGAAAATGCATTCTGAGATAATAGGAAAATTATAGAAAGCTGATGTTTGAAAATTGAAGCACATAAACGTAACTGCGAGTGAAAAAAATGGGAGGTTATTTTAAAGATATTTTTTTAAAAAAATTCTTGTCATTGATGCTGCCAAAGTAATCAAATTTTGATTCAGTTTTAAGTCATTAAATTAATGAACTGAGTATAAAATAAACGCGTGTTCTGTGTTGACAAAAAACTCCCAGACCTACTTAAAATAAATTAGATTTCTGCTTTACTTATAAAGGAATGAAAGTGAGCATATTAAAAGAAAAGCTCTGTGAGGATATTTGAATGTTTTAACGATATTTTCTGATGTGATGTTTAATTTGTTCATAAAAAGTAATAAATATATAGGTGGAAATGAAAATATTTATGAAAAAGCTTTACTGCGGCTAATTAAATTCAGTATGTTCTAAATGAAATACATCCACTTCTGCGTATTTTGAATTTTCTCATAAATTAAACGTCAGTTTTCTAAGTGAATTTTTTATTTTCAGTATATAATTCGAACATTTTATATGATTAATTTTAAGAGAGTATTTTAAATGTCTTAAAGGGTATCATGACTATTGATTCGTCATGGAACGAAAATAAATTAATATTTTAAAGATTTTTTATGAATCTTTTAGATTTCCTTTTAACTGGGATTTTTGCCAACCAAATATACCCTTTTCATTAAAAACCTATCTCTAACTTATCATCAGAAAATTTAAATCTGATGAGTTATTTGCTGACTGTATTAATATGTTTAAATTAGAAAAAATCTAGAGCGCAAACTTTTAAAATAATTCTAAAATTATTTTAACAAATATACTTATTTACGGTATATTTTTAAATTCTACATAATTTAAAACTGAAAACAGAGAATTTATGTCTTATTAAAATATTCTTAATTTTTAACAATTTAAAAATTTAAAATTTTAAATATTAAAACCATTTTTAATTTGTTTTGTAAAATTATATATATATATATATATATATATATATATATATATATATATATATATATATATATATATATATATATTATATATATATATATATATATATATATATATATATATATATATATATATATTGGTTACTTTAACACTTTCTATAACAGAATTTTAAAAGTTCCCATTGATTTTGTTTTACAATTGAATTTTATAATTACATTAAAGAAAAAAATATTTGGTTCAAGATTCAAAAAAGGCTAAAATAAAAAACAAATGTAATCTCAATTTTCTCAAAACTTTTGCGAATTTAGCAGTCGTTACATCCATCAAATTTGAGAATAAGAGAAATTAAATGTATAGTTCTTCTGTCACAGACATCTCCTACTTGTTTCAGTTGTTTTACAATAAATACTCTGTTTTAAATAAATAAGTTAAAGTAAAAGTAACAAAAATATTTTTTATAAAAAATGTACAATTATAAAATAACACAATTTATTGTGTAAAATGTATTTTGCTTCAATAAAGCAAAACAAGACTTGTTTATATAAATGATACTACATTTATAGTTTGAGAATATTATAAAAACTTCAAAAAAGTAAGGGAAGCAGATCGTAATATAAAGGAACAAGAAGCATTGAATTTCAATTTTAAAAATTTCAATTTTAAAAGACATTTTTATGGGATATGTATATTGTTTGTTACAGAACACGTACCTGACAGAAGAATAATTTAGAAAATAATTTTCTATTAAAATATGACACTATTTGTAAAACATTTCTCTTTCAAAAACATTAATTAAAAATATTTCTAGTGTACAATATACAAACCAATTGCTTTTATTTTTTCTTATAATCTTTAATATTTATATAGAAACAAAACTGTGTATCAATTTTCATTAAATGGTTTTGTTATTTATTACAGTGCATGCTTTTTCACAAGACAATTTAATATTATGCAGTATTTCAGAAAAGATTTTTTTCCCGTTTTATGGTATTAAATCATATTTAACTCAAATAAAAACTTTGCAATTTTGAAAAGAATAACTAGTTTCACGACAAACATTTTAATAGAAATATCTAAAATATAAACAAAATTTAAATGAGAGTAATGCTGCTGAATCATTTCAAAATGACTACTGCTATAAAAATATTGAAAATATTAACCTCAAAATATTTGTTTAAATTATTTAAAAATAAATGATTATGACAAAAGTAAGGCTTCAGTGCAGTAAAATATGTAATTTAAAAATGTATTTGGACAATAAAACTTATATTAATTTTTATTTTGAACAAAAAATTCAATTCATATATTTTAGTTTAAATTTGTCTTTGTGAAGGTTCTTGGTATCCTTAAGCAAAAGCACTTGTGCCATTATTTGTCATGCGCATTAGGTAACATCTTGTTTTATTAAGGTCTTTATGTAAGGTAATTTAAAAAGTATTAATAGCAAATATTAAATAAAAATTTCCCTTTAATTATACTTTGTAACTATTCTTTAAGCTTTGGTCTATATTTAAAATCAATATTTATTAATATTAAATACTTTTAAATTATGTTTTTTCAAACTTTTGATAACATTTATGTAAATACGTTTGCAAATAATTAAAGGAATTGGAAGTACATATGGATAAAATATGTTTAATTTTTATCAAAAAAATTTCTTATATTTCTTATTACTTTTTTGTAAGAAAAAAGAATTATAATTACAAAAAAAGTCAGTTTTTATATTTCACCTGAACTTTTTATTTTATTCATGCTTAGTATATCGACCTATGTTTGAAAGGGAAAATCACTGTTGAGAATGAAATGATTTTGAAAGTGAAGTGAGGTGAGGTGATGCTAACCAGATGTAAAATAAAAATGACGTTTCTAACTCAGGAGAGCTGCTGTTAGCTAGATTATAACCGTTCTTGTCGAAATAAAGAATTTTTTTCCATGTGTGGGACTTCTTAAATGTTTTTTACAAGCTCTGCTCTTTGGAACTGGAATTCCTGTATTTCAAGAACAGAAATTTACGAGCATTCGTAGCCAATAGATCTACATCTTATTAACTTTCGAATATCAAAATCAGTCAAAAACCATCAAATTATGCTAGGATTAATTTTACATTTTTTTGTTTTATTTCTCTGTGTTCATACATCGAAACTTTTAATTTGAAACTTCAAACATCCAATTTCCTATGCTTGGAGGAATTTTCATAGTTTAGTTGGAATGTCTGCATTTATCTAGCAGAAGTCATCATGTGTCATATAGTTATGAATTACATATATTAATTATGTATAATGAAACAATTCATTGTAATCAATAGTTTTAATATTGATCCCCTTTATACTGTCACCAGTTTCTGCCAGGTGTGTTGTACATAACTGAGTTTGCAACTGTGTACTTCTGTTTTCATTGTAACTGTAACTGTGTGTTAGTACTTAATAAAGCTACCAGATATAACATGGCGTAGTCGAGATCAGACTTTTAAACTAATAATAAGTTTTAAAATAATGGATACGTATCTTAAAACACTTGAATATGAATGTTTGAATATGACTGGAAATGTTACCGAAGAGTGGAGAAAGTTTAAACAGAATTTTGAAATATTTCTAAAAACATGACGTCATGATAAGAAACCAGATTATGTGAAAGCATCTGTCACACGATGTGATAGATAAATTGAACTACCAAAATGATTTGGTGTTGTATCGATGTAAGAAAATTTAGTAAACAGTGAAGGTATTGTATATAACTGCGTCTGTAACTGTGTACTTCTCTTTTCATTGTAAATGTAACTATGTGTTAGCACGTTAATAAATATGCCAGATATAACAAGGTGGATATTTTTGAACTCTAGTAACAGTTGAATTATTATTGCTGTATACAATTCAACTTAAAGCAACGTTTTATGTTAGTGACTAATATTTTAGCAATTCTGTAGCTGGATACATTATCGAAGAATAGGATAATCTTTTCTCATAAGTAAATAAAATAAATGTATAAAATAAAGCAAATATTTCTCTATAAAATTGTCATACAAGAAAAGGGTTGTAAAATCCAAATAAATTTTTTATTAAGAATTACTTTAATTTTCTTTTGTCTACAGTTTAGAAATCCCAAATAAATACAGATATTGAAATTTGAATGATGTTGTCTATAGTTTCAAAACTTTGATGAAATATTGATTCAGTGAAAACACACGTTGAGCTGCACAAGCGATACCATTAATAAATACTCTGCATATTTCATAAGGTGGTCTGAATTTCTGTTAGCACTCAGACATAAATTTCATAGTTTGAATTAGCACATAATTCACAGTTTGAAGATACCAACAGAAAGATAACGTTGCAGATGGATTTTGAATCGAAAGCAATAATGCTTTTACGAATATCTACGAATACGTAAGTTTACATGATTGATAAGATAGAGGTAGCAAGCACATTTAGCTTTTGTAAACCAGTCTTTAAAAATACTTTATTCCGATGTTTGTCAAAGAAATATTTTAATGTAATATATACAAAAAAATTCGTTTTGTTTTAAGCTTTTGAGATTTTATAATTTAACTGCAGTTGTACTTTTATTAATTTAGCTTACACATAGTGCACGATTAATGTTAAGGATTAATTTAACTTTTTAAATGATAAACAGGTGCGGGTATCCTTCAAAGAGTATATCAGTAAGATGGAGTAACAAACAAATTACCTTGTTAGGGTAAGGTTTTTGACCTTTTTACACGACTGGAAACTACAGTTCAAAGTCTGCATTTAAATAACTAGGATTTATTATTTAAACATTTTTCAAATTTTCATATAACACATTATAATACTGATAAAAGTCATAGAATTGTATACATAACCAGTTATGTTTCTGTTAGAGGCATTAATAGTAAATTTCACTTACTGAGTAATACTGATTGAAGATTTTCATGTTCTACTTATGTCCATACCGTATTTTTGACATGTATGTTTGACAATGGCAAGTTAAGTTCAGGAAAGTTAGATTTACCTTTTATCCGAGGGTAAATGAGGATCCAATGTTCACGTGGTAACGTTAAGCTTTGTGCGGAGATATTCTAATACATAGATAATAAGAGATATGATTTTGACAATGAAAAGTTTAGAAAAGTCAAATTCACCCTTTAAAAGAGTGCATTTGTGTATAAATATTTCACAAACAACAGTAACAAAGGTAACTTTAAGCGTTGTGTGGAGATAGTGTGACATAGAGATAATGTGATATATATTTTTGACAACGGAAAGTACATTACATTTAGATCTAATTTTTACAAGAGTGCAGATGGGGATACATTTTTCATGTGGCAAGGATGACAACATTAAGCGTTGTGCGGAGATATTCTGATATACAGATAATATGAAATATATTTTTGACGATGAAAAGTACATTAAAGTTAAATTTACTCCTATCAAACATGCAGGTTTATATACATTTTTCACGTCTCAATCATAACAACGTTAACGTTGAGAGGAGATATTCTAAATGACGACTATAACTAAGTCGAAGTTTGTATTAGGAATCCCTCAATAAATACGGAATTTTCACACTTTACACACTTCTCACACTTTTAGTTTTTCAATATACGGCTGTATGTTTCCACAGATGTAGTACGTTCTCAAATAATTAAATTTACAGTAATAAAATCTAATTTTAAAAATTCACAGTTACCTTAATCTGAAACAAAAATTTTTTCAAAACATTTTTATCACAACTTTCAGCATTTTAAGTTTTACATAATTATTATTTTCACCAGATTTTAGCTAATTAAATACGTATAGGCTGTACACTTATGCAATAGCTGAAAAGTACTGATCTGTCGTTTTGATATAAAGACATTTACAGTAAAAATAGTTATATTTAAGAGTGTAATTTTGCTTTAATACTTACCAAAATCTACGTTTTTTCTCAAAACCTTTTTATACATACTTATATTTTAATTTCTTATTTACACTAATTTCACTTAAATTTTCTTTAAATGATATACTAAGTTATCAAATAAATATGCTAGAGTAATAAACTCTAATATTATTAGTTCCATTTACCTTAATCTGAAACAAACATATTTTTTTTCAAAACATTTTCATCCCAACTTTCGTCATATTAAGTTTTACTTAACAATTATGCTCTTTAGATTCTAGATAATACGCATGCTACAGTTCAAAAATACTGATATGTCATTTTCAAGTAAATACATTTATAGTAATAAAATTTAGTTTTAAGAGTCTAATATCAAATTAAGGCTAATTAGAATCTATGTTTTTTTACATATTTTTATTCTAACTTATTATATTTGAAGTTTGACAAAACAATATCCTAATTATATTCTAACTAACTAAATACACATAACACTGTTCGTAAATAGTTAATATTATTTGTTCAAGTAAATAAACTTGCAGCAATAATAAAAGTTAATTTTAAGTAACTAATCAGATTTTATATTTTTTCAAAAAATTTTATCCCCAATTTCAAAATTCTAGGTTTTACAAAAGAGTTATGCTCATCAGATTCATCCTGACTAAATATACATGAGCTTTGGAAGATAATTCTTCATACCTAAGTCCCTTTTGATTAAACTATAATTCAAAGCCAGCGTTATATTTCCACTTTACTTGACGATTTGGAATTTAGATCTACGTGTTTAGCTATTTGAAAGCTTATTATTAATTAGTGCAATGCAGTATTAAAATTTTCAACCGGGGATAACGAAAGATTGCTTTTAAGTCCTGAAGACTAGAATGTTTACCACTGCGCTACATTAATTAGAATATATTTGGACATGTCTCACAAGTCTCACGAAGTAAGTGGTAATACATATTTTAACATGCAATATCTCAAAGCATAATTTGTGCAATATATTTTATGGGAAAATATTAAAAATGGTGATTTAAATTGGTTTTACGAATTTGAAATGTTTTTACGTTCAAATAAAATATGTAACGTTGTCTATAGATTTATAAAAAAAGTATCTTAAGTCTCTAAGATACGTTTGACATAACATATTTATAAATATATCGAATCGGAATTTATTTACATTTGGTGTTTATAAATATTATATTCAGGTGTTTATTATGGGAAATGGTTTAATGGGATAATGCCGAATACGAAACAATGGTAAAATGTATACATAATAAGAAATAAACAATAGACATGGATTATATTTTTATATTTAACTATATTATGTGTAAAAACGTTTACAAAATATAAGTTATAAAAGAACAATTACCGGTAAAATGAATATATGTTACCAAAAATTGATTTCAGTAGATTAGTTAAAGGTACAAGTAATGCAAGAAATTTCCAAAACGAATAAAATTTGCTATTTTATTACTCTAGCTTGCATAAACAGTGCTCTCCAAATTTATAATACTTGATCTGCTGGTTTTATCATTAATTTTATTTTGCCAATAATATTCAGATAAAAAAACATCTACTCGGCAATGAAAAAATAAGCAAAATAATATTTTTTTTTATTTATGGTGTAATTTTATTTACACCATAAATTAAAAAAAAATTGGTATTGTTCACACAAAAATTATATTGCACGAGAAAGTTTAAAAATTAGCCGTAACAATTATTCCTAAATATCCTTTCAAGAATTGTTTATTTAATCCATAATAATTTAGATGTAGAATATATTTGGACATGTCGCACAAGTCTCACAAAATAAGTGGTATTACATATTTTAGCATGCAATATCTCAAAGCATATTTTGTGCAATATATTTTATGGAAAAAAGATTAAAAATATTCACTTAAATTGGATGTACGAATTTTAATTTTTTTATTTATTTTTATTTTTTTTTATATTTAAGTAAAATATGTAGCATTTTCTATAGAGTTAAAAGAAAAGTATCTTAAGACTCTAAGATAAGTTTGATATAACATATTTACAAATTTATCAAATCCTAATTTATTTACATTTCGTATTTTAAAAATTATATTGAAGTATTTAGTATGGAAAATGCTTTAATGGGAATATACCTAATACAAGACAATGGAAAAATGTTTCCATAATAAAAAAAGATGAAGAATAGACTGGCATTGGATCTTTATATTTAACTATATTATGTGTAAAAAGTTTACAGAAATAAGTTACAGTTAAGAACAATTACAGACAAAATTAAAGAGTATTTGCCGTAAATGTATTTAAGTAGATTGGGTAAAAGTGCAATTAAAGTAAGAAATTTCCAAGATAAATAAATTTGATATTTTGCTTCTCTAATTTGCATAATCAGTACTTTTAAAATTTTATAATACTTGAACTGTTAGTTTTATAAATAATTTTAATTTGCAAATAATATTTAAATAAAATTCATCTAATCAACACCGAAAAAAATAATTCTCATGAAATTACTCCATTAATTTTATAAAATTGGTATTGTTCACACAGAAAATTATATTGTACGAGAAATTTTAAAAAT
>CM063511.1:29910539-29935539 GCA_032207245.1 Pardosa pseudoannulata | reverse complement strand
GAATGCAACCTTTTAAAATTACATGTCACTAAAGAATATGACACATTGAAAGTGTTGAAAGATGTGTTATTTAATTCTTTTAAACGGCTAATAATTTGCTTATAAAAGGTACATTTAAATAAAAGTATCATTGCCTATTACCCCAATAAGAATGCAACCTTTTAAAATTACATGTCAATAAAGAATATGACGCATTAGAAGTGTTTAAAGATATGGAATTTAATGCTTTTAAACGGCTAATAATTTGCTTATGAAAATGTACATTTAAATAAAAGTATCATTGCCTATTACCCCATAGAGAATGCAACCTTTTAAAATTACATGTCAATAAAGAATATGACACATTGAAAGTGTTTAAAGATGTGGTATTTAATGCTTTAAAACGGCTAATAATTTGCCTATGAAAATGTACATTTAAATAAAAGTATCATTGTCTAATACCCCATACAGAATGCAATGTAATATATTTATTGCTAATACGTATCACTATATACGAAGTCTATGTGCAGGGTATATAATAGATCATGTATTGAAAGGTGCATAAACTTTCATGTAGAATTATAATTGACGAAATGTCTATTAAATAAATACATAGGTCCATTAATTGTATTCCATTAATTGTAGTCCATTCATAGTATAATTATTAAGTCATTTTAAGTTTAATTTTAATAATTTTAACTTTTCTTCTTAAAAACAGGTTTAAAAATATTGTTAAAGTGTCTTAGGTTATTGCTAGGCTTTTACAGTTTTCAAATATGACTAGAGAATGACGAATTTAAACAAACACCACGGTTATATTTTTTAAACAATTATAATACTAAATATAAAGTGTTTAAAGATATCCTATTTAATGTTTTTAAACACATAATAATTTGCCTATAAAAACATACATTTAAATAAAAGTATCATTGCCTATTACCCCATACAGAATACAATGTAATATATACATTGCTAAGACATATCACTATATACGATAACTAATTTCAGAGCATATAATAGAGCGTGTGTTGAAAGATACATAAAATTTCACGTAGAATTATAAATGACGAAAAGTCTATTAACTAAATACATGGGTCCATTAATTGTTGAAAATTCATAGTTTAATTAAGTCAATTTTTGTTTAATCTTAACAATTTTCACTTATTTTCTGAAAAACAGGTTTAAAAATATTGCTAAAGTGTTTTAGTTTATTGCTAGGCTCTTACAGTTTTCAAATATAACTTTAGAATGACCAATTTAAACAAATACCACGGGGTATATTTTTTAAACATTTAAAATACTAAATATAAAGTGTTTAAAGTTATGGTATATTTAATGCTTTTAAACATCTAAAAATTTGCCTATAAAATGTACATTTAAATAAAAGTATCATTGCCTATTCTCATATACAGAATGCAATGTAATATATACATTGCTTATAGGTATCACTATATACGATGACTATCACCAGAGCATAAAATAGATCGTGGGTTGAAAGGTAAATAAACTTTTAGGGAGAATTATAACTGACGAAAATTTATTAACTAAATACATAGGTCCATTAGTTGTAGAAAATTTATAGTTTAATTAATAGGTCAATTTATGTTTAATCTTAATAATTTTTATTTATTTTCTGAAAAACAGGTTTAAAAATATTGTTAAAGTGGTCTTAGGTTATTGCTAGGCTTTTACAGTATATTTGAAACTACTATTATATTACTATATTTCATTTGTTAACTACTTGTGTATTAAGTATTTGGACTTCCATTGACCTAGCAGGCGATACAGATAACAAACATTTGATGCATACATAATCTTTTAAGACTCATGATATGTTATAGGGATTTTTTGCTTACCTGATTTAAAATAAATGAGAGTATTTAGATTCCCATCGCTCTAGCAGGTAATACAGATAACAGAGATTTGTTTTATACATAATACTTTAAGACTCATAATATGTTATCGGTAATTTTTGCTTACATGATTTTAAAACAATGAGAGTATTTAGACTTCCGTAGCTCTAGGTATGATATCTAATGCTTTCAGACGGCTAGTACTTTGCTTATAAAAATGTACATTTAAATAAATGTATCATTGCCTATTACCTAATACAGAATGCAAAGTAATATACATTGATAATAGGTATCACTATATACGATGTCGATATGCAGCGGATATAATAAATCGTGTGTTGAAAGATACATAAACTTTCATGTAGAATTATAATTGATTCTACATGATTAACTAAAAGTCTATTAACTAAATACATAGGTCTATTAATTATAGAAAATTTATAGTTTAATTATTAAGTCAATTTATGTTTAATTTTAACAATTTTCATTTTCTAAAAAACAGGTTTAAAAACATTGTTAAAGTTTCTTAGGTTACTGTTAGGCTTTTACAGTTTTCAAATATAAGTAGAGAATGAAGAATTTAAACAAATACCAAGGGGTATAGTTTTTAAGCAATTATAATACTAAATATCAAGTGTTTAAAGATATGGTATTTGATGCTTTTAAACAGCTAATAATTTGCCTATAAAAACGTACATTTAAATAAATGTATCATTGCCTATTACCCCATACAGAATACAATGTAATATATACATTACTAATACGTATAACTATATACGATAAAGAATTTCAGAGCATATAATAGAGAGTGTGTGGAAAGGTGCATAAAATTTCACGTACAATTATAATTGAAGAAAAGTCTATTAACGAAATACATAGGTCCATTAATTGTACAAAATTATAGTTTAATTATTAATTCTATCTATGTTTAATCTTAACAATTATCACTTATTTTCTAAAACACAGGTTTAGAAATATTAATAAAGTGTCGTAGATTATTGCTAAGCTCTTACAGTTTTCAAATATGACTTTAGAATGACGAATTTAAACAAATACCACAGACATATGTTTTAAACTACTATAATATTAAATATATTTCATTTGTTATCTAGTTGTGTATTAAGTATTTAGACTTCCATCGCTCTAGCAGGCAAAACAGATAAAAAGCATTTGGTGTCTACATTATCTTTTAAGACTCATGATATATTATCGGTAATTTTTTCTTACATGATTTAAAATAAATGAGAGTATTTATACTTCCTTCGCTCTAGCAGACAATACCAACAAAAGGCATTTGGGGTATAAATATTCTTTTTCAGATGCGTGATATGTTATCGGTAATTTTTGCTTACATGATTTCCAAGAAATGAGATTATTTAGACTCCTGTAGCTGTAGCAAGCAATACCAATAGCAGGCATTTCATGTATGCATAATCTTTTAAAATGGATAATATATAATTGATAAGTTTTGCTTACATGATTTAAAAGAAATGAGAGTATTTAGACTTCAATAGCTCTAGTAGGCAATACCAACAAAAGTCATTTTGCGTATAAAAAATCTTTTAAAACGGATGATATGTGATGGGTAATTTTTGTTTATATTATTTAAAAGAATTGAGATTATTTAGACGTCCGACTCTCTAGCAGCCGATACAAACAACAAGTATTTGGTGTATACATAATAATATTTTAAGATTCAGGATATGTTATCGGTAATTATTGCTTACGTGATTTCAAAGAAATGAGAGTATTTAGAATTCCGTCACTATAGCAGGCAATACCACCAATATCCATTTGTCATATAAATAATCTTTTAAGACTCAAGATTTGTTATCGGTAAATTTTGCTTACATGATTTAAAAGAAATGAGAGTATTTAGACTCCTGTAGCTGTAAAAAGCAGTACCAATAGCAGGCATTTCAAGTAAGCACAATCTTTTAAAGTGCATGATATATTATTGGTAATTTTTATTTCCATGATTTCAAAGAAATGAGAACATTTAAACTTCCGTCTCTATAGCAGGCAATACCAACAAAAGGCATTTGGCGTATAAATAATCTTTTAAAACTGATGATATGTTATGGGTAATTTTTGCTTATATTATTTAAAAGAATTGAGAGTGTTTAGACTCCCTTTTCTCTAGCAGCCAATACCAACAATAGGTATTTGGTGAATACATAATAATCTTTTAATATTCATGATATGTTATCGGCCGTGTTTGTTTGCATGATTCAAAAGAAATGGGAGTATTTAGACTTCCGTAGCTCTAGCAGGCAATACCAACAAAAGGATTTTAGCGTATAAATTATCTTTTAAGATCCATGATATGTTATCAGTAATTTTTACTTATATGATTTAAAAGAAATGAGAGTATTTAAACTTCCGTCTCTCTAGCAGCCAATACCAATAACAGGTTTGTGGTTTACACATAATAATCTTTTAAAAATCATGATATGTTATCGGTAGTCTTTTCATACATTATTTAAAAGAGCTGAGAATATTTAATACTTATACATAATAAAAATATTATTAAGATATATATAAATTTCAGCTACAGTGCAGGTTAATTTCCAGGTCATTATACAGTTTATTAATGATACAAATCCATGTCTCCCATACTCCCTACTTAATAGAAATTAAGTTTTCTCTATAAGCAATCACAAGTATACAAGTTTAAAGTGCAATTCTAACTTGAAATACGGAGATTTTAAACTGTTCAAGAGCAACTCTAGAATTATTACCTATCTCATATCGTTCACCTAAATCTATACTACAGACATATCTATGCTAATATTAACAGTAAAAAGGGATTTAACTATAGAGACTGTGCAAGTGATATGAAACTAAAGGATTTAATCTACTGTAATATAATCATTTCCATTGCTATTGATATTAAAGGTGACAAGAAATAGAACAATAGCTGTTTCTATGAGAAAATGCCTTTGATATGAGTGACTGTTTAAGGGACCATTGAAAGAGGTCCTGCGAGAAATACAAAGGTACAAGCATAGGAATCTTTGAAAGCATCGAGAATGGACAATACAAGAGATTTTGACAATATAATCAAAGGATTCTTAGTAATTCCAGAATCAAAGAGGTTGATTATTTTGACTCCTTTGTAAAATTTTGCCTTACTTAAAATAAATTTCAATGTCATCAAAACTTTTTAAAATAAACTCAAAATATTCTTAATTAGGTGTATAGTTTTAACAGAAATTAGTAATTAATAAATTGTTCATTCTTAAAGAATATAATTAGAAGTTGAAGTATATTATAAAATTAAATATTTTAAATAACATAATATTTTAAATTACTGAATAAAAATTAATGAACATTTACATCAAAGTATCTACGTTTAAAGGCTAATTACAGTACAAGGGTCACTCTGAAATTTTTGAGATACAACTAGGTTTCTAAAGTTATACTTACAAAATTTTAGGTGTGTTCAAAGTAGTCTCATCCAACAGCAATGCACTTTTGTATAAGAATTTTCCATACATTAATTGCCTCAAGCTTTTTATTTCTTGGAATAGACGAAAAATGCATTTATAGCCACATCAACCTCTTCTTCTGAATGAAAACGGCATCCAAGTAAGATATTTTTTAGATTAAATAATAACTAAAAGTCACACATAGATGAATACTGAGGATGTTCTATCACTTTAATTTGTTTTTAAGAAACTCAACAGTTAATCCGGCTGTATGTGAAGATGCATTGTCATGGTGAAGCATTAGTCTTCTAACATTCACTTCTTGTAGAATTTATGGAAGACATTTAGGGGTATACACGTTTGCTGTTACTATCATCTGTCCTCCCGACTTGATGGCTTCGACCAATCCCGTACATCTGAAGAAAGCGGCAAACATCCCTTTTTTCAGTGCGCGTTGTCTTTTCACCATTGTCGGCGTGAGATAATCTTCAAAGACCCATACTTTGCTTTCTTGACTTGTTGGAACGTGAAAAAAAACGGTATGTACGTTTCATCACCCGAAATGATGCGGTGCCCACCCTCATTTAGCAATTTAAGAGTTCATGGTGAAGTATTAGTCCCCTAATATACACTTCTTGTAGAATTTATGGAAGACATTTAGTGGTATACTAGTTTGCTGTTACTCTCTTCTGTATTTCCAACTTGTAGCTTTGACCAATCCCTTAATTCTGATGAAAACGGCATACATCACTTTTTCCATGCGCGTGTCACCATTGTCGGCGTGAGATAATCTTCAATGACCCATACTTTGCTTTCTTGACTTGTTGGAAAGTGAAAAAAACAGTATGTATGTTTCATCAAACGAAATGATGTGGTGGCCACCCTCATTTAGCATTTAAAAGTTTCTTTACTGATTCTGACATGCTCCAATTTTTGGTGCTCAGTTAGATTATGAGGAACCCAAAGGCAAACTATTTTTTTCACATGTAATTCTTATTTAATACCTTTATGTATGGCTACGTATCCAATATTCAGTTCCTTCTGTAAATTTGATAGGTACAGCTATTATCATTCATTAACATTTTTCTTATAGCAGACATATTATCCGGGATTACTGGCGACGGCGGCCTTCCTGTGTGTTCTTCATCCTGAAGAAAATTACAACCTCTGTTAAATTCTTTAAACCATCTGAATACAGTAACACGAGCTGGAGATTCATTACTAAATGCCAATTGCAGCCTTTGAATGCATTCTTCTTGATTTAATCCTGCTTTAAAATCGTAGAAAATCATAACTTGAAAATGTTCTCGCGTCAGCTTCATTTTCTCTTCTGTAAAAATGTGTTCTACGCTAAACAACTTGAAGTAAGTCAGTAAAAAATATTCTGCTGTGGTAAATTACTTTGCATTTTAAAATTAAACCGTTATTTTTATTTTGTAAAATCACGTCTGCGTATATCTCAAAATTTCAGAGTAACCCTCGTATAATATTTTGATTTAAAATCAAAATATTATACTATAATTTTTATTTTAGAAAGAATAGAATAGAAACAATTACTTACAAAATCATTCTTTCTAGTCGTAATTACCATACCCTCTTATTTTTTTCTATTTATAATATACCTATACAGATTCCTTTTATCGTTTAGAAATATTACTAATTTTATTCACTTTACAATCTTTTATTAAACATGTCTTTTATTTTTTTGATTCTATAGTATTCAGTAGTTTACAGTTGCTCGAACAATCCTAACTAAACTAGAATTAAATTATAAGATAATGAATATAGAAAAGTAAAGCAATTTTAGTAGTGCTGTAAGACACGTTCAAGCACATGTTATAAAAAATATCGTTTCTGCTACATTTATATATTATTTCAGCTTGAGCATAGCAAACCAATTGGATGAAAATGAGTGGTGTATAATACTAGATTATGATAACGATATGATAACTAGTCTGTGATACGAGTGGTCTATGTTAAATATTTTTACAATACCTCCGGCAAAAATATTTAACATAGAGTTTGATAAAAGATATGCTAAAAATTTACAAAAAGGCGATACGTTTTTGATTAAATAAAATTTAACTAAAAAGTTTAACCCTCCGAGTGGAACACACCGGGGGAAAAAAAGTCTCAAAAAATACGCTAAAGTTTTATTGTGTCAGCGACCAAAGTGTTCTATGATTTTTTACTTCACCCTTTGTCGACTAGATTGGAATACGAGAAACTCACCCTCGTTATTGTCCTTTTATTTCCGATTATAAATAGATATATAAATAGACATTATAGATTGTTAATTTTTAATGCACATAAAGCTCATCAAGTCTCGAAAATCATCCATTAAGAAATAATGGGTTCTAAAAGTACAAATAAAAATATTCTTTAAGATAATTATTTCTATCTCTTCTACGAAAGTCATCCAAGCTATTTAAGTGGTGTAATTAGAGATACATCTGTTACCGCAAACGAATTACTTCGAACTAGAGATTTACAAACCCATGAATAGCTATCAGCGTCTTTGTGCCTCAGCGAGTAGGTGTGTAGTTCCTAAACAATCGACCTGCCCTCCTACATCAGAACTCCATAGGAGAAAACCCTGGCAGAAATGTACATTACATCCATTTTCAGAACGTTTTTGGAGGTCGAAAATTGTACGTGACAACCGCTTTGAAGACATCATCGATTTGGCGGAATTGTACGTGTGAACCACTTAGAGGGTTAAAGTAATTGTAATAATATTGTAATTTATAAAGCAAAATATACCTTAAAATGTCTTAAATTTATTATTAAAATATTGTTATTATTGTGATTTTAAAAAATTTATACGTAGATATTTTCTTATTCTTTGTATATTTACTATGCATTGTAAAAACCATGTCAGAAAACAGAATATAATTTATTAAGAGTACATTTAATAATGCTTAATAAAACATTGTTTGTTATCATTTTTTCGATAGAGAAAAGTAACAGAAATGATCTACACTGTACTGAAGCCTTCCACATATTCTCTTTCATGCAGAAATTTAATATCTCAGCAAAGTCTCAGGAGATAAGTACATGGGCACAAATGTATCTATTCTGTTTACCCGGTATAATAAATTCGATTATTCCCAACACAATGCCATCATATAATTGAATAATAAATGAAACATGAATATGAGGCTGATAAAGAATTCATAAATATCTAGTTCTTTATTCAAATATTAACTAAATCATCTGGAAACAAAGCTTTTTCTGAATATGTTTTGTAGGTAGGAAAAAACTAGTTACTAATATTCTCTAAATTATTACTAATTCTGTATAAATGTAGAATAAATTGATCTCAGCAAGATGTACCAATAAAGACAAAGGACTTCCATTAACGTAACAGAATTGTACTCTAATAATAAGATTGTTACAAAAGCTACATTAGGAATTAGGTTAATTTAAAGAAATATGTACTGTAAGTACAATACAAAAAACGTGTCTTTTCCAGGTATTAATTTATGATTAACACATGGATTAAACGATTATCTGTTAAATTAATTTAAATAAATGTGCAATTCAGTATAATTACCATAGCAATTAAGTGAAAAAGGGGAAACCTGTATAAATTTGAATTTATTGAAATTAAAAAGGTATAACTTTATCGAAAAAATATAAAATATCAAATGTTGAATTATACAAGCAAATTAAATGTATATATATAACATACACATACATTCATACATAAACTATCAGCGTTATTCTACATACTAAAATAGACTTCATTATCAAAGCTTTGTTAATTCGACTTGAGAGAAGGAACTCGATTCTATTCTATACCCTTTGCAGCCACTCATACATATGTGCATATTTGAACGCATATATGTGTAAAAACATCAATTTTATTTGAATTCATTACAAATACTCTCTTATAGTTCTAAATACATTATTTATGTAGAATGATTTTTATATTGTTTCAATTTGAGAGTGTGCATAATTCGATTGAAATGTATCTGTATAATATACAGTGTGTCCCAAAACGAAGGCATAAAATCTGCACACCTAGACTCTTCGTCTGGAGTACATAAACTGCATAAAGAAGCGTTCCTGATTCATAGTTTACGAGAAAAATAAAGTATGACGTCACTTCCGGTACAAGAAATATCACTTTATTGAACATATCAACAACAGCATTTGCCTATCTTTAAAGAAGATGGTGTTTAAAACGTTTAACGCATATTTCTCATGCATACGCACTTGTCATGAAATGACGTGAACTGAAAGCCGCCGTTGAACTGGTATTTAAGGCTGCTTTATCAAGCTACCGGTAGTCTTTGTATGGCGGCCATGTATTTCATTCGTGACTACTGAGACATGTACCTGATGTACGGCCGATATAATAGAAATACCTTACGAATGTTAGGGAGTATGCTGGTGCATATAATGCTGTTGATATGCTCAATAAAGAGTTCCTTCTTGCACCAGCAGTGACGTCATACTTTATTTTTCGTATTTTTCTCGTAAACTATGGATAATACAGGAACTCTTCTTTGGAGAGTTTTAATGCACACCCAACGAAGAATCTAGCTGTGGAGAGTTTTTGTGATCATTTTAGCACACCCTGTGCATATACTTCAATAAGTATATATTTAAATTTAAGTAGTAGAATGATTTCTGTTGACAACATAGGATGCATTATAATAAATTATTAATTTGTAAAATATTACTGTATGTATAATACTCATTTTTCTATATCTTGTATACTATGAATATCAAATGATTATATTTTCACACAAATATTTTTGGATTAGGTTAACTTATATTTAGACAAAGGAACAAAACAATAACAATAATAATAAAGAATTTCGGTTTTGATACAATATAAATAAATAAAATATTACATTTTAGGTATATATACACATTTGAGAATAATACATATTAGAAACTTTATATTAGTAACACAATAAATTAATAAACTTATGAATAAATATTGATCTCACATCTGTATTTCATTTCATCTAATGTATATTTCAGAAAACATGCCTTAAGGGGATTGACTAAATTTAGTTATGCAGATTAATTAGTCTTAAATTTTAACTTTTCACAATTAATTTTATTTTGTGGTATTTTACTTGTGTCAGCAAATATTTTCCACTTTACATGAAATGTTACCCAAGGTTGCTTTCAATGCATTTCTTTATGATAAAGCGCTATTTTTTACATATTTGAATTATTTATTCTGTTTTTCTGCTTCCTGTGGAAATACATTATAATACATTTTCCTCACAAAAATAGGTTTCTATTATCAGTTTACTATTTTAGTACTGACAAAACATTAGGAAATAGCAGTCCAGAAGATAAACTTAGTTTTCGGAGATATGTTTTCCTCACAAAATATTTTTAGTTAAAACCGCAATTATGGAATTATAAATTTTGACAAAACATAAATATGCTTTCTATTATCGTAAGTAATTTTTAGGAATTATATTCCACTGCAAGCACTTCGGTGTAATAATTATCCACAGTTGAAGCTGAAACCACTTTCACTAGACATATTTGAAAATATTTCTTCTTTAAATATACTTATTACTTAGTTTCGCCATCACAGTCTAATTCATAATATTTCACAATTTATAAACACTTTTTTATCACCTTAAATTTTGTGTTCACAAATTAGTCGTACATTTGCTTTTTTCTAATCTTATCACATGATGCACTCGTAAATAATATTTTAAGGATGGAAAATTCATTCTGTTGGCATACAAATATGCATAAATCTCTTTTACCTTGAATGAAGAAAATTATAACCTATATTTAAACATTCACATAGTTACTTAATTTATTGCTGTAAAAAGCATTTACATGTGAGTTAATTTTTATCGTTTTGCATAAATAAATATTGATCTCAAATTTTTATGTTATTTCATCTAATAAATATTAGAAATTTATTTTCAGAAAAGATACTTTTTAAGGGTATCAAATGCCATTTATCGATGTTTTTTATATATTAGCTTTTATATTAGTTTTCTATTTTAATATTCTGTTTGCAATAATTTAGGTGCATTAAAAATCAGTTTACACTCTGCATGGTCTATATGGAAAGATATAAAAGTTCTCTTTTAAAGCAAGTGTTTACTGTAAAAGCCATTATAAGTAACTCAAATATCTTTTTCTATTTATAGTGAATCTAGAAGTCAATTTTAACTCAACACGATATATTTCCTTCGATTTACTAAGATTGATCTGCAACACGTTAGAGAATTGTACTCCAGAAGATGAATTAGTTTTCAAGGATTTTTTTAGTCACTAAATACTTTCTGTTGAAGCACTAATTATTGAACTCTAGGGATGACAATAAGAAAATATTATTTTAATTAGTGCAAGTAGGGTTCAAGGATTATAGCCTATGGGTCACATTTTCTTTTTCCGCCTCGAGTAGTTCCACTATCGTATTATCCATGTGATATCCATTCTCTCGTAAATAAGCATCACCCACTGATACACTTTGTTCCGCACATTACACTCTATAACTCACAATGCACTCTATTCCTAACATTAAAATTTATTCCGTAAAGTCCACAATTTCCTTCTTTTACAAATATATGTTCTTTTTATAAATGAATTTTACAACTATTGATTGCTCTTCAAGTAGACGATGCCATCACAAATATCATTTCAAGAGTAGATAAATCTTTTTATCCAATATGTAGAACTATCCTACAGCCCGTCAAATGACGGTATCATTAAAGTTTTCAATTTTCCAGATTTGTAAAGTATCCTATGAGGCAGGCAAAAAAGGATTTGGTTTGTTTGGTTGAGAGTTATCTGGTACATGCTCAATAATTAGGTTATCTTTACTGACCGTATGTTAGTTGCCAACCCTGATTTATCTTGTTTTATTGCGTGATAGGATGGACATCATAAGTTTTAATATTGACATTCATTATTATTTGGTATATATGATTGATGTCCAAAATTTAGGGAATCGATTGCAAACTGTGAGATTATGTATGAAAAACAAACATACAAACGAACAAACTTCTTAATATTCAAAGATATATAACTTAAACTCTAGATATTTATTTTTCCCTCAAATAGACTCCTAGACTTTTATAAAAATAATTTATTGGCAATAACAGTGATAAAATTTCCGATGCAACAGAAAATAATCGATGATTAAATATAGTGCATCACATAAGTACCTAATATATTAGTTAAGCCAAATACAACAGAAAATTCTTTACATAATATCCAAGTGAAGTGATAAGACATATGAAATTAGTGACTGTAATATAAAATAATGACATTTACTGTTGTTTAAAGAAGTACAGCCAGAGGCTAGATTAAGTCTATAGCGTGTTGTGGAAGGAAAAATCAGAATTACAGCGCCAACACTAATTATTTAATTTATAATCATAAGTTATTAAATTACTTTTAAAATATTGAAATAAGCGATTTTAATATTACACACACACACACACACTGTAATGTCTTTTATATTTTTAATTTCTCTTTAAATTTTTCCTTTTAATTTTCTCCAAGTATTCATTGTAGTGATAATTGTAGTATTTTAGTTGTGTCAACAATCATTAACCACTGTATATGAATTATACCCAAATTTCTTTCAGAACAATTCATTACGATAAAAGCAAATTTTTTATAACTGGAACTGTTTATTCCGTTTTGCGGTGCTTTGTTGAAATGCAGAATAAGTATTTTTTGTTTTATCAACAGGGATAGTTTTCCTTCAGTTTACTAAGATTGATGAGCAATACACTTGAGAATTTCAGTCCAAAAGATGAAAGTTAGTTCTCAGATATTTTTTTTCTCCAAAGTATTTTCAGTTGAATCATCAATTATGCAACTCCAGGGATCACAATGTACAAATATTATTTTAATTGTTTCGAGTATAAACCATTAAATCATGTTTAGGGATCATTTAAACGAAACATGCATTATAATTACGGGAGTATAAGATTTCCTATCGTTAAAATTTGTTTGTTTATTTTGTGTAAATTGAACAGATTACGGCAGTTTGGGAAGTATGTTATAAAATGTTATAAAAGGTTTTGATTATTAAGGTAATGTGTTTTAATACATATGATGTAACTTGAGGAAATTATTCATAATAATTCAGTCTAATATGTTGAAATATAATTGCTTTCTGTAAAATGACCTCACATTTCACTTATTATATTTCATTTTTAAGCATAGTTATTGCTATTTATTAGTGAAAAATAAATAAGAATGAAATGTCGTGTATAGAAAATGCTTTATTAAAATTTGCTATGAAGTTTATATTATATCTTTAGACTATACTGACTATTTAAATCGATCTCTAATTCCTCATAGGCTGTTTATATTATTCCTAAAAGATGGCTTATTGAACATACTTTTTAGTTTGCTAAAGGATAAAAATGAACTCGAAATATTGATTATACCTTTGTTTTAAATAACAATTATTATCAATAATTCTTAGTTGCATTATTTCTCTGTCATTAACAGATAAACTCTAGGACTATATCATAAAACGGTATCGTATTTATTTACTTTAAAAACGTGCTACTTTAGATCCAAACATATAAGAATCCACTGAGATGTTTTAATTAAAAAATAAACACCTGTTTAGATAATAATTAATAAATATATATTTAGATTATAATGATTAATTAAATTAAACTAAGTCCTTATAGATTAATTATATTATCCCCAAAATCTGGTTTATTTAAAAAACTTTTTAGTTTCCTAAATGATAAAAATAAACTAGAAACATGAATGTAACTTTATTTTAAATAGCCAATTATTATCATTAATGCATACTTGCATTAATTCTCTATCTTTAACAGATAAACTCTAGAACCATATAATAAAAGGGTTTCCAATTTTTCACTTTAAAAATGTCTACTTTAGATGCAAACTCAGAAAAACACACTGTAATGTTTTACTTAATTAAAAAAAAACATTAAACTGCCCAGATATTTTGGAAATTTAATGTAAGTCATATTATATAAAAATTTTAATTTATACACCTTAGTTATAAATATATGCTGAAAATTAAAATTCTTTGAATATTTACGAAACAAAATTCTATACGAATATAAGTTCCTCTTTCAAAATTTTCAACTTAAGTTGAAAATTAAATATAAAATCTAACCCGAATCAGATCAAATATGTTATGAGAACCCATTGTTTTAATTAATAAATAAACATTAACTTTATTATCTATTAAATTATAATGGCTAATTAAGTCCTTATAGATTATTTATATTATCCCCAAAATCTTGT
The DNA here is from genome assembly GCA_032207245.1 of Pardosa pseudoannulata. Taxonomy (NCBI): domain Eukaryota; kingdom Metazoa; phylum Arthropoda; class Arachnida; order Araneae; family Lycosidae; genus Pardosa; species Pardosa pseudoannulata. The sequence continues at coordinate 29,921,027 of CM063511.1, read as the reverse complement.
TTGTTTAACATATTTTTAGTTTGCTAAAGGATAAAAATAAACTAGAAACATTGATTGAACCTTTATTTTAAATAGCCAATTATTATCATTAAAGCATACTTGCGTTATTTCTCTGTCATTAACAGATAAACTTTAGTACTTCATTTTAAAAATTTTCTTCTTTAGAATACACAGTAATGTTTTAATTAACAGAAAATACATTAAACTGTCCAAATATTTTTGAAACTTAATGTAAAATGTATTTTGTAACATTTTTACTATATTCACTTTAGTTATAAATATTCGCTGAAAATTAAAATTCTTTGAATATTTACGAAATAAAAATTTTTATTTTTACATAAGTCCATCTTTCGATATTTTCAATTTAACTTGAAATTTAAATATAAAACCTAACCCGAATTAGATTAAATATGTTATAAGAACCCACTGTGATATTTTAATAAAAAAATAAACTTAAAACTGTATTATCTATTTAGATTAAAATAGCTAATTAAATTAAACTCTAAGTCAATGTAGATTATTTATATTATTCTAAATATCTGGTTTGTTTTACATATTTTTTAGTTTGCTAAAAGATAAAAATAAACTATATACATTGATTGTAATTTTATTTTAAATAGCCAAATTTTATCATTAATGCATACTTGCATTAATTTTCTATCATTAACAAATAAACTCTAGAATCCTGTAATAAAAAGGTATTATATTTATTCACTTTATAAATACCTAGTTTAAATCCAAATTGATAAGAACGCACTGTGATGTTTTAATTAACAAAAAAAATTAATCTGGACAAATATTTTGGAAATTTTATGTAAATTATATTATATAACAATTTTTACTACATACACCTTAGTTATAAATATTCTCTGAATATTAAAATTCTTAGAATATTTACAAAATAAATCTATTCATACATAAGTTCGTATTTCAATATTTTCAATTTAACTTTAAAATTAAATATAAAATCTAACCCAAATCAAATCAAATATGTTTATCTCTATAACTTGTGATTTAAATTTTTTATTTTCCTGAAATATTTTTCAAAATTTGTTAAAGTAAAAAATATATAAATTTAAATGCGAATTTCAATTTTTATATTTATATATAAAATAAAAGATTACTTCATAAACGTTAACTGCAAATATAATAAAGTTGGACATTTTAAATTGAAAATTTTTTTAAATATAAACTTACCTTTAATGTTTAATAAACCAAAATCTTTAAATTTCATACTTAAATTTATATTTATATTTTAGATAAGGTATATTACCTATATTCAATAAACTTCAATTGTAGCAGCGATAAAATTTCTACGAAACAAATTTACCCTCTTATGAAATAAAAGTCCATCTCATATAGTTTTATAGAGAAATTTATCAAGCTTAGAAAATCATTTTACAAGAATGTACTTTTGAAAGATATTGCATTTAAAACAATATAAAGAGTAAATCCTCAGAGAATTTTCGATTTCGAATAACCAAACACTCAAAATAATATACTCTAATCATACTCTTCATTTAAAGATTTACGGATTTCTTTAAGTAACGTTGATTTTTCTTTGATATTTCTTTACGATTTTAAAGAAAATCTTTCATTTCTTATAAAATGCATTCTGTGTGAAGTTAGAATTTGGAAATCCACTACATAATAATAGCCTAAGTTATACGTCCGTCTCTCCTCTAATTTATGATATAATTTTGTACCTGGAATGGATAAAAGCATCCATATTGGATTCTTGATGAGTTAGTGTTTTCAATGATTGAAATACACCTCTTCTCCCCCCCTTTTCTAGCTATTGATGTCATTTCTTTTCAAGCCCTATTTTCTCAGGATAAGAGCAGGTGAATAAATTTATCAATTTGTCACATAATAAATGGGTAAAAATAACATTTTTTTCTAGCATTATGAAGTCATTCCTTTAACCCTCTCATTTAATCATTTCTTATTTTAAATTATTTAAATATCATCTGCATTTTTTAACGTTTTATCACTGAACTTAGATATTACGTAAATAATTTTGTTTTATATTTGGCTTAAATAATAGATTAGTTGCATATGTGATAATTTTAAATTTAATCATCGTTTATTTTTATTGCAATGAAAATTTTATCTCAGGTATTAACAACACATTTGTCTACCTCCAGGGTGTAGTAGAAATGATATTTTCATTCCTTTACTTCCATTAGTTACTGTAAAAAAAAAATGGAACTAAATTAACGATAATGCAGACGTAGCTTAGAGAATTAGAGAACTTCGAATTATCTTTCTAAATGAATTCAACTTGATTCTAAACTGCATTCACAGTATCACAAGACTTTAGAGGAGTATGAAGATGAACAAATTACTGAGTGTGTACTATATAATTTACAGCCACAAAACAAGCCATTTTTTTACGTACTTCATAGGGTACTTTACAATTCTGGAAAATTAGAAATTTTACTAATCTAGTCATATAACGGGGTATATGCTAGTATGTATCCAAAATGAATATTGGTATTAGTGAATATTACGTAACTTGTGTGCAAGAAAATAAAACTCTAAAACTTCAACATTTTCTTAGATAAAATAATAGAGAAATACTGTACAATCCTTCCTAAATCTACAGTATATAATTATTGCCTAAGATCTATAGTGATGTCTTATGGCACAATATTTTATCGTTCCCAATACTGACTCAAACTTTGCAAATATTAATCAAATGCATTACGAAATAGTGAACACCTATTAGTCTGCAATAAAACAGGGCTTGGTATGACAAAGAATATAAAATTGTCCTATATAAGTATTTTGTGTTGTCAGGGCATGCCAGTGCTATAATACACAACGCATTAAAACTTACCTCGATCTGTTTAGGCAGACGTTTTGGGGAAGAAATTTACAGCTATAGGTTAATCCCAAAATAAAGGGAATAAGTGAATGCCAGTTTTAGATATTAAAATTTCAATAGAAAATTGGCTTAACAAAAAACAATGAAACAAAAGTATGGGCAAAGAAATGCGTTGACTTTACCGAACGTTTTAGGAGTGAAATATATTAAAAAAACAATGTATATGATTAGTTATACTAAAATAGAGTAAAATAAAATATAGCAATGTTGCAATTAAAAGCAAAGAAACAGTAGAATAATAAATTTAAAGACAGAAATTGTAAAATATTATAAATAACTAGCTGCTTTGCATCCAGTCTTCCATCTGGGTAACAAATGTTCTTAAATATAGTTTTAGAAAAACACTATAGATAAAAGTAGTAATAAAAATGTTAAATTCTCATCGTATGCTGCAAATTGCCGTTGAATATAAGCTTATAAACAATACATTGTGTAGTGGAGAGTGTGGTAGTAGGATTTGTAACCTTCCTTAAGAAGTTCCTGATTTCTATTTAACACTAAGGTCATCCACCGGGACTCATATCCCGGAGTGCGACATGAATGTATACAGCAACCTTATGGAAGTTTAGAAACCCTAGACCACTCCAGCATCTAATATATGTGTAAGGATTGCTTCATTAAAGGAAGTTGAAGGAGAAGATCCCACAGTTTTTAGTAATCCCTTGTTAATAGCACTTAATTCCATTTTTATAGAATTAAGTACTATTAACATTGAAGTTACCAATATTTTGAAGGAAAACGGCCGCAACCCCTTTCAAATACTAGTAACTTAATTCCTCTCCTATACCATACAATGGATTAATATGGGATTTCGAAAGTGAATTGTAAGAAGTTGTATGAAGTTGTAAGTATATTTCTATTACTTGGTTGATATTGCTAAATATTTGCTGAAGTGCAATGTGTAAGAAGTGCTTTGGGGATCTTCTAGCGATATATTTTTAGCTAAGTTTCTTGGGCAATATTCTAAATAATTGATCACGTCGTTCAGTTCCGGATTTCCTTTGATCATAAATTGTGAGTAATTGTAACAGGAACACTACAAAATGCCTTAAAATGCAAAGAAGTTTTTGTGAGTTAGTTTGGAATTGTTGGAGTTTTGAACCAAATCATGCCACGGATAGAAGTTTTATTGAAAAAATATAGAATGACGTTTATAAAAATTCATACAAATAAACTTTTAATAGCAGTTAAACCATTTTTAAGATATATGCCAGCTTGGTAGCACAGTAAACAAAGGCTGGAGTAAATCTGGGGGATGTGGGGTCAGAGATTGAGTGGTCCTGAGAACTATTTTGTTCGTTGAAGGTGACCGGGGCACGCAAAATATATTTGTGGTCGCAATTCTCTCATAGCTCTCATAAAATATCTTTTGAGTTGGTATGCCAAACCTATGGGTCTTCTCCTTGGTTACTTCTTTCAAAGTAAGGTAACCCACTTGAGCAAAGTCGTTAGTTCACACTAGTGGTGCTCATTAAATAACGAAGGGCTAAAAATTTGCATTATAATAGTAATTTAGGGTTCAAATTGTGCTTGGTTGGTCAAAATGGCATCAGAAATAACAACAGCATATTTTATATCTGAATGATGTATTTTAATAACTGAAGAATAATGTAATAAATGACTTACTTTTTTCGACATACGTTCTGTCGATGGGATATCCAGAAACAGGGCAACGAATAGTAACCGTGGTTCCAGCTACAACCGTCAAATTCCCCATGGGTCTGATGTAAGGGGGGCCGAACACATCAATTCTTGCAGTGTGGCTGACCATTCCGACGTCATTCTTCGCCTCGCAGCCGTACAAACCCCCGTCGGAGACTGCCAGGTCCGTGATGTTGACGTAGCTCACCACCGATCCGTCCATGTGGACATAATCGCCGGTCTTGACGCGCCTTGACTCGGACAGCGGCTCGCCGTCCAAAAACCATGAAATCTGAGGCAGGGGAGATCCGCTGGCTGAACAATGGAGAGACACGACTTGGCCAGGCATGTGGATCTGATCGGGGAATATCCGGATAAACGTAGGCATTTCCTCTGAAATAATTCAAAACGAATAATGTTAGGGAGTAGAGATATAAAATAAAGATAAACAAATATAACTTCAAACAGTGGTTAAACTAAAAAGTTACACGCTCCATTTAAGAGGAGGTGATTTAACACTAAATGTAACAGCAAGAACAAATAGAAAAGAAGATTCGTCAGGGAAAGAATATATAAAATATCAAAGATAAATAAAAGTTAAATATTGATTATTAACATAAGTGGCATGCCTCTTTTAAAATAAGTGAAATAACACTAAATATGGTGTCAGAGCATATGGAAAAGAATATATTGGCATGAATTATGGAGTCATATGACTCTCAAAAGTCGAAAAAATATAAATTAATTGTTCTTTTCTACTTCTAATACGTTGAAAACTACCCGTTTTGTAAACATAATTTTTTAACTTATCATAGAGAGAAATATAGATAGTTTAATGATAATTGAATTTATCTATCTTGTTTTATATGAAATTATGTAAATCTGGGTAAATCGTTCAAAGTCATTTAAATATTCGAAATAAAAATTAAGTTACCGTTCGACACTAATTGAGTAGATTAAAGATCGGAATGTAATTTTAGAGTCAAAATGATTCTTAAGCATTATATTATTATTGAATACCTTGTTATAGCACAAGAGGTGTTTTAATACAACAAAATTTATAATTAAAAATTGGGTCCAAAATACTTAACGTTTGAACAATTCTCTCTCTCTCTGTATATATATATATATATTTATAGCACAAGAGGTGTTTTAATACAACAAAATTTATAATTAAAAATTGGGTCCAAAATACTGAACGTTTGAACAATTCTCTCTCTCTCTGTATATATATATATATATATATATATATATATATATATATATATATATATATATATGTATATCTATATATGTATATATATGTATATATATGTATATGTATATATATGTATATATATATATATGTGTGTGTGTGTGTGTGTATGTATGTATGTATGTATATATGTATATGCATGCATGTATGTATGTATGTATATATACACATATAGATATATACATACGTCTGTACCTATATATATGTCTGAGTGTGTGTTTGTGTGAAATTAATTTAGTATGAAATAATAGTGTTTATAAAAATATATAAATAATGTCTACATTTTAAAAGCATAGAAAGAAATATATATTTTAATGAGCATTTACACTATTTCTTTTGTTTGGTGCGGAATTATGTAAATTAGGGTGAAATGTTATAAGTTATTCAAAATAAAATCTTAAACCTATAAGTTATACTATCATTAATATAATTAAGTTTGCTATTTTGATAGTCTAATACTCCACTTACCTGAGATTTTAATCAAAATGTGGTTGAAAAAAGTTGTGGTATTTTTTTTTCGTAATGTAAATATTTACTAAAATAAGGATCTGTACTTAAAGAAGTGCTTATGCATTTCTTTAAGTACAATTATGTAATATAATTATTAAGGTAATAGAATTATATTTACCTTATAAGGATTGCACTAAATAGTGATAAAAGAAAATTATGTGCAAAATTTTCAATTATTTATTAACATATGTTTGTTGTTAGTGATTAGGATTTGGAAAATTTGTTACCTTGAATAGCCAAAACGGAATATGTTTTCCGTTATCGAATTAAATAAGTTTAGCTATTGAAGTACTTATAATTTAATGATACTTATAATTTAATTTCATTAGTAATACTTATCGTATTTTCAATGAAACTTGTTAAGACATACATTTAGATTTGTATATTACAACATTTGATTATCTCAGATCTTATTTCAAAAACCCATAATCCAAGTATTGAACACTGTTTACATATTCCAGTGTTGCGGTATACGGATTCTTGCAATAGTTCTCAAATACTGCAGTACGTTGCTAGCAAACAAAAACTCCAATTTACTTTCTAAACATTACAAAAGTAATATGATTCTGAGGGCAGAGAACTCTGTTTTTTATTGCATACTGAGGAGTTCAGTGTCTCATTTCAGATGAATAGATAAGCTAAAGACAGAGCAATATCTGCGAAAAAAGTTACGTCAATAAAGACACTTTTTCCTTCAACGAGTGATCCACTTACTAGAATGACTTTGGAAGTAAATCGATCTATTTTTATGTACATAAGACCTATTCGATTTTTTTTGTTGGCGCCTTGTATCTCATTTCCTGAGTTTTATGACTAAAAGATTCTCTTGAGTTACGGTTGCTGCGTGGTGATCAGTCTTATCGTCCTCGCCTTGTGTTTGAAGCATCAATCTATACGGAAATGGTTTCTTCAAGGGAATCATTCACTGTGTGTAGTCTTTCGCTTAGTGCATAAATTCTTTGCATAAAACATTATATGGAAGATACTATACAAATGATCTGAAGATTCATAATTAGAGGAAATTAACTCAAAGTACAAGTGACTATCAACAATTTATTGTTAATTAACCCCTCAATGTACAGTTTTTTTTAAAAGCCCGAAAAGAAAATTACCAAAAGCACAAAAATATTTTAAATTTTCATTGCAATTCTAGATTTTGATAACATTGCAGAAAATAGTCGAATATTGTAATATTACACTCACACCGTCTTTTTCTACATTTCATTTTGAATTCCTATTTCAGAATAAATATTATTATCTGTAAAAATACTTATTTATACTTTTAAAGCATAAATAATAACAATACTAGTATTTATAAAATTAATCAAAATTTTCTTTTGTGTGATATATTTCGAAACAAGGTGCAGCACGTAGTCAACTTTGCAACTATTACACATGTAACGATTCAATTTTCTTCTCATTTTTCCTTTGCTATCTCTTTTAGCACAACACACAGCTCAACATCTACAAAATTACAACGCCGCTTGAATTACCTCGACAGTACACAGTTTCACAAGTTTAACGTGCTCGAGTTAACTCGAGTGTGCACTTTAAGGGTCTAAGCAAATGAAGCTAAAAGCTAAAGATTGCATTTATATATATATATATATATATATATATATATATATATATATATATATATATATAGATAGATAGATAGATAGATATATAGATAGATAGATAGATAGATAGATGGATAGATAGATAGATAAGAAATGGCTTATGAGATAATGGATTTGCATCAATATGGAATTTAACATGGTAAAAGATAACAATTCTTTGGATTGTAAGAAAAAAAAATAAATGATAAATAGATACTAGCAGGTTACTTAATCGTCTTTATAAACTACAGGCAAAATTTCAAAATGAACTAATAGTTATAATTATTTAACCATCGTGTTATCTACTTATATACAAATATTTTAATAACTTTTTAAATGAAATATGTTCTATAATCAACTAGTTAAAAAGAAAAGAACATGTTGTTTCTATAAATTTAAACTTACCTAAATTTAAGTTTAGTGAAACTATATTTAAGTATAAAGTATTCCAAAACACTTATTTCTGTTGGGCCTACAACATCATTAAATTCTTATATTATTAATAATTTCAAATATAATTTCCTGATAGTCTGCTTATTTTATTTTCATTTTCAGATATTTTCGTATATATTCTATTATTATATACATTCTTCAAATTTCAATGCAATAATCATCAGATTTTTGCCTTTCAATTTTCGAAAAAAACTAGTATATATAACATTTTTAAGTATAAATTATTTGAACAGTTAAAGAGTACTTTACAAAAAATTTGAACGAAATATATTGAATTTTAGAGTATATGTAACCCTTGTTGAATTTTAGAAAATTACATTTACCCAATAAAAATATATTTTATATTTAGCTCTTGAAAATGCCAGAAATATTACTCATAACAAAGAACTTTCACTATTATTCATTTTTCTCTAAATTGTAAAGTAATTAGATAGATTATAGGTTTATAAATATAATAAATGAATTTAGTATTATATAATGTATCAGTGTGACATTGGATTAATAAAATATTTAAAATAAATATAGTATTTTGGTCCTTAATATATTTAGAGTTTATAATGAACATGTACGAATAAAAAATATTAATATATGGTGATTACTAAATTGGCGAGATACAACAAACAATTAATTTTTAACATATTTAAAAAATAATTAGATAAAAAAATTGAGTATCATGCTTTATTCAACGATTTTTATGCTATCTGAGTCTGGAATTAATTTTATCACTTGTTTTTTTAACCTAGTTTTATTGTTTTCTGCTAGTTAATAAATAAATTCTAATTATGTCGTTTATTTAATTCTCTTCATTAATGTTAATTTAATTACACTTAATTTGGTGATGTTTAAGTTTTTATATGCATGGGATAATTATACCCTGATACATTGCATGATATAATTATTCATGTTATATCAGTGTTGGAGTATGGTTACTAATTTTATTATCGAAGTATATTATACAATATTTGCGATATATTATTAACCTTTTAATTGGCCTTAAAAAAGGGGAGATTTTTTTCTGGTTAATGGAAAAAATATTTACATCATGGAAAACCATATTTGGTATTATTATCATTATTATTATTGTATTGAAAGATTAAATTTGGTTCTTTCGCAATTATATAACTCTTCGGTTTTCGAAATAATTAAATGTGCTAATGAAATCTAAAAATTGATAGCCTACATTTGGTTGACTCTTTATAAAGATTTTTTCAAGTAATGGATTTTATTAATACTTTCCAACTGAAGTTGAATTAAGAAAATAAATTCATATAGATAGTTAGATTAATTTAATTTTAAAACAACTCTTTGTTGAGGCGTATTCATTTCACTGTCAACAGGATGCTATTAAATTTTACAAAATATATTGCTTTTTATATTGTGTCATATAGGATATATAAATCAAGTTTTGTTTCTGGTTTATTGAAAAAATATTTACATCATAGAAAATCATGTTTATTATTATTATTATCATTATTATTGCATTGAAAGATTAAATTTTGTTCTTTCGCAGTTAAATTAAAGTCATTATCTTTAATTTGATTTATTATCATTCAATTTTTAACAATCATCTTAAATTGTAGCATTTGCAAAATTTGATTTATAAATACTATGTGGTACAAGATAAAAAGCAATAAAATTGATAAAATTTAATATCATTCTCTTGACAGTGAAATGAATAAACCTCAAAAAAGAGTAATTTTACGTTTAAATTACAGTGATCCCTCGTTCACCACCCCCTCGTACCACTCTCGTACCACCAGCAAGAGAGCTTATGTAGCTTAGGGAATGCTACAGATTTGTGTACCATGACCACATCTGTATCTTCGTTTTTTAGAAGCAGGGACCAAGTAGACCAATTCGCATATAACTCTTCGGTTTTCGAAATAATTAAATGTGCAAATCAAATCTAAAAATTGATAGTCTGCATTTGCTTAACACTTTATAAAGACTTTTTTCGAGTAATGTCATTTATTAATACTTTTCAATTTATGTTGAATTAAGAAGATAAATTCATATAGATAATTCGATTACAGTGTTCCCCCGCCACGTCACGCTTCATGTTTTGAGGATTACAGTGCTTTCCGGTGTTTCGAAAATTTTCATCAAAAAATAAAAATGAAAAACTACAACCAAGTCGG
>CM063511.1:29890539-29898039 GCA_032207245.1 Pardosa pseudoannulata | reverse complement strand
CACCCTGCTGTTGATCTAAAGTAAACTCCCACACAATTGTTTTCGTTTATAAATTCTCCTTCGAATCCAGGGTAGACTCTGTCCCGGGACAACACTTGGAAACCACACACTGAATAGGGTAGGCTAAAGATATCTCAAACTCCCACATAAATGTACATTTTTGAAATTATTAAAAATTTGTATAGATTACAATTCACTTTATGTATTCACATATAATAATAAATAAATATCTCGGAACATATTTTACCTTTTTATATATGTTATCAAATTAAAAATCCTAGCTGAGCACTAATTTCAGTAGTATGTAATATTTAAATTAATTTAAATTTCATATTTGTCTTACTCTACATAGCTCATATTGTGTATTTAACATATTCAATAAAATGTATTAGGCAGAAGTGATTCAGGCATTAATGCGAGATAATATGCTACATAAAAATGTAGTATAGCATAAATTATTAGCTATCATAAAACTTTGTGTTTAAATATGAATATATAAAGATATGTACAGAACTGTAAAAAAGTTTTAAATTGCAAATATGTAAATGTTTATTATAAATACATACACTTTTATGTAACAAGTTTAGTTATATGATAGAATACATATGTGAATTTCCTACATTTCAGCTTTATTTGCTGAGGAAATAATTTTTCATACTGAAAATTTCCTATTTTTCCAATTGGGAATATTAAGCTTTATTACATAAAGTAATTATATTACATTTTTCATAATATAGAAATACATATTTCACATGTGTTTAATTTCATAAGATATTTTAAATCCCAGAACTAATTTTAAACAAACATACCCATTATCGAAGTAATATAAATTCCGTCTATAATAAAAAAGAAATCATTTGAACTGCTTAATAAAGCAAAGTTTTGTTCTGTATATTCAAATCTTTATATTGTTTTACAAACAGAAATATTTCGAGATAACATAAGATTATATATTTATCTTGAATTAAGTCGTTAACATACATTGTTATTTTTCCGCTAGTGAAAGCAAACTGCAAATTTTAATCCTTTATCTTAGTTGGAATTTCAATTAATCCTCGAGGAAGATTATATTCAGTAAGGAATGCAATCTTAAAAACAGAGGAGCTTTACTAATTCTTTAGAAATATTTTATCACGATCGAAATGAAAAATTCATTCAATGATGCAAGCAGAAAGCACAAGATCATGTGGAATGAATTAATTAAATTTTATTAATCATCTAAATTCATTTTTTAATTCTATAATGTTAAGCAATATTTAGAGGAAATATGTAATCAAATATCATAGAACAGAAAATAGATGAAATATTTTCTTTAATTGCAGAGAAATATATAAATATTTTAATTACGGGATAGAGAATTTTGTAGGATCAAAACATAAAGTATTATTTTTAAATTTTAATGTCTCTACTCAGAAAATGGTTTTTAAAACAATATATGTTATGATCAGAGTTTAAAAAAAAATTTTACGATGCTAGAATGGAAATCCAAACAAGAAAACAGTAGCAAATGAAAATATTGACATAGCCTTTTTTCAAAGGAATCAGTTGTTTCTTTTTCTTTTCTTACGTAAAGAAAAGCTTAGTTTATTCAGGAGTATTATTTGAGTTTGTTTACGCATCTTATTTGATATCATTCTATTTATATGCCAGGCACTGGATTATGTATGTTATTTATCAATTTCATTTATCTTTAGATTGTTAAGTCAATATTTAATTTTAATCAAAAAGTAAAGTTTCTTAAATGCCTTGATTCATTTTAGATAAAAGCATGATAAACAGAGCTGCTTAGATTCAGTTCAAAAATAAACACACTCACTAAATAAAACATGACGTAAAACGTAATTACGAAATAAAAAGGTAATTCAGCCGATAAGTTAGGTTGTCTCTAAAAACAATTTAAATTATTTTCATTTTAAAATAAAAAGCGTCATATATCATTAATGCAGGTAAGTTCAAATAAGCTCAGATAAAAATTATCAACAACGAATTATAATCAAAAAAGTTTTCCTACTATTAACTTTTGTATTATTAATAAATAACACATGTGGTATTAATCGATCGTATATCTACCTATAATTGTTTTAGTAATGCGTGTTGAAATCTAAAATTTGAGATTCATGCAATTCTCTAAACAAACTTAAAGACAACAAAGCTAAGGTTTCAAAATTCTTCAGACTATGATTTTTTTTAGTACAAGGCAACTAGAAATTTAATTTTTAAATCTTTCATTTCTTAACGATATTTTTATAATGATAAATTATAATGTTGTTGCATGAAATATGTGTGAAACAGAAACCTACGAGGAAAGATTTTTTAATAAATAACAGATGCCTTATTAATCAATATCATATATATCTATAATTGTTTTAGTAATGTGTGTTGAAACTTAAAATTTGAAATCCGTGCAATTTTCTAACCAAACTTAAAGATAACAAAGCTATGGTTTCAGAATCCTTCATAATGATTTTTTTCGGTACAAGGCACGCTGAAATTTAATTTTTAAATCTTTCATTTCTTAACGATATTTTTATAATGAGAAATTAAATTGATGTTGCATGACATATGTGTGAAACAGAAATCTATGAGGAAATATTTTTTAATAAATAACAGATGCCTTATTAATTCAATCGCATATTTACACATATTGTTTTAGTAATGTGTGTTGAAACCTAAAATTGAATTTATGCAATTTTCTAACCAAATTTTTAAAGATAAACAAAACTTGGTATTCAAAATCCTTCACTTATGATTATTTTTCGGTACAAGGCACGCTGAAATTTAATTTTTAAAATCTTTCATTTCTTAACGATATTTTTATAATGAGAAATTAAATTGATGTTGCATGACATATGTGTGAAACAGAAATCTATGAGGAAATATTTTTTTATTAAAATATGACACAACTTGAGAAAAATTCAGTCGTATGTCAATATTTATGAAATATGTTTCTAGTGCACAGCATACTAACCAATTGAATTTCCTTTTTCCTTTTTTCTTTAAAATTTTTATAAACAAAACTTGGTATCGTATTTCACTTACGTTATTTATGTAAGGCAAATTTATTTTTAAGTTATACTATATTTTAGCTGTTTGCTTTGCCATTTTATCGTATTACTTCCTTGTTAACTCTAAAATATTTCTTGATTCTTAAAATCATATACAGTTCAATGATAATATAAGGGTGTAGGAAAATATTTATTGCAGTAAAATAATTATTTTAATAGAAAATATCTTTTAAAAGTAAAGAGTATATCTAAACTATTTTTCAAAACAAAAAATTATTTCATATTTCTACTCATTCTGTCATTTTGAAGGTCTATTTTTTCTTTAAAATAATCTATAACATAATTTTATGATAATGATACAGTCATATTTCATCGTGGAAAATAATAAGTGATACCTAAAATATAGAAGTTATATTTTCTTCTTGTAACTGTCATGTTTCACATAAATGCATTATAAATGTCACGTTAAGCGAATCTCCTGAGCACGTTTCATGAGAAACGTGTAGTATTTTAACTAGCCAATTCATAAAGTTTACATAATGTTTTTCTAAAATTATAACTGGGAAGTAATTAATTTATAAATTCATCTTCAGTGAGGTAATAAAATAGTCGAATCTAATTATTAATAAATGAGACTTTTTTAAAAGATTATTATATAAGTTGTTAAATTAAATTAATCATTAAAAGGCTGTCGTCTTCTCTACATTTTCAAGAAAAAAGGCTTCTTGCAAGTATGGAAATAGATGTGTTGTTAATACTTACAAAATTAATAATATGTTTCATAGATATATATTGCTTGTAAAAAGCACTTTAATTTTGATAGTTGTTATAAAGATATGTCTGATGAATTTCAATTAAATGCATAGGTAAGTGTAAATATGAACCAACAAGTAAAGTAGCATTTACATAAAGCAACTCATTGCATCATTTAAAAACGTCAAATATTTTACTTATTTTACTTCCTTCAGCAGTTTTATTCAGAAATAGATGTGTTGTTAATACTTACAAAATTAATAATATGTTTCACAGATGTATATTGCTTGTAAAAAACTCATTTCAATTGTTATAATTGTTGTAAAGATATTGCTGATGAATTTCCATTAAATGCATAGGCAAGTGTTAATAGGAACCAACAAGTAAAGTAGCATTTACATAAAGCAACTCATTGCATCATTTAAAAACGTCAAATATTTTACTTATTTTACTTACTTTAGCAGTTTTAATGAGAAAGCATGCAAGTACTTTGTCACTTAATAATGAAATTTTTTTTTGAAAGAAGACTTCAATATGATTGACTGGTAAACAATATTTAATGAACTTTAAAAAATATATATTGAGAATAGGAATTTTCCTATATACATAATTCATATGCGCTAAAATTAAAAAAATTATCTAGTCTAATTATCTATTCTTTAGCTGTTTTTTGGGTCAATACTTATTCTTGTGCTCACAGTATTTAACCCTTTAAAGCTCAAGATTAAAAATTCTTTCAGATTTAACGGAATTAGGTTAGGATTTGGTTATAAACATTGTATATGAAGTTTACAAATAGGAACCATATAAAAACAAACTTATCATTCCCTTAGAGGCGGGAATTTTTTATGTGGGGGGAGTTATAATTTTGAATTTTTTTTCCTTCTACAGTATGAAAGAAAGAGTTCTTTTAAATTAATTATATTCGAAGAACAATGTATAATTATCATCAAAATTGACGTAACAAATAGGTAACTACACAATTCTTCAGGGTAGGGATTTTTATTTGAAGTCATAAGATTTGGTTTTGTTTGGAGTGCTACGGTCTACTTTTTTGTGCAACACGAGAGCTAATGAGACCTGGACCTATCACTTAAAGCCGATTACGAAAATTCATGCCATAATGGGTTTCGAACCCAGGCACTCCAGCACCGAAGGTCAGCACCCTAACCAATCGGCGATCGTTAGGCTTGAAGTCATAAGGAGAAAAATCAAATTCGAGATTTTTCATATAAAGCAATTTTAAACTACTATATTTCAATGGGAAATATAAATTATGCAAAATTCTATTATCTATTACTACATCAAAGAGTCAATAACACAGAAAATCGGAAAAAAACTTTTTGATGTTTTTAAAAAGGAGAGAAAAACATTTTAATAGTTGGTTTCGCTATGAAACCACTGACCGTTAAAGGGTTAAATAGCATTTTATATTACTCATTTCTAAATACAGTGGTCTTCGCTTAATGTGATTCCGGTTAATGTTATCAATCGCTTATTATTATCAAAATCAGTTGGATCCGATTTTCTTTATTCATTTGTATGTTAACATTACTTTATGTGATCGTTACATGGGATAATGTTATCAGTTTTTGAACCTCATTTTAACTAGCAAAGGAATATTCACAATATATTCAGAAGGACGCCATTCCATTTTTCCCTGCACTGTTTGCTTCATTGTTCACTTGTTGAATTTCCAAGAATCCTCCTTCTTCTACCTAGGGAAATGGGAAATGAACAAAGGAGTGGAAATATAGAGGAGAAAACTAACGTTCTTGATGCGATGCACTTGTTAACATCTTCTTGGAATCGAGTTTCTACTCAAATGATCAGAAACTGTTTCATCTAAGTAGGATTCTGCAAAAAAATGACCAGAATCTCAAGAAATGATAGAAAATCCTTTGGTTATGATCCCTGAAGAGTTCTAGCCATGGGTGGAAGTAGTTCAAAACATTCCAATAGTTTCCACATTAACAGAATCTAAAGTCTGTCAGATTGTCATATTAAAACCGCTAAAGGATGGAACTGATGAGTCAGATGAAGAATCTCTTGATATTGAACCACCTCCTACAAGTACTAAAAGGAAAAATGCATTGAAAGTGTTGAAGAAGAGCGGTGTTGTGAAGTACGCCGCCGCTCCGCTGACTTTAAAAACATTATGATTACGAACAATTTATCAATGAGCTTCTTAGAAAAAATTGTAGACAGCCCACTATTGATCAATTCTTTTAATTATGTATGCAATTTTTATGTTTTGAAGGATAATATACAGTACATAAATATATAAGGTAATAAGGTGAGGTTTTTCATTTTATTTTGAAATTTAGTTATCATAAAGCGATAATGAACAATAATAATAATAATAATAATAATAAGTGATAATAACATTTAGTGAATTAAAGGGCAGGGAGTAAATTTATCTAATTTTGCATATCGTTTATTATTATCAATCTGTTATTCTTATCAAAATCAATGTTCCAAACTGATCACATTAAGCTGAGTTCACTTTACTAGAACAACAGAGTCTTGTAACCCGATCTTTAGTTACCTAGACGCTCCTTAATATTAACTTACAGATTAAATGTAAGTTGAAGTTGATTTGTTTACACAAAACATTTAATACTTCTTAATATTCAATCATAAAACACAGATTATAACAAACTCTAAGTGCCTTTATATGTTCTTAAAATCATTCAGTCAAATATTTCTTTTTATAATTTCATCACAATCCTCGAACAAATAAAACTAAATCTTTACATAGTTTAGTTTTCTACATTCATATTTTTTCTACTTTTCAGTTCCCTAGGTAGCAGAATTTAAGATAAATCTAGTGACCATATATAATGACTTGTGTACATAGGCTTATGCGTGTGACACAGCATTTAGAAAATCAACCTGATTTCTCATTAAAAAATGTTACTACATAAGCTACACTTTATTTTACTTTACCCTAAACGATTTATTCAGAGTGTTTTCAAATATTTGATCACCTTATAGTGGAATTTGATTTTTGATGCGAACGTAAATGAAATACAGTGAAAGGAAACATTTTATTCACTTTGGGAAATGTATTTGCCTTGTTGTAGTATTTCAAGAAAGTTTGATAGATCAAAAGAGAAAAAAGAAAGATTAACAATGTTTTAGTAAATTAAAATTGCATGCAATGCTCGGAAAAAATTGAGAAAATAACAATATGAAAAGTTTGAAAATTTCTACACAGGTTTTTAGTGTCTAGTCAATCCTTTGCAATAAATTAATACATGCCGAGAAAAACTATTGTTTTCTCGTACATCACTAATTAGTTTTAATTGAATGAATGTAATTTACATTTAAAAATGCAAGAAGGATATAAACTTTTGTACATAGAGATAAAATTTCACTTAGACACAAAGTTAAATGTGGTGAGGGGATTTAGATACTTTTTTGAATGTTTGAATTAATGTAAAAAGAATAGAAAGATAAAATGTTTCGGATCGAAATCTGAATTTATCACATCTTTGTTGTAAAGCAGAGAGGACCTAAAATTTGATTGAATATTTTATGAAGAACAGACGAGTGTGGGAATGATACCAGAGAATCATTAGGCTTCTGTTCCCATTCATGACTTTAAACAAGAATGTACCTATGTGGACTTATTAATGAGATCCTAAAGGACCAATTTGGTGGTTTGGAGTGGTCAGGACTGCCCGGTTTGAATGAATGAAGTTTTTCTCATGTTCGGTTTGTAGACGGGGGAGTATCA
>CM063511.1:29863039-29888039 GCA_032207245.1 Pardosa pseudoannulata | reverse complement strand
TTTTACTTTCATTAATATTCATACTCTAATAGAATTATTGTAAATATAACAAATTATTAAAAAAGCAACTGTGCACGAAAATGTAAAAATATTTTTATATTAAATCATATAAATTAGCATATATTGCCTGATTTCTTGTTCTGTCATCACATATGATATGCAACTCTAATGCTTTTTAACGCTTTCATATCAAAAGGGACATACAATGATATGACATATGTAGGTGTTGTTGTTGTTGAAGCCACTTGGTCAAACCAAACACGACTGAGCTACTTGTATTAAGATAGAGGGCTTTCGTTTTTATGAGCACCGCTAGGTTGTAAGAACGACTTATGCTCAAGAGGGTCTTCTTAAATTAGAAGCAGGGTCCAAGCAGAAGATCCATATACTTGTCTTTCCACTCCCAGAAGTATTGATTCAGAACATAGAGAACATTGTGGCCAGAATATAGTTTTTGTGCCCCAGTCCACTTTAATGAACACGGCGGATCTTAGGCCAGCTCAGTCACCGAACTCGCAAATCTGTAGTTACGAGAGCGTTGCCTTTGCCCACTATGCTACCTCGGCTCATGGAACATAAAATATATACAAAAATGTGCATCACATGTCATATACATGTTTATAAATTATTAGATGTGTCAGGACAGGTAAAGAGTTAAATAATGTATATATATATATATATATATATATATATATATATATATATATATATATATATATATATATATATATTATATATATATATATATATATATATATATATATATATATATATATATATATATATATATATATATATATATTAATAAAAGGCAGAACGAATACGATACGCTCGTCACTAATCTATAAACATATGATTAAAGATATGATTTTATTTTATTTCTGAAAGTTTTTGGATATCTACCATATTGAAATTCCTCTAGCTCGATTGTTAATCTAAGGGGTATTACTTTTCTAGACGGTTTTGGTTTGGTTTGGTTTATAGCGATACGATCTACTTTTACACAACACGAATGCTAATGACAGTGGGACCTACTGCTTAAAGCCAATTCCAAATGACTACGAACATCCATGCCATAGTGGGATTCAAACCGGTTCCTTTGAACAGCATCCTAACCGTTCAGCTTTCTGGCCGATTGACATTTAAAATACTTTTCAAGCAATGTCTATCACTTGATTTAGAAGAGTGTTTTCTAGTATTAACCATAGTATTTTTCTTAATGTATTCTGTATAAACGTCTTTATTTTTGATAAAAGAAGGCTATAAAAACTATTAAATAGGATTAAAAATCAAATACATTTTCCATGTGCTTTTAAATTACTTAGGCAAACATAACCGTGGCGGGAAATTTTCAGTCTAACAAGTGGTCAAATTTAAAGGATATTTAATTGCAAAAGGTCCAGAAATAGAATAAAACTCCACATGGAAAGAATATTTTCCAGTATTAAACGTAATCCTTTTTTTAATGTATGCTGTAGAAACGTCTTTATTTGTGTTAAAAGAAGACTAAAAAACTTTTACATAGGGTTAAACATCAAATATACATTTAATGTAATTTTAAAGTACTTAAGCACCCATAACCGTCGATAATGTTCCACTCTAACAAGTGGTCAAATTTAACCCTCTAAGCGGTTCGCACGTACAATTCAACCAAACCGATGTTGTCTTCCAAACGTACAATTTTCGACCTCCAAAACCGCTCCTAAATTGGATGTAGTGTACATTTCTGCTCGTGCTTTTCCCCGTGGAGTTCTGCGGTAGGAGGATCAGGTCGATTGTTTAATACCTACACCCTTCTTTGACTAACATTTATTGAGGGATGCACCCTGAGGCACAAAGACATTGATAGCCTTTCATCGCTTTGTAAATCTCTATTTCGAAGTATTTCATTTGCGGTAACTTATGTATCTCTAATTGCACCACTTAAATATCTTGGACTACTTTCGTAAAAAATATAAAGAAGTCTCTCAAAAAAGATTTTTATTTGTACTTTTAGAATCCATTATTTCTTATCGGATGATCTTCGAGACTTGACGAGCTTTATGTGCATTAAAAATTAACAATCTATAATATCTATTTATATATCTATTTATAACCGGAAGTAAAGGCACAATAACGAGGGTGGGGCTTCCGTACTAGTCGCATGAGGGTGAAGGAAAAAATCATAGAACGCTTTGGCCACTGATACAGTAAACCTTTAGTGTATTTTTTGAGACTTTTTTTTCTCGATGTGTTCCACTAGGAGAGTTAAAGGATTTTTAATGTCAAAATATCCAGAAATAGAATAAAAATCCACATGGGTATGCTTGAAGTTTTTGCCTCACAATATGGGCAGTAAATAACCATATGAAGTTCCTCTTTGGTGAACCAAACTTTATATAATTAATTTCATTCATTTAGCTATGTCCTGTTATTTAGTTTACAAGGCGCAAAGTTTGTAGTTTGAACAAAACATGGCAATATTTAACGAATTGTAAGCACTCATAATATACCTCGGTTCAGAAATAATTCACTTTCTTTATATAATTTCATCACATCTCCTAAACACAAAAAATTCAGAACGCTGTATAGTTTCTTTTCTCCCATTCGTAATTTTTTTCTCACTTTTAGTCCATTAGGTAGCAGATGTTGGAATAAAACTAGTGACCATACATAATGGCTTGTGTAAATAGGCTCCATCGAGCGAGGCAGCATTTATATAAATCAACCTACGCTATCATTAAAAAAATATCATTATCTAAACGACGCTTTATTTTACTTTTATCCCAGCAGTTTTATTCAGAGGATATTCAAATATTTGTTCATAGCTGATTTTGTTTTTTTTTTCTATTCCATACTTAAGCGTGATAGACTGGGAGACACGATTTAATGAACTTAAAGAAACGCATTTTCTTCGTTTTAAGCATATAAAAATAGTTTAATATATAAAATAAAGGTTAAAATATTATGAACATAGCTTTAGTAAATTAAATAAACTGTAGTGTTATGAAAAGATTGAAAAGCTGAAAAAAAAGGCAAAATTAAAATTTGCGTCCATAAGTTTGAATTTTCAATTAATTTCTATAGATAAATATTAGTAAGGCGAACAAAGTATGTTTTCTTTCATTTATATATGTTAAAAGCAAATGCATACGTTAACCTAAATTCTGAAATTCTAACAAATTAATCTTTACTTTATAATAATTGAATTCTTAATATGCATATAAAGATAAAGAAATTATTTATTTAATAAATACAATAAATAACATATGTTGAACTAGGTGAATCAGATATTATATTAATTGTCAAAGTATATACGTAATGAGGAAGTACTGATTCCTCACTTTACTCCTCCACTGAATCTCTCTCTGTATGTAACACGTTCTTATTATGTAACATGTTCCTCACTTTCTGCTTATCAACTCCTCCACTGAATTTCTCTCTGTGAACTCTGCATGATCCTGATACATACATTCATTCTTATTATGCAACATGTTCCCAGATTACGTACTCGCAGTTTCTCCATATAAAATATTTCAAATTATAAGCATATTTAACCTATTCAATGATAGTTTAAAAAATATAAATCTCTAAGATGTCAGAGGGACATAGTGTCCTTTTGGTGTTTGCTGGTGGGACACATATCTTCCTTCCTTTCTCAGTAGTATGACAGCCCAGGATGGGCCTTGGTCTTCTCTAGAATTCTATACCAGGCAGTCCTATCTTTGGCTCTGGATTTCCAATTTGAAATTTTCAAGGATCTTATGTCTTTCTCAATGCAGTCTAACTATCTAAGTTTTGGTCGTCCTCTCATTCGGGTTCTTATTGGTTTGGCCGTAAAAACTTTTTTTGTTGATCTATTGTATTAAGTCGAACTAGTTGTCCAGCCCATTTTAATCTTCGTAAGCTAATAAAATTAATTATATCTGGTTTTTTATATGTTTTGTATAATTCAATATTTGTTCTTCTTCTCCATATACCATTTACATTAATTCCCTCAAAAATACTTCTCAATATTTTTCTCTCAAAAACTGCTAGGGTTTCCTTGTCTCTTTCTGCCAATGCCCAGGTTTCAGCTGAGTAAGTCAAAAGAGGTCTTATTAGGGATTTATACAATATTATTTTAGTCAATCTTTTAATGTAATTAGACTTTAAATATTTCTTTAATCCAAAAAAACATCGATTAGCAGCAGTAATTCTGCTATGAATTTCAACAGATATGTTATTTTGTGTATTAATTTCCGAACCTATGTATATAAACTGCTTTACAGTCTCAAATCTATAACTGCTTATTTCTAAGAAGGAGTGATTATATTCTGATATTGAACAAGGCATATATTTGGTTTTAGTTTCATTAATGCTCAAATTCATCTTTTTGGCCTCAGTTTCCAGAGAAATAAATGCTTGTTTTAGTGCATCTAATGTCCGGGCTATGGGACACATATCTACCAGTGTTATTATAATAATTGAAAATGAAACTCAACTGGAAACAAAACTCACCTATCCTTATACTACAGTGTTATGGTCATGGGACATATATGTCCCAACTGTGTTCTTTGAAGGAACACATGTGACACAATGGTGTTTAAACTATAGAAAATGAAACTCAACAGGAAATGCTTTTACATTAAATTCATGCATCTTTATTCTACAGTGTTTTCAAAATGCCCGTGGGACATATATGTCCCAGTGGTAGAGAAAAGATTAAAGTGCTTTTATGTAATCCTTACACTATATTTAATCCCCAACATATTTAATATTTACCAATAATTAAACAGTTGAGACTTGTAAAGACACAATTTTTGTTTACTCTTTTATTGACTATTCTTTATTATTTGATGCACTTAATAATCCTTATAATATCACCCATTTATAGATAATATAATCGCATACAGTTTTATGACTATTTCTATTTAAAGTGACAGTGCTTTCGTATATAACTCTCACTTAACATACTTACATACAATATATTACAATAACTACACAAAGTATCTATGTCAGGTTTGAAAATATAAAGTTAATAATTTAGGTTTAAAGGCAGAAAAAGCAGCGCACTCTTTAATTCAGCCGCATGTGTCACTAATAATCCCATATAAAAGTTCTTGAAACATAATAATTGACAGAGAGCGTATTCAAAAAGGGTAGATATGTAAACCTTGGCCAAATGCAGATTCTTCGAAAGAGAGTGTACGCTAGCCACTAGCCGTCATGTTTGATTGTTGACTGTTAAACTGTACAATAGTCATGAATAAAGACATTATCAAAACATATCGGCTCGTTGACTTGTCCGAGGTGTGACATATTATATATATATATATATATAATATATAATATATATATATATATATATATATATATAATATATATAATACATATATATATATATATATATATATATACAATATAATATATATAAATATTAATAATATATATATATATATATATATATAAATATATATATATATATATTTATATATATATATATATATATATATATATATATAAAAATAAATAACATATAATATAATATATAAATATATAAATATATATATAATAATTATATATATATATATATATCTATATATATTTATATATATAAATATAAAATATATATATATATATATATATATAATAAATATATATATATAATACATAAAAAAATATATAAATATATATATTAAATTATATATATAAAAATATATATAAATATAAATATATATATATTATATAAATATAATAATAATATATAAAATATATATATATATAATATAATACAGAATATAAATATATACACATACAAATATAATAATAATACATAAACATATAGCATATATATATAATATATAATATATATAATAAAATAAACATAAACAATATATATATATATATATACGAATAATAATACAAATAAATATAATAATACATATATAATAATAATATATATATTAATATAATATAATATATATATATATAAAATAAGATACAGAAAATAATAAATATAAATATATATATAAACATAAATATAACAAATATAAAAAGATTAAATATTATTTTATTTTAAAACACCAATGCATAAATATAATGTTCTAAAATAAGATATTAATAAAAAAACAAGTTACAAATATATAATAAACATAATAAAATAAAACAAAAATAATTATCAATAAAATTAGTCTAAAATTGAAAATAACTATCTGATAAATTTAAAGATTCCAATAAAATTTTTTTCAATTTTCTGAACTTGAGAATAAATTCATAGAGCGATGTTGCATTGAGATCAATCAGTTCACACTAACATGGAAAAAAAGTGTCATTATCTAAACAACGCTTTATTTTACTTTTAGCATAGCAGATTTATTCAAATATTTGATCACCTCGTAGCAGAATTTGCTTTTTGATGCCAGACTTTAATGTGATAGACTGAGAGACACGATTTAATGAACTTAAGGAAATGTATTTTCTCCGTTGAAGCATTTTAAGACATTTTGATAGATTAAACGTGGGATAAAAAAAGATGAACGCCATTATGGGGAAGTGAAATAAGCTACACTGTTAAGACAAGACAGCTTGAAAATAATGCAAAGTTAAATTCTTTCTCCACGGGATTTTTGTTTTTAATTAAGCACTAGAAATAAATATTTGCTCAGTGAATAAAATAATTGGTTTTCCATTCATTATTAATTAAATTTTAATGGAATTAATGCCATTTACAACAAATTATTGTTAAAAGCAATTACATAGGGTAGCATAAAATTCTTTTGCTACCTATACAATTAATTTGTATTTTCTAATAATTAGATTTTGCGCAAATGTAGAAAATTCTCGTTAGTTTTAAAATTAAGATAGGTAGCAGATTTATTACGATTTCAAGAGTTCATTGTGGGATTAAATATAGGGTATAAACAATGTTGAAAATTAAAATTCTAATACTAGAGAAGTACCCAGTTTATACATGGTGTTACACATGCATATATGTATTATGATATTATGCATATACCGTAATATTGAGATGGCAACTAAGTCATTGCCGATTTTTAAAAAGATCGGGAAAAATAAAATTTTTATTCATAATTATTAAATTCCCGTTCTTGTCGAAAAAGTTTCTGATTAAAAAACATTAGGTGACATCATCGCGTTTAAAAATATTACCATTTAAAGGTTAACGAAAAAAAAAATGATGGAAAAAAAATGATAAATACAGTAAAAAAGTTCTATCATGAATCATCCACCCAGTTTTTTGAGTTTTTCATCGTTTTTTATTTCATGATGATTTGATATGCCATCCTCAAACAATGGAGTCCCAAAGTTGGATGATCACAAACAAAAACATACCAAACAACCACCAATATGGGGGTGGGACATCCTCATCCTAAATATAGTAAAAAAATACCTTTTAGATTGACAACACCGAATTTGCGTATCCCCGTTCTTGATCTTCATATCTTTAAATTTTACCATTAAAAGTTTTCATGGAAACGAAACAAATGGTAATCCAAGGCGCAAGGTCATGGCTATATGATGTGGACAAAACATACCAACCCAGTTCCAATAATTTTTGACTAGTGACCAAAGATGTGTGGGGCCTTGCGTTATCAAGGTAGAAAACAACACCCTTCGATTTGACAATACACCGCTTTTCTTCAATTGCATCGTTCAGTTTGTCGAGTTGTTCAACATACACATGTGGATTGATCGTTCGGTTCTGTGGCATGAGTTCAAAACACAAAATTCATTTGTAATTTCACCAGACTGACAGCATAATCTTTTTCTGGTGAATCTTTGCTTTTGATGTTGTTTGGGCTGGTTGATCGCTTCACACACGATCTCTTGCGAGTAGCATAATTATAATATATCCACTTTTCGTCCCCAGTAACTAGGTTTTTCAGAAATGGATCATTTTTATTGCGTTTCAGAAGCGAATCATAGATGCTAATCCGTTGCATCAAATGAATTTCCTTTAGCTAGTGAGGGATCCATAAATCAAGTTTCTTGACATAACCAAGGGTATTTATTTTTTTTTTTCAATGCATGTATGCCATACATTGAGCTTCTCTGCAATGTGACATGTTGTGCTGTGACGATCTGAATCGATAATGGCCTTGATATGGGTTTCATCCACTTCGACTAGGTGGCCAGATCGCTGTGCATTTTTCAGTGAAAAATCACCAAAACGAAATCTTTCAAACCAGTTTTGAGACTGAATTTCTTTTAACTCTTTAAAGACCAGTGGTTTCGTAGTGAAACCACCTGCTAAAATATTTTTTCTCTTCTTTTTTAAGGCATATTAATGCTTTTTTAGGGTGTTTGACACTTCAAACTATTAATAAATGGTAACACAACACACAGTTTATTTTTCTTTTTAACGTATAAGCGTTTAAACTTTTTTCCTTGGAAAAAAAATATTCGATTTTTTTTGTCATGACCCCAAATAAATATACCTATTCAAAACATCACTTATAAATTGTTTAGTTAGCTATTTATCTATTATTACATAATTATGCAGTATTCTTTCAATTTACTTTCAATTTTTCTTAAAATTTAATTGCTATTTAAATTTTAAGATGTATTATTTTCGAACTGTACAAGGTTGAGAGTTTCAATAAAAAAAATAATAATAAAAGATAAAATATAAAACAATTTTTTTATAAGCATTTTAATATTTTTTACATATATAAGGTTGATAGGTAACATTATATAACCTATCTCCTTAAATAAAGGTTTTTCAATAATTTAAAGGGTTAAGGATTCACATTCCATTATACGGCACATAAGCTTTTGTGTTGTGCTTGCAATATTGTTATAGTTTTCTTTCGAACATTTTAGCAATTTTTTATAATACAATAAAATGCGTAGGAAATGCACGTCCTGTTTCCATTTTTAAATTGGAATAAAAACGAAACTAAAGAAGTAATCGATATAATTTTTTACTAATTAAAAGTAGAAGTCCATACATAAGAAAAAAATATAGGTTAAATGCTTTGACCACTTTAACAAAACAAAAGAAAGTGTAGAGTCGATCTATTTACCAAAGCGACAATGACTTAGTTGCCAAACCAACTTAAATATGAATGGATATTCAACTAACTGAAATGACGCAGAAAATTAAAACTTTTTATCTCATTGAACTATGAAATATGAATAAGAACGGGTTAAAAATTGATGTTTTATATATTCATCCTAAAATGAATATATTTATCACGCAACTAATATTTTCAATAATATTAATAACATTTCTTAAGGTTTCTTAAACACGTTTTGTATTTTATACATATTTTACATAATACACGTGCGTTTTCAATCCCCCAAACCTTTAGAAATTTATCAATTCTTAAAGTTTGACTTCATACGAAACATGTTAGAATATTTTTTTCTGTTTGTAATCACATATTCTGCCCAGTGTGCATTTAGAGATATAAAAAGTTTTATCTTTTACATAAAAGTTATATTATGTACATTAAAAAGTTATATTTACTGTTTCCCTTTCTTAATATTTTTCTTGAATTATTAATATAATATTCAAGATATTTTCTAAATCTAAAATAAATTATAAAAATATATAACCTATTATATGGCAAATAATTATACATAAATAATATTTTATAAATACTATTTTCAACGATGAAAAATTTTATATTTATATGTGTAAATATATATACATATATATATTTTTATGTATAAAATTCTGCGTGTTTGTAATGTAACTCCTCTTATGTGGTGGTCTAATTTTAATGAAATTTTGTGTGTACAATAAATTTGAAAATCGTTTAGATTCTTAATTTGACACGATAGAAAATGCTTTCATTAAAAATCCGTAATTGCGCAGTTATTAAGATTTTTATAATGCTGCTTGAAGCCCTTCACTGCAAACGTATCTTTGGAGCAGTGATCAGCGCAACGAGCTTCAGTGCGAGAAGTCTCATGATGAATCATCGAATCATCGTACAGGTGGAGTGGGAATATATATATATATATATATATATATATATATATATATATATATATATATATATATATATATATATATATATATATATATATATATATATATATATATATATATATATATATATTTATTTATTTATTTATACAATTATTAAAATTTTTAACTGAAATATCTTTGTTATAAAAATAACTATCTCTGATAATAATACACTTTTATGAATATTTATTAATAATTTTTCAATATTATTCCCAATTCATTTTCGATATGATGTTAGAATTGTGGTATTTTCAATAAAATCTGAATTTAGTTCCATTAATTTAAATATATCAAAAATTTCTTTTAAACGAACTTTTACATAGATAATATTAATTACGGAAAATTACTTTACAATTACGGTAAATTAGTACATTTTGGTGGTCAGTTTTTACCTTAAAATTACACTGACAGTAGAAATATTAATCCATTCTAAAACTTCTAGAACTGCCCTGTATAAAGAAAAGAATATTTTAAGTAATGCATTCAAGCGCATACTTTCGAACGTAAAGTATAATTTAAATTTTAGACTTAGTTTAATTCCACGAAATAAGTTTACCTGAACGAATTTAACGATCTTAAGCATAAACACATCCTTTCCTATTTTTTCGTTCCTATCTGCCATAATAAACTTGTTCTATTTACAGCTCCTGCACATTCTAATTAGAAACGTCGCAGCGGTTAACGGCAAACTTGCATAATTATCATATCTAACTGCTCGCGAAAATTTAGGCTGAGATGGATTCCCTTGATATTTTAGGTGTTAGGGAGCCATTTAAAATTTTGAAAAGAGAGTTACGCCATAACTTGTTTGAGCACTACGCAGTTTTAGAAAATTTTGAATTTCTGAGCAATTATTTGGCCAATTGTTTTCGAAATTGTAAAGTTCTCATATACCTCATAATTAACAGATGAATAAATTTTTAAATATTTTTTTGTATCACATTGTGTCTAAAAATATCCAACTTCTATAACTTTAATAGAATCATTTATCTTGCTCTTTCAAATAATTTCAAGAATTTCTGTAAATATACTCCGCGCATTCAAAACAAAAGTCTTAAAAAATATTCGATTTATTCAATATTTTACCTACATGTACAAAGAAAGAAGTATCGTAATATTCCAATGCTGAGATTTCTACGAAAAATATTCACTTTGACAGTAATTGACTACATTTTTAAGGGATTTAGTGTAACTTCTCCTTAGAATGGCGTAGAATACGTACGAAATATGTAGGTAGTATGAATCTTTAATTTTAAAGAGTCATCTATCTATTTTCACCTATCTGATACATTTTTCTTCATATTTAAAAGAATTTAATTATGTTTTTTTGCATAAATTAAAATTAATTACCTAATTATTTAATTAATTATTCAAAAATTAAAATTTTGCAGTTAGGACTTTTGTAATGTCTAGCCGTACAAACATCTAATGTGTTTGTAATTTTTAAAACTATTAGTAGATAAACTGATCACCAAGCATGTTTGGAAACTAAAGACTGGTGGTTCCACTTAAGGTTGAACACCTAACCGAGATATATTATGGAACTCCAGTGCCCTTGGTCTCGAAACGAAAATTGGTACTGTAGAATATGGCACCGAAGTTAGGCTGTAGTGCCGCAGAGTTTAGTGTATGGCTGATCTTTATGCACAAGAAACTTTACTTTTAATGGATCTATATTTTGCGGATGAAATATTTTTGTATGTTCATTTCTTTCACATTATGATATAGTATAAAATATCCCTCTCTCTCTCTCTCTCTCTCTCTCACACACACACACACACACACACATATATATATATATATATATATTCATATATATATATATATATATTTATAAATAATATATATAGTTATATATATATATATATTTATATATATATATATATATATATAGTATTATATGTGTGTGTGTGTGTGTGTGTGTGTGTGTCTAATATATCAAAATTATTCAACTTAAATATTTCTTTAAAAACCTCCTCTCTCACATTCTAAAATCTTAAAATCTTTTTCCCAGCTTCTAAATGTCTTAATCAACGGAGTGTCCTCGACTTAAAATTCTTTCGATACTTTTCCCAAAACTTTCTGTCCTATAGATGCAAATTTTCTATCTATTCAACATGTTTTCCAGCTGTCGCCGCAAATGGCTCGGCGTTTTTAATGACCTTAACAGTTTAATTCGCTGAGTAAGTTTCTTGTCCCTTGAGAAAAATCTTTCTGTCTTCGCTCTTGGGTGCGAATGATTGGGTGCGTGAGTGATTGTGTCTTTTTTTTCTGTCGTTGACTAGTAAATATGTTCGTTTTTA
The DNA here is from genome assembly GCA_032207245.1 of Pardosa pseudoannulata. Lineage (NCBI taxonomy): Eukaryota > Metazoa > Arthropoda > Arachnida > Araneae > Lycosidae > Pardosa > Pardosa pseudoannulata. The sequence goes on along the minus strand of CM063511.1, from coordinate 29,875,778 downwards.
GCAGCTCTTAAATAAGGTTTTAATTAGACTTCTGCCGTTATCTTCAATGAGGGAAGACTACATTATTATTACTGCTAGTGGATTAGCTTTCTTCTTGCCTAGTGTCCCGGGCAAGTAAAAACAATAGAGACTGCATAATTATTGTAGTCAGAGGAAATAATTATTACATATATTACATATGTATGTATGTAATGGTATTTATGTACCAACGCATAATAAGAAACATCTTTCATGTGTTTTTATAAAGACATATTATATCCATAATACCGTTTATGCACACAACATTGAAAAGTAAAATGTATTTAAGTACAAATGTGTGATATATGATTTTTTTTTATTTTTCCTCTTCTTCTCGTAATATTTACTTTTAATACAACATTGTGTATTCTGGGCAAGTAAAAACAATAGAGGATACATAATTATTGTGACCAGAGGAAATAATTATTACATATATTACATATACATGTATGTGAGGATAAATAGGTACCTACTTATACAAAGAAATATTTCATGTGTTTTTCCAAAGGCATATTATATCCTTAATACCGATTATGCCCAACATTGAAAAGTAAAATGTATTTAACTACAAATGTGTGATATATGATTTTTTATATTTCTGCTTCTTCTCGTAATATTTTATTTTTAATACAACATTCTGTAGCCCGGACAAGTAAAAACAATAGGAGCTACATAATTATTCTGACCAGAAGAAATAATTATTACATATATTACATATACATGTATGTGATGATATTTAGGTACCTCCTCCTACAAAGAAATATTTCATGTATTTTTATAAAGACATTATATCCATAATACCGATTATGCACAACATTGAAAACTGAAATGTTAACTACAAATGTGTGACATATGATTTTTTTTATATTTGCTCTTCTTCTCGTAATATATTACTTCTTATACAACATTGTGCAGCTTCTTTTTAAAATACGAAAAATTAATAGCTTAAAAATAAATACTGTAACCCTACAGGGAATAAGTTTAATTTTAACCCTTAGAGTGATACCATCGTATCTGTGAAATATTTCTTAGCTGAAATTACTCTTACTTATTTCTCTTCCAACCATCCGTGACTACCAAAAATTACTCACAAAAATCTTTATGGAAATTCGTATTAACATAATTCTGTTGTAACCTTATATGGCGAGAGAGATTTCATTAGTAAGCGTTTGTTGTTTGCGAAAGGAACATTTATAAATGGAAACGAAGACTCCCAGATGAGTTTTGGACGAACAAATTAGTGTTGGAATTTTCGTACTTCCAGTCCTTATAGGTTGAGGAAGAGTGTGTAATTTTGGGTATGTGAAATCGAAACAAAGCAAGGTTATTAAAGGGAAAGAGCCATTACGTTTGTTGTTTTATTTAAGTTCAATTGCTGGAGGTTTAAGGCATTTCATTTGGACTCGAGCGAAATTGCTGTTTGGGAAGAAAATTATAGATCTGTTGGGTCGATATCGTCTTTAAAAGTTTTAATGCTTTTCAGATGCAGTTCTGTAATTACAGTCTTTGTGAGATATGGATCTTTGGAGGAAATTTTAATTTATGAATGGGTAGTTCCCCCGCTAAATTGAGACTCGAGTTGATATGTTAATTTGAAGGGAAAACTTATTGAAAAGTCTTAGTTAAAGAAAATACAAATTGAGTTACTTTAATTCGGATTCAATAAATACAATGCTGATGACCTTTGCGATGTAACAAAAGAAATATTAATAGTTGTGTAGGTGAAGATAAGAAGGTGTGTAATCACTTAAACTCCTCGCATCAAAATTTTCAATATAATTAAATAAAATTGGAAATGCCTTTAAGTGGTCTCAATTTATTTAAAGATAAAAAAAATAGATTTACTTATAAATGTTTCTTCCTTTTTTTAGGAATATATTAAAAAATCCACCTTTAAAAATTCATAGTAGATCTTGAGTTAGAGAGAAAATAATGTTTAGATATAGTTTATATACAGCCTTGTTTATATTGAAAGGTTTTTTTTTTCTCAAAACTGTAATTTCAACCACTCTCCGTAAGATAAAAATATATCTTTTTAATCTATCTGCTTGAAATTTTCCATGTTTGAATATATGTTCATTATGTATAGAATAAATTAATATTTTGTATAAATTTTAATATTTTAACTTTATTATTGAATTGAAATTAAAAATTGTATATTAAATGGTTTTTTAACTTTGAATTTTTTGTCTAAAATAGTTATTGATTTAAAATTTATAACGTAATTTATTCATTCTATAGAGCACACACTTCGAATTAGAATTAGTTAATTAGAATTACAATACATTACAGATGGAATTTTGAAATACGATAGATTATGGAATGCAATTATAATACATTACAGATAAAAAATGATGTCTCAAAATTTTTAAAAAAAATTTCTTCTTTTCAATGTGTTACATAGTTTTTGTTTATGAAATAAAAAATATACTAAAGAAAAATACTAAATATTAAAATATTATTAAAAACTGGTAAAAGAAACTTTTTTTAATATTAACTTTATTTTATCATATTAACTCTTTAAAACCTAGCAGCTAAAATTTCAAATCACCTGTTTTTCCAAGCCTATAGTAAAAAATTTGTAACCACCTCTTTCTTTTTTTTTTTTTTTGTTCATCTATCAGTGTACATGTAAAACGATATTTAGTACTATTCGCAACGAAAAAAAAAGTCTACTTTTACACAGTTATTTTTAGTTGCAAATTAGTAAAGGGATTTAATTATATTTTTTAATATTAATTTTATTTTATTATAATAGCTATTTAAAACCTAACAGCTAAAATTTTATATCGCCTGTTTTCCCAATCCTGTTTTCCCATAGTCAAAATTTTGTAACCACCCCCTTTTTTGATCACCCACCAATCTACATGTAAAATGATCTTTAGTACTATTCGAAACGAAAAAAAATGTCTGATTTTAAACATTTTCTTTTAATTACAAATTAATAAAGGGATTTAATTATGTTTTTTAGTATTAACTTTATTTTATTATATTAGCTCTTTAAAACCTAGCAGCTAAAATTTCATATCACCTGTTTTTACAAGCCCATAGTTAAACATTTGTAACCACCCCTTTTTTTTGTCCACCCTTCAATCTATGATGACAATTTGCACCCCTACCTCTAGAGGGAGTGACCCTTGCATTCTTCTGTTTGTCACTCTTTCTTGATTGGTTACACTCCTTTATCTATCAGTGCTCTCAGGTATTGAATTCTCCACCCTTCTATCTCTTTGCTTATTTAGTGTTATTTTTCACTCGTCGTCATTTTTGTGCTTATTGACAGAAGCCTCTGGATTGAAAGGCTCGGTCCATATAGTCCAGTTGCCACATCACCTTTAAAGACTTTAAGGTATTGAATTAGAAATGATACCAGCATGCAGTTTTTAAATGATTGTCTGCATTACTGAGAAGTTTATTTTATTATATTAGCTCTTTAAAATCTAGCAGCTAAAATTTTTATTCATCTGTTTTTCCAAGCCTATAGTCGAAAATTTGTAACCACCTTTTTCTTTGTTCATTCATCAATCTACATGTAAAATAATCTTTAATACTATTTGAAACGAAAAAAAAGTCTACTTTTACACAGTTATTTTTATTTACAAATTAGTAAAGGGATTTAATTATATTTTTTAATATTAACTTTATTTTATTATAATAGCTGTTTAAAACCTAACAGCTAAAATTTCATATCACCTATTTTCCCAAGCCCATAGTTTTTATAACACCAAGCCCATTTATACGAATAAGCCAAATTTATAACAATCATCTTTTTTTGTTCACCAATCAATCAACATGTAAAATGATCTTTAGTACTATTCGAAAAGAAAAAAAAGTCTACTTTTACACAGCGATTTTTATTTACAAATTAATAAAGATATTTAATTATATTTTTTAATATTAAATTTATTTTATTTTATTAGCTCTTAGTGATTTTTATTTAAAATTAGTAAATGATATTTAATTATATTTTTTAATATTAAATTTATCTTTATTTTATTAGCTACTTTTAGTGATTTTTATTTACAAATTAATAAAGATATTTAATTATATTTTTTAATATTAACTTTATTTTATTATAATAGCTGTTTAAAACCTAACAGCTAAAATTTCATATCACCTATTTTCCCAAGCCCATAGTCGAAAGTTTGTAACCATCCCTTTTTATTGTTCACCCATCAATCTACGAAAACAAGTTGCAACCCACCAGTCCAGAGGGAGTGACCCATCACATTGTTCTGTTTGACACTCTTTCTTGGTTGGTTACACCCCTTTATCCATCAGTGCTCTGAGGTATTGCATTACAAATGAAACCAGCATGCAGTTTTTAAATGATTGTTTGAATTACTGAGAAGTTTATTTTATTATATTAGCTCTTTAAAACCCAGCAGCTAAAATTTGAAATCACCTGTTTTTCCAAGCCCATAGTCGAAAATTTATAACAATCATCTTTTTTTGTTCACCAATCAATCAACAGGTAAAATGATCTTTAGTACTATTCGAAAAGAAAAAAAAGTCTACTTTTACACAGCGATTTTTATTTACAAATTAGTAAATGTATTTAATTATATTTTTTAATATTAATTTTATTTTATTTTATTAGCTCTTTAAAACCTAGCAGCTATAATTTCATATCACCTGTTTTTCCGAAAATTGTAACCACCCCCTTTTTATTGTTCACCCATCAATCTACGAAAACAAGTTGCAACCCGCCCCTCCAGAGGGAGTAACCCATCACATTGTCCTGTTTGACACTATTTTTTGGTTGGTTACACCCCTTTATCTATCAGTGCTCTGAGGTATTGGATTAGAAATAAGCATGCCATTTTTAAATAATGTCTGAAATACTGAGAATGAAATGTCGGTTTAAAGGACGAATTATAAATATGTGTTTTACCCAAAATCGGAAAATAGCAATAAAGGTTTCCCGTTAGACAAAAACGAATAATTTCTGTGTTGTAAATACCTGAGTTGAAGGGAGGGGCGTTTACTCTCAGGTATTTACAATAGAGTCCTTCATTTGTACGACCTGTGTACACAGCCTGTCATGCCTCTAAGTATAAAGAAAGTTTCCAAGTATAAAATTCGCTGTTCTACGATTCAGTGACTATTGTGGTAGATTTCAACCACCTTCCAGATGCTTATTAACTGTCGACTGGAGCTTAAAATTTTAGTTTACATATGACTAGAAAATACCAACTGTTAAATGAATACTTCAAAAATCCCCTTATATAATAATACCTAAGCTATCTGTCCTTCTGTCGTCTAATTTATGAGGCGGTTGGACCTGGAATGGATAGAGCATTCCACATTAGATTCTTGATGAGTTATGGTTAGAAAAATTCAAAGCGTGTTCGAAATCCACAACTCCTCCTCACCCATTTAGATCGTTTAATACCATTATTTCAAGCCCTATTTTCTCGGTTAAGAGCAGGCGACTAAATTCATCAATTTATCAAGTAAGAAATAGGTAAACAACATTTGTTTCTAGCATTATGACGTCATTCCTTTAAAATCTCATTTAATCATTTCTTATTTAAAATTATTTAAATATATTCTGTATTATTTACATACCTTTTATCACTGAACTTATATATAACGTAAATAATTTTCTTTTTATATTTGGCTTAATTAATAGATTAGGTACATATGTGGCAATTTTAAATTAAATCATCTATTATTTTTTATTGCACTGAAAGTTTTATCACCGGTTTTAACAACAAATTATTTTTATAAAATTCTAGGAGTCTATTTCACGTTCTAAAAAATATCTAACGTTTAAGTTATATATCTTTGAAAATTAAAAATTGATTCATTTATGATTTGTTTCGTTTGTTTCTTACGCATAACCACACGGTTTGCAATCGGTTCTCTAAATGTTGCACATCCTTCATAAATACCTCCAAATAATCACTGTCAATATTAAAACCTTTGCTATTCATCTTATCACGTAATATGACGAGAAAAATTAAAGTTGGAATCTAAGAAGTCAGTACAGATACACAAATTATTGAGCATGTACCAGATAATTCTCAGCCAAAAAACAAACTATTTTTTTATGTACCTCATAGGGTACTGTACAATTCTGGAAAATTAAAAATTTTATTGTTCCCGTCATATAATGGGCTATACGCTAGTACTAATATAAAACTAAATCAATTATCTTACACACAAAATTTGCCGAATAACATTTTGACTACTAATAGAAAAATACATTTGTATTTTTTTATTCTAATCAGAGTATGAATCATGATTTAGAAGAAGATTAAAATAGAAATTGAATATAGATACATGATTTTTAAGTTAAAAATAATTTCCCAAATAAACAAACACTTGATAAAATATTTAATAAATATTTAAAAAATTTGGAATATATGCTTTTAGATAGAATGCAGTTTTTATTATTGTAGTCATTGCATTATAACTAGAATTTCATACTTTGGACAACTTTATTTGATATTGTTAAAGTGAAGACTGACTGAGTGTCTAGTACAGCCGCAAGTATAATTAAAGTACAATAAATTACAATATTGAAAAAAAAAAACTAATTCCTCCTGTTGAATTTTGTTTATTTTGAATAAAAATAAAGGTGTAAGTAGGAATGCTAATTAGGGCATTATGCCAATGGGGCCAAACTCGGTCCCAAATATGCCAAACATGTCGTCTTGGTGTAAAAAAAGAAATGGTGTAAGAACTGGTGCAAAAGAAATTAAACTCCACACTGCTTCTTCCTTGCTCACTCTCTGAGGGCGCCCGCAGATCTCCCGAAAAAGTTCGTTGGAAAATATGCGTTTAGATAGAATGCAGTTTTTACTATTGTAGTTATTGCATTATAACTAAAATTTCATACTTTGGACAACTTTATTTGATATTGTTAAAGTGAAGAGTGACTGAGCTTCTAGTACAGCCGCAAGTATAATTGAAGTACAATAAATTACAATATTGAAAAAAAAAACTAATTCCTTCTGTTGAATTTTGTTTATTTTGAATAAAAATAAAGGTGTGTAATCTTCCTTGCTCACTCTCTGAGGGCGCCCGCAGATCTCCCGAAAAAGTTCGTTGGATAGCTTTCACTTGGCCGAAGAGGTCTACTCCTTGGTTACCAACCCCTCTTGACCAATGGGGTCGAAGGAGGTGTACTCACTTCCAATCTATGTCAGTTTCGAGCTGGCGTTGTTGGACTGTAACTCTTTTTTACATTCCTTCCCTCGGCAAGAGAAAGAAAAAACACATAAGGATGAATCGTTGCACCAATGGAACAGCTAGTGGAACTTCTTTTGCTCTTTCTGAGCCTTACAGCTGTAAAACAACTTGGCGTTGTTTAACTGTAACTCTTTGTTACGGATATCCAACTGGGAATTATGATGTAATCAATATTGTAAATGCAATATTAATAATCTGATTTTTATGTTGAAAAGAGAATGATTTTTATAATGAATCGTAGGACAGTCACTCACTTCGATTCTACGTCAGTTTCGAGCTGGCGTTATTGGACTGTAACTCTTTGTTACATTCAATCCCTCGGCAAGAGAAAAAAAATCACATAAGGAAGAATCGTTGCACCAATGGAAGAGATAGTGGAACTTCTTTTGCTCGTACTGAGCCTTACAGCTGTGAAACACCTTAGCGTTTTTGAACTGTAACTCTGTTACAGATATCAAACTGAGAATTATGATGTAATCAATATTGTAAATACAGCATTAATAATCTGATTTTTATGTTGAAAGGTACTAAAAAAATTCACTTAAGAAATAGTAGATTATTCTAAACATCGCTAACGGAATACGAGAAATTCTTACTTAACAACATTTTTACATTAATTTCAACTTCATTCTTTTATTGATTTAAATTCTAATTTAAAAATATATTTAATTCTTTTTACATAAGTTCTGTAACAATAACATCGCGATATGACCTGATATATTCATCATACTGCAAATGACATATCAACGAAGGCAAAACAAATTTACCATTATAGTTATTGCATTATAACTAGAATTTATTTTTGAACTGTAACTTTATTTGATATCAAACTGAGAATTATGATGTAATCAATATTGTAAATACAACATTAATAATCTGATTTTTATGTTGAAAGGTACTAAAAAAATTCACTTAAGAAATAGTAGATTATTCTAAACATCGCTAACGGAATACGAGAAATTCTTACTTAACAACATTTTTACATTAATTTCAACTTCATTCTTTTATTGATTTAAATTCTAATTTAAAAATATATTTAATTCTTTTTACATAAGTTCTGTAACAATAACATCGCGATATGACCTGATATATTCATCATACTGCAAATGACATATCAACGAAGGCAAAATAAATTTACCATTATAGTTGTTGTACTATAAGTAGAATTTTATTTTTGAAGAACTTTATTGGATATCAAACTGAGAATTATGATGTGAGCAATATTGTAAACGCAACAATGCAACATTAATAATCTGATTTTTAATGTTTGAAAATACTAAAAAAAATCACTTAAGAAATAGTAGAATATTCTAAAGATTTGTAACGTAATATGAGAAATTCTCACTCAACAAAATTTTTACATTAATTTCCACTTCATTTTTTATTGTGTTATATCCTAATTTTAAAGTATATTTAACACTTTTTACATGACATCTGTAACATTAACATCGTGATATGACCTGAGATATTCATCATACTGCAAAGGACATATCAACGAATGCAAAACAAATTTACCATTAAAGTTATTGCATTATAACTAGAATTTTATTTTTGAACAACTTTATTTGATATCAAACTGATAATTATGATGTGAGCAATACTGTAAAGACTACATTAATAATCTGATTTTTATGTTGAAAAGTACTAAAAAATTCATTTAAGAAATAGTTGAATATTCTAAAGATTTGTAACGTAACATGAGAAATTCTCACCCAACATTGTTTTTACATTAACTTCCACTTCATTTTTTTATTGATTTAAAGCCTAATTTAAAAATATATTTAATACTTTTTACAGAAGATTTGTAACAATAATATCGCGATAGGATCTGAGATATTCATCATACTGCAAAGGAAATATGAAAGAGTGCAAAATGATTTTACATTAATAAATGTAGAATAATGTATCAAAAAACCCACATTTAAAAATTCTTAATATAATTTTACGTAAAACCTAAAACACTATAGAAGTAATTCGCTCTTAAATTAAATTATAAGGACTTAACATACAAAACATAAAATAGAGCCCATATTATTAAAAGCTTGATTTAAATGCAATGACAAACGATTCACACTCAAAGTAAATCATTCTAGGTAAAGTAAAACTTGCTTTACCAAAGTGTCTTGGAAGCGATAATTCTAATACATTTAAAATAGAAAATTCCCAGGACGACAAACTTCCAAATTAGTTTGAAAGTCTATGCAAAACTCGAACTTTTCTTTGCAAGTATTATCTAAATAAAGCTACTAATTAAAAAGTCCACAATTCTCTCGAATGTAATTACAGAACAGCAGTACATATGTAAAGTATTAATGTACTTTCTGTTGATAACTTTATTCAGTTTTAATTATCGGGTGTTTCTGTTTACCAGAATATTTAAATATTTAACACTCCAGCGTTTAGTATACGCCATTCTTTCGTTTGTTCAACATTTCCGAGCTGAAATTTTCTCCCGATAAATCTAAAATATTTTATAGTAAATGAACCGTTGTAAAAGATTAAAAGTTTTACCACAGAGTATTCCCAGTTTAAAAAATTGCTTCTTAAGAATTTTGGAGTTAATTCTTATCTTATGTTTAAGCCAGTAATATTTACAATTTTGTGTGGTATACAAATATTAGCTGTAATAAATTCATTGTAAAAATACATTTTCAACATTTTGCGATAATAACCTATTTTAATCAAACATGTTAATCGCAAACATTAAGACATGCACGAACTAATAAACATTTAGATACATGCTATTTTATATTTTATTCTAAAGTAAATTCACAGTTACATTTTGTACACAAAATAAATGAAATATTTTTATATTCTGAATAGAGTATTACAAACTTGCTTAATTTTCTATATAGTTAAAGTTTAAAATGAAATACAGAAAATGTACTATTTGATAACAAAATTAATATCTTGTAAGTCATATGTTGTTAAATCTATTGATATGTCAAATCTTTTCTATAATATACTATTAAACAATGTATAGTCAATTTCATTTAAAGATAAATCTTTAAAAATATTAGTCAAAATTTCCTACTAATTTAACTGACTAATTTAACTAAGAAAATATAGGTTATTAAAATTTTACTAAACTAGTAAGCCCTACTTGGAATAACAAATATGGCTTAGCCAGAATCTTATCTCATATTTAAGCCAAAAATATTTACTATTCTGGACTCTATACAAATTTTTGCTTCAATATATTCATTCTAAAATGCATCTTCAACAATTTACGATCGTAAAATATTTTAATTAAACTTGTTAATTGCAACCGTTAATACAAGTTTCTACCAATAAAACTTTAGATTTATGATATTTTGTATTTTATTCTAAAGTAAATTCACAGTTATATTTTGTACGCAAAATATATGAAATATATTTATATTCTGAATAGAGCATTACAGACTTGCATAATTTCCTATATAGTTAAAGTTTAAAATGAAATAAAGAAAATGCACTTTTTGATAACAAAATTTATGCCTTGTAAGTTGTATGTTGCTAGAAGATCCATTTGATTTGTCAAAACTTTTCTCTAATATTCTATTGAACAATGAATGCCTATTCAAATAAAGCTTTAAAAATATTTCTTGAAATTCAATACTAATTTAACAAGCAGTTTCAGAATATATAGGTTATTAAACTGTTTTATAAAATAGTGAGCCCTACACAGATAACTAATATGGCTTAGCCCAAAACTTAACTCATATTTATGCCAGAAATTTTTACAATTCTGGACTCTATACCAATGTTTGCTATAATCAATTTAGTATGACTATATAATTTACTAATATATAGTTTAATTAAACTTGTTAATTACAAACATTAAGACAAGTTTCTACTAATAAAACTTTAGATTTTTGATATTTTGTATTTTATTCAACAGTAAATTCACAGTTATATTTTGTATACAAAATATATGAAATATATTTATATATTACTGATTGTACTTTTATAAAGTTTAATAAATTTATGCCTTGTAAGTCATATGTTGCTAGGTGTTTCTATTGATCTGTCAAATCTTTTCTATAATATACCATTGAACAATAAATGTGCATTCATTTAAGATAAAGATTTAAATATATTAGTCGTAATTACCTACTAATTTAACAAACAGTTTAAGAATATATAGGTTATTAAACTGTTTCTTGAACTAGTAATCCCTACTTAGAATAACTAATATGATTTAGTCAGAATCTTATCTCATATTTAAGCCAGAAATGTTTACAGTTCTGGAAGCAAACAAATATTTGATACACTAAATTCATTATAAAAATATATTTTCAACAATTTACGATTATAAAATATTTTAATTAAATTTCTTAATTGGAAACTTTAAGACAAGTTTCTACTAATAAAATTTTAGATTTATGATATTTTGTACGTTGTTTAGCAGTAAATGCATAGTTATATTTTGTACATAAAATAAATGATATATTTTTATATACTGAATAGAGTGTTAAAAATTTGATAGTTTAATAAATAGTTAAAGTTAAAAATGAAATACAGAAAATGTACTTTTAGATATTAATTTTATGCCTTGTAAGTTATATGTTGCTACGAGATCCTATTGATCTGTGGAATATTTTCTCTAATATACTATTGGACAATAAATGCTTATTCATTTAAACATGAAGCTTTAAAAATATTAGTGGAAATTCCTTACTAATTTAACAAACAGTTTAAGAAAATATAAGTTATTAAACTATTTCCTAAACTAGTAAGCCGTACTCTGAATAACTAATATGGCTTAGTAATTATTATCGCATATTTTAGCCAGAAATATTTACAATTCTGGAGGCTATACAAATGTTACCTACAATAAATTCATTATAAAAATATGTTTTCTACATATACTATAATAATATATTTTAATCAAACTTGTTAAACGCAAACATTAAAACTAGCTTCTACTAATAAACCTTTATATATGTCTTATTTTGTATTTCGTTCTACAGTAATTTCCTAGTTTTATTGTGTTCACAAAATAAATAATTTATTTATATTTTATATATTTTGAATAGAGTATTACAAACTTGCATAATTTCCTAAGTAGTTAAAGTTTAAAATGAAATACAGAGTACTTACATTTACATACAAAATTTATACCTTGCAATTCATATGTTGCTACGAGATCCTATTGATCTATCAAATACGTTCTTCAATTAATGTCTAGCAATTCAGAGCTGAAGATTTAAAAATATTAGTCAATATTCCCTACTGTTTTAACAAACAGTTTAAAATTGGTTTGGTTTTTGGAAGCGCTACGGTCTACCGTTTTGCACACTCGAGGGCTAATGAGACCGGGACCTACAAGCTTAAAGCCGAGTCCAAACGGCTTACGAACATCCATGCCATAGTGGGATTCGAACCCACAAACTCTGGTACCGACGATCATTACCATTACCAATCGGCCAGAGTTCGGCAACAGTTTAAGAAAACATAGATTAAAAGTATATTAGTTTTTATATGTGCGTGGAATGTACAAAATATTTAAGCAATAACTGAACAGCATTTTAGAGACTCA
>CM063511.1:29850539-29860539 GCA_032207245.1 Pardosa pseudoannulata | reverse complement strand
TCTCCATCAAGTCTTCCTCTCCTTAGAAAATGAAGCAAAGAAGATGCATCTTTTAACCCACCAGAAAAAAGACAAAATACATGACAAATCCTAACTATAGTGAACCCTATTTTGAAATAAATGACTATAGATTCGAAACTGTTAACAGTTTTATGTTCCGAACTAAGCATTAACAATGACAGTGTGCCGGAAGTTCGTAACAGTGTTTATGCCGCTACCAGATGTTTTTTTTTTTGTATCTAGAAATACTTCAAATCTAATCTCATAAACCGAAGAACAAAGTTATTGTTTTATAAGACACTAATTTGACCAATTCTCTCATACGCTACTGAAACATAGGCATTAACTGAAAGAAACAAAGAGACTCTGGCTGATTTCGAAAGAAAAGTACTCGGCAGCATTTTATAATTATTTGAAATGCAACGACACCTGGAGGAGAAGAACAAATTCCGAAATCTATAAGATTTTTAAGGAGCCAGAATAATAAAATTAATTTCTATTCAACGTTTGAAATGGACAGGGCACGTGATTAAAATGAATGGCGATCGAACCAACAAGAGAATCTCCGAGGCCAAACCATTGGGAGCTCGTAAAAGCGGAAGACCAAGAAATCGCTGGATTTACTGCCTTGAAATAGACTTAAAGATCCTAAAAATCAAAAACTTGGAAGAGTCTATCCAAGAAAAGAGACCCATGGAATTTGATTATGCGGAAGGCCATGGCACACCCTGGCCAGGCGTGTCATTGAAGATGAAGAAGTACTAATACTTATACAGAGAATACATAGAATACATAAAAGGCAATAATGAAAAGATCGATCTCTGTGAAATACCTAAAATAATAGCATTGACAAGTACCTTTAAGTTTCATATACAATTAGTAGAACATAGTTGAAAAATAGCATTTCAAATAAAAATAAAGCTGTATATTTCTAAAACTGTATTCAGTTCTACAACTATTAAAAACTATATTTATTTATGTCGTACTATAATTATAGTAAAAAAAAATTGTACGGAGTTTTTTCTCATTTTCATAAATAGTCAAAAATTGCAACTTTCTGAAATAAAACCTAACAATCCAAGAAAATTTACATACTGCATATACATTAGTACATAATTTAGCCGGCTTTTTATCTAAGTTCACTTTCAAATCTGTGACACATACATAGGTATACAGATCTTACAATATAAGTTTAAAAAAGGGAAGTTCAACTTATACTGATATTAAGTTTCTTTTTTCATTGATAAAGAAGAGACCCAACATAGTAATTTAGTTCCTTATTTTAATCTCTCAGCCGATGTAAGAAGATCACAGCCAGCAACATCCCCCCTCCAGTATGCGCATTATAAAACAACACGACGAGACATAGATACAGCACGATCTCGTTGTAAAATATAGCCACAAAAGTCTAGACTATTTAGGACTCAGTCTAGGTCATTATACGAGAGCTTCATTTACAGACTGATTTATGAAAGATAGTGAAAGCAGCGACGTTACTGTCAGTAATATTAATATGAGTTTTTAGCTGTATGTTGTTTAATTAAAAAAGACACATAATATTTATTTTACATTATAAAGTTCTAAATATTCTACACTATAATTTAATAAACTAAAGATATTTTTAGTAATACTAGCCCTTGTTTCCCATGAAAATCTTTTAGCTAGATAGATATGTATTCAGAATTTATTTCAAAAGCAGATTTAATATGTAGGTCGGATGTTAGACAATATAAATTTCACGTGCAGTTTCACTTTGCAGTCTCCCAAAGGAAAGGATAATACTAGACTGGAGATTTATTTTAAATTACAGTCTCGAAAGTAGTTATGATTACACTAGTACTGTATAATGGGCTCTAGTTCAATTAGAGATTTAAAAAGGGAAATTGTATTCAATTTCGCCTGCATTGTATAACATTTTCTGTTGCGATACATCAGTAGTTAGATCAATACAAGTCATAAAATGTTGTCTTTAATAATTACAGTGTAAATGCATAGTTTTGGGTTTATCACTGAGATATACATTGATATAAACTATTTATGAAGAAATAGGGAACTGAAAACACAACAAAAATTAAATTTATAAATTAGTATAATTTATCACCATATATTTTTTCTAATGAAAATAAAATTATAAATATATGCTTAATATTTAAAACTTTAGGTACTTCTATGATTTGATTGATCAGAAACTTTACATGTTTCTCTCTCTGAGTAAGATTTTCCTTAAATATATGAATAAAAATATTAAAAATTTTTTCTCTTAAAATGCAAGTATTAACATTTTTATGTGTATATTTTCTACAACATTTTAAAGAAAAATGCGCAAATATTAACAGTATGTCGATTATTCCTTTTTTTTATATAGAATTACAGTCAAGGATATATTATATTTTATTATAATATAATATATCCTTGACGAAAAATATATCCTTGATAATATATCCTTAATATAAAATATATCCCTAATATATCCTTGAATTTAAAATATTTTTTACTGTATCAGTAAAAATTATTTTAAACTCTACTTTTTAGATATATAATAAAATATATGTAGTGTTGTGTGATAAGCATTATTAAAGCTCAAATATTTGGAATAAAAATTATAGTAATATAAAAATTGTAAGAATTTTAAAAACAATATTTTTGTTAAAAAACAGGAATATCAATTAAATTTATTGTGTAGAAAGACACTGCTTTATTTCATATCCTTTAAAGGGTTTTCTAAATTACAAAAAATTACAAATTTTAGACCAAGACATAAATTCCAAGACATTCCCTTATTGAAATTTATAAAAGATTTGGACAAAACAACTGTCCCTTTTTTCAACTCATATTGTGAAGTGAATTCAACTTTACAAACATGTAACTTACTATATATTAACATTCTAGACAAAAGGTGTTAAACAAGTATTTTCGTAATTGACTCAGTATTTTTGAAACTATTTGGTTCAAAAATGGAAGGATAATACGTCGCTTTTAGTAAGATACTTTTAAATACGTTTAAACTTTTTCAACCCATATAACATCACACTAAGTAATAACCAATTTTTTCAGAAATCTGTATATTGAATAATGCTGAAAAATTAAAAAAAATATATGAACTTCAGATTATTTTCTATGAGTAAGTATAGCTGAGTATTTTACCACTGTCCAATATAGAGGATCGTTCACAATACATTTATAAATTCAGTTAAATAGAAATTTTATTTTATAAATTTTTATTAAAAATAATATTAAATAATGTCTTAATTTAACTTAGAAACATCCTTAGTATATATATATATATATATATATATATATATATATATATATATATATATATATGTGTGTGTGTGTGTGTGTGTGTGTGTGTGTGTGTGTATGTTTGTATATATGTATAAATATATACATATAGATTTATTGGTTAATAATACAAATATTTAAATTATTAAAAAATTTATGCCAGATGAAATAATGAAAATTCTCG
Source organism: Pardosa pseudoannulata (assembly GCA_032207245.1). Classification (NCBI taxonomy): domain Eukaryota; kingdom Metazoa; phylum Arthropoda; class Arachnida; order Araneae; family Lycosidae; genus Pardosa; species Pardosa pseudoannulata. Next base: position 29,857,073 of record CM063511.1, on the reverse strand, counting down.
AATTAAAAATCTATGTAAATATGTATAAATATATACATATAGATTTATTGGTTGATGATGCAAATATTTAAGTTATTAAAACATTTATGCCAGATGAAATAGTGAAAATTCCCGAATTAAAAATCTATGAAATTCCCCAAAAAAATAAAACAATGTAAGTCATTTTATTAAGCTAATGCTTTATGTTAGTAGTAAAGTAAAGAGAAAAAATAACAAACTTATATAAAAGCAATAGAGGTCAGCAGATAAATGTTTAGGACGATGGTAAACCAAATTTAGTAGTTTAAAGTAAATTAAGTAGCATGAAATGCAAGTACAATTACTTATAGCTTCTGAAAATGTATTTCGTAACACAAATATTTCGGTCCTGGAATGGAAAAAGTTACTTGTATATATGTAAAAAATAATATATATGTTTTCTTAAATGTAAAACAATATTCCAAAAATTTTTTTTTATATTTAAGCTTTAAGAAACATTTTCCAAACATTGAATTTTCCTTTCATTGTTGTTTTTGTATTTTTAAGTTCCACTCGCTGTTCTGTTCTTTCTTTAAATTCAAACTGAAATTTATAAAAATCACCTTTCGTCAGATTCAATTTCTCCTAGAATAAAAAAGCAAGACAACTTACCTTTTAAATCGAGTTGCACATGTGCTTGAGATGACTCCCAGTCGTTGTAAACATAACACTGATATATACCACTGTCCTCCCTTTGAAAAACAAGTATTTTCAAATGTGTAGGGCTTATTCTTCTTATTCTGTGATCTGGAACAATTCGTCTTTGGTCTTTCACCCACACAACGGATTTGGGAGACGTCGTCATGCTACAATTTAAAGATACTTCTTCGCCAGATCTGACAACTCTTTTAGTGGTGACAACCTCGACTTTCAAAGGCACTAAAATAAAACAACATATTATAAATAAATAAATAAACAAATGTATGTATATATATATATATATATATATATATATATATATATATATATATATATAATATATATATATATATATATATATATATATATATATATATTATACATATATATTTATATATACATATATATGTATATATATATTTGTAGAATACATATGTGTATGTATATGTATATATATATATATATATATATATATATATATATATATATATATATATATATATATATATATATATATATATATATATATATATATATATATATATATATATATATATATATATATATATATATATATATATATATATATATATATATATATATATATATATATATGTATATATATACATATGTGTGTATATATATATATTACATACATGTATATATATATATATATATATATATATATATATATATATATATATATATATATATATATATATATATATATATATATATATATATAAATATATATATATATATATATATATATATATATATATAATATATATATATATATATATATATATATATATATATATATATATTTATATATATAAATATAAATATATATATATATATATATATATATATATATATATATATATATATAAATATATATATATATATATATATATATATATATATATATATATATATATATATATATATATATATATATATTATATATATATATATATATATATATATATATATATTTATATATATATAATATATATATATATATATATATATATATTATATATATATATATATATATATATATATATATATATATATATATATATATATATATATAAAGAGAGAGAGATAAATAGATAGATAGATAGATAGATATAATGTGCATTTACTATAACATTGTAAATATATCTTAAACTTTATTATGGTTTATAGTTTCATAGATGAAACTAATACATATCAATTTTTTTTCAAAATATATTAAAATGTTTAAAAATCTTATGGTATACTTGAAGAAAAGAATTTGAGTACAGACTACTGTATGATTAGACATAAATTTACTTACTATATTACAGCATATTTATTACTATTAATCTATGTATTTCAGCTGTTAGAATAATTGGTAATGTAATTATAGTTATATAATATCGGTTTGTACCAGAATCAATAATTACCAGTAACCAAAATGCAAATCAAATAATGTAGCAATTATTTATCTTAGAATAACTTTGTAAAGATATACACATGTTTTAAACTTATAAAGGTGTATGTGAAACAACCATGTTTACACTGTAAAATGAATACTTTAAGCTTTTCCCTCGCAAATGCTTACGTTATAACTAAATCATTCAAGCATATAAAATTTGGTTATATAAACCCAAACACATACTAGGATCTCAGATGTAATTCAGATTCTAAAATCAATTAAACTTTTCCCAGACAGGTATTTATAATATCTCGAATTAAAACTTTCCTCTACATAAACTAATTTATTCTTGGGAAATTTATTAATTCTTGGGAAATACAGAAAGGTACGATATTAAGTATTGGCATATAATAAAAGTAATTTTTTTGTGTGACGTTAACAAACCACAAAAGTTTTAATAAAATATTTTACCAGTTGTCTTTCCTGGAAATTATATTTCTTTGGATTAATTATAATAAATGATGCATTTGATATTTCAAGAAATAAAATTTGGTTTCGTAAATCCGAATACATACTAGAATCTCAGATGAAATTCAGATTCTAAAATCGATTAAACTTTTCCCCCACAAGTATTTATTATACCTCGATTTAAAACTTTCCTCTACATAAACTAATTTATTTATGCGAAATTTTTTATTGGATTTCAAATAAACCATATTGTAGCCATCTAAAATCATGATACAAAACGATACGATATTAAGTCTTGACATATAATAAAAGTAAATTTTTTTGTGTGATGTTAACAGACAATATAAGTTTTAATATTGTACCAGCTGTCTTTTTTGGAACTTTTATTTCTTTGGATTAATTATAATAAATGTTGCATTTGACATTTCGAGAAATAAAATTTGGTTTTATAAATTCAAACACATACTAGAATCTCAGATGTAATTCAGATTCTAAAATCTATTGAATTTTTCCCAGACAGTTATTTATAATGTCTTGATTTAAAATTTTTCTTGACATAAATTGATTTATTCTCTAGAAATTAGGTAGGGGATATGAAGTAAAGCATAGTGTAGCTATCTAAATGCTTGATGCAAAATCGTATGATATTAAGTCTTTACATATATTAAAAGTAAAATATTTTTGTGTGATGTTAACAAACTACAAAAGTTTAAATAGATTATTTTTACCAGTTGTATTCCCTGGAAACTATATTTCTTTGGAATAATTATAATATATATTGCACTGGATATTTCTAGAAATAAAATTTGGTTTTATAAATCCAAACACATACTAGAATCACAGATTCAATTTAGATTCTAAAATGGATTAAACTTTTCCCAGACAACTATTTAAAATGTCTAGATATAAAACTTTTCTCGACACAAATTGATTTATTCTCTTGAAATTTGTTAGTTGAGTTCAAATAAACAATAGTGTATCCATGTAAATGCATAATGCAAAATCGTATGATATTTAGTCTTTGCATATATTGAAAGTAAATTTATTGTGTGATGTTAACAAACCACAAAAGTTTTAATAAAATATTTTTATCATTTGTCTTCCCTGGAAATTATATTTCTTTGGGTTAATTATAATAAATCTTGCAATTTAGATTTCGAGAAATAAAGTGTAGTTATATAAATCCAAAAACATACTAAATCTCAAATGTAATTCAGATTCAAAAATCTATTAAAGTTTTCCCAGGCAGGGATGTCTCGAATTAAAACTTCCCTCTACATAAATTGATTTATTCTCGGGAAATGTGTTAGGGGATTTCAAATAAACCATAGTGTATCCATCTAAATGCATGATGCATAATCGTATGATATTAAGGCTTTTGATATAATAAAAGTAAATGCTTTTTGTGTGATCATACCAAACCACAAAAGTTTATTGTTACATAATCCGAAATCAGCTGATCTGAATTTTTTTTCGACATAATAAAATGCATTTGAGAGTTCGGTTAATATCATTATCTCGTGGTAATATCCGGATGCCTAGAAAAATCCGAAATCGGCACAGCTAGCGAATGAGAATTCAACTAAAATGTCTAGCGGCAACATAAATATATATTATTATTATATAAAAATATATATATATATTATTATATATATATATATATATATATATAATATATATACTTATAGATATATATATATATATATATATATATATATATATATATATAAATATATACTTAACCTATGCAAAAAAATGCGGAATTTTTAAAGATATCTCAGTTTACAAATTGAGCAGTCAGAGGGTTAATCTTTTTTTTCCGAGTGTGATCGTCAGGGTAATATTATGCAAGCAACAATCCTTTACATTTCGACTTGTTTTGGGAGATTAGAATCCCTTTGTATATAACTAGAAATTACTCCAGAAAATAAAAGGGATTTCCAATTCTGTTAAGTCTGTGATCCTTCTTCAAGCTACTTCTTCACTCAAGAACATTGAAGTCGTCAGAGTGTTAATAAAATACAGTGGAACCTCTTTAAAACGACCCCACGATACAACAACCCCTTAATTAGAACGACCATCTTAAAAAGTCCCAATTATTTTACCATAGGAAAAACGTTAATTTTGATCATTACAACAGCCCCAAGGATATTTATTTTTCGTTAGAGCGACCGTCAATTTTAGACCTCAGAACTCATAAGCAAGTGGGCTATTTCAAAATTATTGTACTCTGGTGCAACTTCCATTCGATTCTGACGACGGTTAACCCCTTCCGGTATGATTTAGTAATGAAACACTGTGCATGAAATAACCATTTAATTTTTATTTAAAAAACTTGTTTCCTTTCACAATTCTTACATATTCTTAATTAAAATCCACTTTTTACATAGTGTTAAATAATATCAGAAACAGTAAAATTAAGAAAATATCAAAGCAAAACATTAATAAGTATACAGATAATAGTCTTCAAGCTAGTGGTACTTTTCAAAACAAAGTGCAAAGGAATTCTTAATTGTTTACACAGCCAGGTATTCACTTTTAATTGGATTCTTGTAGCACACACGGCATTTCTTAGTAGGTTTTCTTTTATTCTGATTCATTAATTTGGCAATGACTTGTACCAAGGAAACAATATGCAATAGTGACTTGTGATTTTCACAAGTGATAAAAGTGTTGCCAAATTCAGTACACCAGAAATTTTAAACTAAATTAATTATCATATTTAACAGTAACTTTAATCGCATGACGAGTGTAGCTCGTCATTGTGCGGTATGGAATGAAAAACTAATGACGAGCTAGACTCGTCATTTTACCGGAAGGGGTTAAGAAATCGTCTAAGCTTTTGAAAATGTGAATGAAAAAGAAGTCTTCAATGCAATCAATGCCTTGCGTCAATATTTTGAAGGACAATATAATTCTGAAGAGTTCCTTCAAAATCTAAGGGATATGGAATCAGTGATAATGAAAAATTCCCAAATAAACTGGAAACGTGCATCAACCAAATACTTTTTTCAAACATTCAGTAATAGAAATACAAATAAATAGAAGTGTTCTTTAGGTATGTACTCTTGCATCTTTTCTCTGCTTAAGTTTATTATTGTTATTTTTTCTATTCGTTACAGTGTCCTTTCGTTACAACGACCATATGATGTTGGTCCCACAGGGAGTCGTTATATCGAGGTTCTACTGTATTTTCATCAGTTGTCTTCCCTGAAATTATATTTCTTTGGATTAATTATAATAAATGTTGTATTTGATATTTCAACGAACTATCATTAATTTAATAAATGCGAAACAAACCTAATGCATTCTGAAACAAGCGTCACGTCAAAAATCCAATAGGAAGCAAAGCACACTAAGCTTACTGCTTACGATCAAAACTTCTAGAGCTCATTTATTATCTTCCCTTAAGGAAATAAAGTTTATTCTGGATGAGATAATAAAGCAATAAAAAGAAGTTTCAGGGAATCAAGTATAATCAGAAATATTGAAATTATACAGATGACTTAATTTTTCGCTATAATCAGAAACTGTGTAGACTGGCAGGAAGCCATGACCATGTCATAAAGTTAAATTAAGCGATGTAACTTGGAAACTGAATGTACAGTATGAACATTCATGAATGACAAACTCAAGAGTAGATTAAATAAAGTACAAATTTATAATAAATGTTGGTGATGGTTGTGTGTAGAATTTGAAATGAATCCAAATGTTTCTAAGTAAAATTTTTATATATATTCGAGTAAGATTATTTATAATTTTATTTGGTCTTGTATTTTTGAATGTATGAATTTTTTATACATAAAATTATTTAAAATTCCTCTATACTTTTATTAAAATATTGTATCTTTTTTAGAGAATTTTTAAAGGGGTTTTATGATTTTTAAAGAGTTATGTTAGGGAATTTGAATTTCAAATTTAAGACTATTAATTAAATTTTATGCATTTGGGACGTTTTGTAGTCAGGGATTCAATTTGAGTAAATTCTGAAATATAAACGATAA
>CM063511.1:29810539-29845539 GCA_032207245.1 Pardosa pseudoannulata | reverse complement strand
TTTCTGACTTCTCTCTTGGGTACACCTCTGTTCGAGCAGAGTGATTTTTGTGCCTTTCTCTTTTTATATCGTTGACTATTAAAGATGTATTTTTAGCAGCTCTAAAATTAAGTTTTAATTAACCTTGTGCTGGTCTGTTTCAATGGCTCGACTGCATTGTTATTACTATTAGCTTATTAGCTTACTCCTTGTCCAGCAGTTTTATAATTATTGGATACACACACACACACACACATATATATATATAATATATATATATATATATATATATATATATATATATATATATATATATATTATATATATATATATATATATATATATTATATATATATATATATATATATACATATACATATACATATGTGTGTGTCTGTGCGTATTTAAGCTTTCAATAAACGTATATTTATAGCAGAAGCATAGAACAATAATGACCTATGTCAATAAATGCCAAAATTACATATGAATTACAAAATAATATTTAGTCCCTAAATTTTTCACACTAATATATTTAATAATTTTAAGAACAAATTCTAAGCTTTCATTGTAACTTCAAAATTATACGTTAAATAACGTCCAATATTTTTCTTTTAAAAATTAATATAATAAAAATATAAACATTATAAAAATTTTAAATGATGGCCATTGCTTTTTGAAATAGTGTAAAGTTCAACTACTATAAACTATTTTCAAAAGTTTTAAAGAAACTATGCACGTATAGAAAAAGTTAAAAAATTATAATGGTTAAAAATAACTACATTAAAACTACAGAGTAATTGAGGGAAAATGCTTTCTGTAACAAACAAAAGCTTTCCAAATTTATTTTAGAGAAACTTATTCAAGTAAAGCTGTCACATACACAAACGTTTCTCTGTAATTTGTGATCTACAAGGATTTTCTTGATGTTGATTTACAATATACAGTGAATTAGGTAAAAGTAGGAAATTTATTCAATATGTGCTTGTTCTCTTACTATTAATGCTTTAAAACTATTTAATACCCTTTAGTTATATACCACCAGTGCTTTTTTAAATATATTAGCCTATACACACACACACACACACACACATATATATATATGTATATATATGCATGTATATATATATATATATATATATGTATATATATGTATGTATGTATGTATATGTATATATATATATATATGTATATATAAATATGTGTATATATATATATAATATAATATATATATATTTGTGTGTATTTAGTCTTTCAATATGCGTATGTTTCAAGCACAAGTGTAGAACAATAATGACCTGTGTCAATAAATGACTAAATAACATATGCATTGCAAAATAATATATACTACCGAAATACTTCACTGTAATATTTATAATTAATTTAAGAATAAACACACCACTTTCAATGTAACCTCAAAACTATACATCGATTTTTGTAATAAACTCCAATATTTTTGTTTTAAAACTTAAAATAATAAAAATATAAACATTATCCAATTTATACATGATGGTCATTGTTTTAAAATTCAACTACTATAAACTAATTTCAAAAGTTTTGAGAAAACAGGGGAAATTTATAATGGATAAAAATAACTGCATTAAAACAAAGTATTTGATGGAAAATGCTTTCTGTAACAAACAAAAGATTTTCAAATTTGTTTTAGAGAAACTTGTTCTAGTGAAGCCGTCACATACACAAACATTTCTTTGTAATTTGTGATCTGGATGGATTTTCTCGATGTTGTTTTACAATATACAGTGAATTAGGTAAATGTAGAAAATTAATTCAATATATTCTTCTTACTAAGAATGCTTTAAATCTATTTAATATCCCTTAATTTTATACCATCAGTGATGTTTTTAAATATAATAGAACGATTATTGTTTGAGATTAATTTATTATTTAATTTTTTTTTGTTTTAAGGAACTGTTTTAAAAGGATATAAAGTTTTTTTAAATGATCATGCAGGTATATATAAAATTAATCACAGCATATACTCTTCCAACAAAACACTGTATCGAAGTTCAGTTGTTCCTTAATTAAAATTTTCCCTCAGTTATTACAATGTTCTTCCGAACTTCTCCTTTATTTCAGAAAGTGACATTCACATCTGAGGTCATGAAATCAATACGTTAAATATTTATAACTTTGGAAGACATGGTCAATTACGTTTCAATAATTCTTGATACGGAAATAATTTTGAGCATTTTGTCTGGTATTTTATTATTTACCTATCTTATTAAACAGTTGTTTTAGTTTTTCATATATTTATTCATGAGCTTTTCTGCGGAAGTGAAAAAAGTCACACATAATTGAGAATACGTTATAGATTAATTGAATTTTTAGAAATAGACTAAATGTAGAAATAGACTAAAATAATAGCACAAAATACAAAACGTAAAAAATAAAGTAAATATTTCCCATCTAAAATCTTACAAAAATGCAATAAATCATAGAAATAAAAATTTATAAATAACGTTCTTCAAAATTTATAGACATTTGCATTTCATGATATGAAGTACATAATTAAAAAAAACACTGTAACGAATTTCACTCATTTCTTAATTAAACTTTTCCCTCAGTTATTACAATATTCTCTGAACTTCTCTTTTATTTCAGAATGTGTTATTCACATGTGAGGTCATGAAATCAATACGTTAAATATTTATAACTTTGGAAGACATTGTCAATTACGTTTCAATATTTCTTGATTCGGAAATAATTTTGAGAATTTTGTCTGTGATTTTAATATTTACCTACCTTATTGAACACAGTTTTTTTTTAGTAGTTCATAAATTTATTCATGAGCAATTCTGTTTAAGTGAAGACAGCCACACGTCATTGTGTATAAGATATACACTAACTGAAACCCTGTAGAAACAGACTAAAGTAATAGCACAAAATACAAAACGTAAAAAATAAAGTAAATATTTAACATCTTAAATCTTACAAAAATGCAATAAATCATAGAAATAAAAATTTATAAATAACGTTTTTCAAAATTTATAGACATTTGTATTAGAAGATATGAAATAAATAATTAAAAATACACTGTAACGAAGTTCAGTTATTCCTTAATTAAACTTTTCAGGCAGTTATTCCAATGTTGTCCCGAATTTCTCCTTTATTTCAGAAAGTGACATTCACATCTGAGGTCATGAAATCAATACCTTAAATATTTATAACTTTGGAAGACATGGTCAATTACGTTTCAATATTTCTTGAAACGGAAATAATTTTGAGCGTTTTGTCTGTGATTTTAATATTCACCTATCTTATTGAACACAGTTGTTTTAGTCGTTCATAAATTTATTCATGAACAATTCTGCGGAAGTGAAGATAGTCACACATCATTGTAAATATGTTATAGACTAATTTAAACCCCTGTAAAAACAGACTAAAATAATAGCACAAAATACAAAACGTAAAATATAAAGTAAATATTTCCCATCTTAAATCTTACAAAAATGCAATAAATCATAGAAATAAAAAATTATAAATAACGTTCTTCAAAATTTAAAAACATTCGTATTCCATGATCTGAAATAAATAATTTAAAAAAACACTGCAACGAAGTTCAGTTATTCCTTAATTAAACTTTTCCCGCAGTTATTAAAATGTTCTCCAGAACTTCTCCTTTATTTCAGAAAGTGACATTCACATGTGAGGTCATGAAATCCATACGTTAAATATTTATAACTTTGGAAGACATGGTCAATTACGTTTCAATATTTCTTGATACGGAATAATTTTGAGCATTTTGTCTGGTATTTTAATGTTTACCTATCTTATTGAACACAGATTTTTTTTGTCGTTCTTAAATTTATTCATGTGCTATTCAGCGGAAGTGAAAAAAGTCACACATAATTGTGAATTTGTTATATACTAATTGAAACAATATAGAAACAAACGAAAACAATAGCACAAAGTTCAAAATGTAAAAAATTAAATAAATATTTCCCATTTTAAATCCTATAAAAATTCAATAAATTATGAAAATAAAAATTTATATAAAAACATTCTTCAAAAATCATAGAGATTTCTATTCCAATATCTGAAATAAATAAAGGGATAAAACAACACGTTTTTCAAAGATTTTTAAATCCTAGAAACTACAAATTTACTCTGAACAAAATGCCAAATAAACAGGATGAATGGAACTATACGGTTTGTCTCAGTAAGTTAAATTGTTAATTCTTCCTACGAGAAATTTAAACAAATTATTAAACTTACTAAATATTAAATTATTATCAAATTTTTCGCTTGCAGGAAATAAAACTCTACACCCTATAGTAGCTATAAATCATAGTGCAGTCTGTTTTATAAGAGCATGTCGGTCTTATAAAACAGACTGCACTACGATACTGTCTTATTAAATCTTTATCAAATTTTTCCTTGGCGAAAATAACACCAACTACTTCCTCTGAAGTAATTTCTAATTAACAATAGTCTTAAGTGCAGTCTGTTTTATACATGCGTGTCCCTAAGGTTAAATAAGGCCGCATAACAATTTTTTGAAAGTATTGACTGTTGGAAATGACCAAATAAAGATATTGTTAAATATCCTTTGAAAAGCTCTCGACTCCCTTTTTTATACTAAATATGAACTCCTACCTACTTTCCTGAAGATATATATATATAATATATATATATAATATATATATATATATATTTATATATAATATATATATTCATATATATATATATTATATATATATATATAACATATATATTATATATATATATATATATATATATATATATAAAATATATATATATAAATATATACATATATATATACATATACATATATATCGGTATATATATATATTATATATATATATAAAATATATATATATATAATATATATTTATATATATATATACATATATATATATATATATATATATATATATATATATATATATATATATATATATATATATATATATATATATATATATATATATATATATATATATATATACATTTATATATATATATATATATATATATATATATATATATAATATATACATATATATATATATATACATATATATATATATATATATATATATATATATATATATATCAGCATTATTTCTATAAATGGTAAAACATTACAAGCAATTCTTGTGTGATCAATTCAGTAATTAGTGCCTCACAGTAAAGAAAATCTAAAAAAAAACTGTCATTATACTTTAAAATAGCGAAGTTTTGTTTGATATTTATAAGATCATTTTTTGAAATGTTTGCGATGTCTTAATAATTCTCCTTAGTATCCATCAGAAATTTGAAAGAAATTTTCATTGTTATTTGATTTAACCTCTGATTTTTTTTTGAAAGAAAATGTTTATAAATTAGTTGATAAACAAATTAAATAATCATAAGTAATTAGAAAAGCATTATGAATTCAGTACCAAATAAATAAGCCCCTTTTTTGCCCGATGATTAGATATTAATATTTATGAGATGAGAAAGATATATTTGATTATTATATTTTGATACATTTTGAAATGAAGAGATTGAACTCTGTATTTTTGTCATTAATTGTTTTGTAATTTAAAAAGAATTATAGAATTAGAATGAGATATTTTGATTGATTTTTGGTATTATGATGCTGCCAGAAATTGTTAAATTAATAATATTTCATGGATACTTCCTTTATTTCCATTAAAATTAAAGAAATGTTTTTCAATTTGGTTTAATATTCTTGATTTAGTTCAGGGTCTGCTTACCGAATTTGTAGTAGGTAAAATTTGATATTGTTGTAATAAGTAAATATTAAGAAATATCTCCTAAAGTTCTTATGTTATATTACATGACTTCTATTTAACACGTGTATTTCACCTTTTTACCAGGAGACACATATACTTAGGAGAAAAATTCATTTTATATTGATTTGCCTTTCCCTGTTCTATTATTTCAAGCCCTGTTTTCCCCGGTTAAGAGCAGGAGATTAAATTTATCCATTTATCACATAATAAATAAGTAAATATAACATTTTTTCTACCATTATGACGGGATTCCTTTAACCATCTCATTTAATCATCACTTATTTTATATTGTTTAAATATCGTCTGCATTGTTTTCATACGTTTTGTCACCGAACTTGGATATTACGTATAAATTATACTTTACGTATAACTTTACGTATAACTTTCATTTACATTTGGCTTAAATAATAGATTACGTACATATGTGATATATATATATATATATATATATATATATATATATATATATATATATATATATATATATATATATATATATATATATATATATATATATATATATATATATATATATATATATATATTCTAGGAAGTAATCAAGGAAACGGATAGTTAAATATCATATCTGTAGAAGGGAAAAAAAGTAAAAAAAAATCCTAATATTTTACTTGTAAGATATTTGCTTTATGAAGAACTATTTTTTCAAATAATACTAAATGTATCCCCCTATAATAAAATATATTCTATAAAATTAATCAGAGTTTTAAATAAGAGAATTTTAATTCCATACAGAAATCCATGTAAAATTTAGTTTTATTTCGAAATAGCCGTTTATTCTGTTACCCAACTTTTAATTATTTTTATATATTTTTGCCGTATATTGCACATTGTAATTCAAAGTCTTTTAATTTTTTGTGGTTTCACTCTAACTATAGTACAGTTATTGAAGAGTTTTTCTTTTTCCAATTAAATATTTATCTTACAGATATGTACTACTTGTGTTTTTTCTTATATTAATGAAACTGGTATATTTTATATATAGCAATACTTTGCCATTAAAGTCTCATCAAATGTGCTGAAGGCAATAACTTATTTTAGTTAACATATATTTTTATTTTTAAAGCATATGATAAGAGATAATATAAACTTTTAGGTCTTTTGTAAACATATAAATACTGTATTTCTGCTATAATACCTAATTTATTAAATAAAGGTTTTCCTTAAAAAGACAATATTTTCGTGTCATGTTCGAAAATCTTTGAATCACGTTAATAGATGCTACCATTGGTAAAACAAATTTATCTTGAAACTTTTGTGTAGACTATAGTTAGCTTTTCTGGGAAAATTTAGAAATAAATTGTCGCTAACTGAGCAGAGAATAATATATCTTCTAATACATGTTTGACGTACCATAAATCCACGATTTATCTGTAAACTTTGAAATTAAACTAAGACAATTTGTCATGTGGAAAAATTGCAAACAAATATGTGACATGAACAGATAGAAAATTTCTAATAAGAATTGAAGGAAAAAATATTCGTATTAGATACCTGCTGTAAGAACAATTAGTTTAAAATTTAGAAAACTATCGTAATAGTAATTGACACTTTTTATTTGTATATTTAGTTAACTATGAAAGCATTGTGTCTGTAGATCATTAACTATACTTGAATATTAATATATTTCTTTTGTATTAACATTCTGGTTTGCTATTTATTTCTTATTTGTTTGTCATTCTGCTTAGACATTTTACTGTGTGTGAAATAACACTTCACCTAATGTGTGAAAGAAATATATAGAACGTATACTACTTAATTACCAATTGTTTGTAGATTTCACTACTATCAATTTTTTTAGACTTTTAATTATTAAAACAAGTGAATATTAATATATTTCGTTTGTATCAACATTCTTGTTTGTTATTTATTTCTTATTTGTTTGTCTTTCTGCTTACACATCTTACTCTTTGTGAAATAGCACGTCTTACTCCACATATGAAAGAAATATATATAAGGTATGTTACCTAATTAATAATTGTTTTTATATTTCACTACTATCAACTTTTTAGAGATTTTTAATTATTTAAACACGTAGAAATTAATATATTTCGTTTGTATTAACATTCTGGTTTGTTATTTATTTCTTATTTGTTTGTTTTTCTGCTTAACACATTTTAATGTTTGTGAAATAGCATGTCACCTAACGTATGAAGGAATTATATATAACGTATGCTACCTAATTACCAATTGTTTATATATTTCATTACTATTAACTATTTTGAGATTTTTAATAATTTAAACACAATTAGTTAATAATAGTACTCTACATAAATTATAAAACATATGGTCTTTAAATAAATTTTGAATTTGAAGTTTATGGAAATATCTAAACTTAAATAAACACAAAAAGTTATATTTATTTGAATCTCTAGTATGGAATAAAGTGTCATCATATTTATATATTATAAAATTATATTTTATTACATTTTACGTTATTTTACAAAGTTTATTTTCTAGATTTTAATAGAGTTTAAAATAAGTAGTCATATTTTAAAAATTTTAAAAATTTGAAAATATGGCTACTGTATATTCTGTGTATTTATTATTCCATCTAATAGTCAATGGTATACTGCTTTATTTTGGAATTTTATGTGATTTGAGCATAATTAATCAATTCTAAACATCTTAATAAATTAAAAATATGAGGAATTTAGTTATAAGGTATTAAAAGATTAGTGTGGACAAAATGCAAAAAAATTAAGGGCCTTATCATCAATTAAGTGTTTTAAAAGCAGCAGATTCAATTTAGGTTTCCTTTTTCCATTGAAGAGTAGGGATAAACCTCGTGTGACGGCAAAAATTTTTCAACTAATTAAAGGCTTTATCACAAGTCATCTTGAACAAATAAAAAAAAAAAATGGCTGAAAAAATTTTCGCCGCAACAGAACAAATCTTCATGTTTATATATAGTACAAAGAATGTAAATTAACTCATATATCTTGATGTGTTATACAGCCTTAAATACAGAAATATTTGTATAAAATGTCTTTCTTAAGGATTAAAAATATCTAAGATACTATAAATGTAAGCATATGTTTATATAACGATTTTGCCGATATCAATATTTTATAAATTTCTTTTTGAAAACTATAGATCAAAATTTTTCTTTTTGAAAACTATAGATCAAAATTTCTTTTTGAACTATAAGTATCAGGTATTAAAAGAGCAGAGTAACCCAAATGGAAAAGACTAAATGACTTATCATCAATTACGTGTTTTAAAAGCAACAGATTAAATTTAGGATTCATTTTTCCATTCAAGAGTACGGAGAAACATCGTGTAATGGTAAAAATTTTCAACTGATTAAAGGCTTTATCACAATTCATATTGAAAAAAAAAATTAATGAAAAATTTTCGATGTAATACAAAAATCTGCATTTTCTTCTACAATACAAAGAACTGCAAATTAACTCATATATGTTGATGTGTTATACAGCTTTAAATACAGAAATATGTATATAAAATGTCTTTTTTAAGGATTAAAAACATCTGAGATACTACAAATGTAAGCATCCCCTATATAATAATAGCCTAAGTTATCTATCCGTCTGTCCTCGAATTTCTAAAGCGGTTGCACCTGGAATGGACAGAGCATCCATATTGGATTCTGGATGAGTTATGGTTAGCAAAATTCAAAGATAGTAAAGTTTATCTTCTCCTTAACTATAGATCTGATTCTAAAATAAATTGGTATAGATATGATTAATATCACTGAAAAAACTGCTATCATCTATAAAACGTTCGAAATCCTCCCCTTCACCTATTTTCTAGGGTTTAATGCTATTCTTTCAAGCCCTATTTTCCCCAGTTAAGAGAAGGTGATTAAATTTATCAATTTATCAAATAATAAATAGGTAAAGATAACATTTTTTTTCCTACATTAGGGCGTCATTCCTTAAACCATCTCATTTAATCATTTCTTATTTTAAATTATTTAAATATCGTGTGATTTATTTTCTTACATGTTTTGTCACTGGAACTTGGATATTACATAAATAATTTTCTTTTATATTTGGATAATAGATTACGTACATATATGATAATTTTAAATTTAATCATGGATTATTTTTCGTTCCAGTGAAAATTTTATCACAGGTTTTTAACATCAAATTCTATCTACCTCCCAGGGTGTAGTACAAATGATAGTTTTATTCCCATTAAATTCCAATTAATTACTGTGGCAAAACAATAGGAAAACTTAACGATAATTTCGATGTAGCTAAATAAAACTTTGAATTATCTTTCTAATTTAATTCAACCTGTTTCTAAATTGAATTCACACTATCGGGACACTTTACAGGAGTATGAAGATAAACAAATGATTGAGCTCCTACCAGATAATTCTCAGCCAAAAAACAAATATTTTTTTACCTGCTTCATAGGGTACTTTACAATTCTGGAAAATAAAAAAAATAATCATCCCATCATATGACGGGTTATATGCTAGTATGTTTATATGACAATTTTGAACATATCAATAATTTCAAAACTGCTTTTTAAAGTAATTTTTTTTTTAAATTACATCATTTAATTCAGATTTTATTTAAACTGAATCACAAGGAATAAATGGTAGAAGCACTGTATTGCAAGTATAGCAGAAGTAAGTAAAATCTTCGAAACACATATGATGTAACATAATTAGAAAATTTCTGATTAAAACATGTTTTTTTGGAAAAATACGATATCAAGATTCTGAATTTTGATGTCATCAAATATATTTAACAGTAACTATGCACATTTAATTAATTGCCTACATACATGTATTACTATGAAAATATGTATCTAAAATATAATTAATTATGCATATATTAATGATGTTTAAATTTTAAAAAAATGATGAGAAAATCCAATAAAAAGAAAGGTATTTCAGTAAATAAGGAATGAAAATTTTAAAGCAAATAATTTTGAGAAATTATTATTTATAAGATATCAATCTGAATATTTAATGAGTTTTCCTCACAGCAAATTTATTAAAATCCATATTTGTTTAGTATATTTCATCATAATAAACACGAATTTAAATTATGTCCGAGATAATGATTAAAAAACAAAATTTAATATATAAAATAATTAAATGTATGAATAAAACCTGGTTTATTTGGGGAGAATAATGCGAAAACGTGGGCATATTAAACGAAGAAATTTGCATATATTTCAGACTTAAGAGAAATTTAGATTATTTTTAGATTTCACGAATTTTTAAAACTTTCTTTATGTTTGCAGGAATGATGAAATAAAGCTTTTAAAAGTTTATGAAAGTCCCCATAAAATGAGATATAAATTAGAATTCTAGTTCTGACTGAATATCATACATATTAATAGAAATAATAACCCCCATTTTTTTTCTTTATGTATGGGATATTATATATTTAAATCCATAGGAGTACGGCTATTTTAAGCCTTACACTGACATGTAATTTGCTGCTTTACTTTAAAAAAATACTTTCTTTTAGTTTCCACATGAGGTGTCACGAGATAGGTTTAATAATCAACAGTTTTATAGTTAATTAAAATGTTTCAACTTCACTCCTTTCTTTTTTCTACTAAGACAAAGCATATTATTAAATCATTATTATTCAAAAGAACATTGTACCTCTGGCTTTTGGATATTAACAGCAAATTATATTCATAATTTGGAGCTGCAATGGATAAAAACAAAAGAATGAAAATTCCATCGTATCTGAGGTGTAACAAAGCTATTGTAGTATTGCCAATTAGTGAGATCACGCTGTTTAGAGCATTCTCTGCAGCTGTTGTAGCCTAATTGTATGGTTTAGATGATTTTGTTTAAAATATTGTTTGTTTTCGACCAGTCTAATTTGGATTATTTTCATTATTTAAGCCATTTCAAATTGAATGTGAACGAAAGAATAGTGATATTCTTTAAAGCACCTAATTTCACAGTACTAAAGACACAGATGTTTTGGTGATTAGCATTAAGAGGTTTAGTGAGACTTCGTATTTGAAAGTGGTACACTCCCTATAATTCCGTAATAATACCTTGTTGTTTAATCTCTGTTACTCTCTCTCTCTCTCTCTCTCTCTACATATATATATATATATATATATATATATATATATATATATATATATATATATATATATAATATATACATATATATATAATATATATATATATATATATATATATATATATATATATATATATATATATATATATATATATATATATATATATATATATATAATATATATATATATATATATATATATATATATATATATATATATATATATATATATATATATATATATATATATATATATATATATATATATATATATATATATATATATATATATATATATATATATATATATATATATATATTTTATATATATATATATATATATATATATATATATATATATATATATATATATATATATATATATATATATATATATATATATATATATATATACATAGTGAACGAATTATGGTCAAGTTAATACTATAGTTCAGTTGATTCTTTTTTTGAGGGGTAGAAAATGAAACATTAAATAAGGTAGTGGTTGATATATTATGGAAAAAAATCGAATGGAGTGTTCAGACATGTGCTAATACTTTAGATCTGATTGATATATATGTTTTTGTTTCTTTGATTATGAAATAAGAATGCTGTCTTTATTTTATTTAATATCTATGATGTTCGAACATTTTTATAATTGTTCTACGCATTCTAATATTTTGTTCTGCACTTGGAAATCATTAGGAATATACAATATTGTGGTGTTTCACCCACCAATGTCAAATATACACCATATAAGTGTTCAATACGACTTTCAGCCTTAAGGGACACATCTTTTAGTTGTGAACGGGTTTCAAGGTCAAAGGTACCTCAGTGATCTATGACCTTCCTGCTGCTCCTGAGCATTCAACAGTAGCATTTGCTCTTTATCGTGCTGTACTAAATAAATTCGAAACTTGTTGGAATCCAGCAGCATCTCTGGAGTGGTTTCTGTTGCAGCTTGTGTTTATCTAGTCTGTTCGGGCGTTCTGAGCCATGGGAGATATATACAGTTCAACTCCTCCCTTTCATTCATTTTTCTGGCCCTGTCAGTGTTACCTTTTCAGTGCTATGGAGGATATTCGAGAGTCAGCAATGTGCAAGTATCGCCAATTCACTGTTTGATTCTCAGTTGATAGCCAAACAGGTAGGATGAATAGTCGTGGCATTAATTTTTACTCAAAGCTAAATTTGTGTGGTTTTCTCTGGCGACATTGTTACTTAAAATTTCGTCCCCAAAATAAAACAAATTGGGAAGGGAAGATAGTGTACATCGAGAAGAATAAAAAAAGGATATTTTCCCCTTAACTCTATCTACAGGTTTCTGAATTTAGAAGTGGCAAAAATAAAATTTCTAAAACAAAAGAACTTTGTCCAGAGGTCTTACCGTCACACTATTACGATCAAAATCTACAACGGATAGTAAAATTATAACAATGACAAATAAATTGTCATTGTTATTATCATTAATCTGGATTTATTCGTTTTGCTTTACAAAGAGCAACTAAAACTTATAATACCAGCAAATTAATTTGAAAGATTATCTAACTGCAATTTATCTAATCTGTATAGTTACTTACTTACGGATAAATCATCATATGCATGGTAAAATTTCAGTTAGGGATTCATTGTAACAGTTTAAATATAAAATATCTTAGATGAAATAATACATTGTGTCTGTTTTACATTTTTTTAGCAGAAATAGTTTAGTACACGAGTACTAGTATTTAAAAATCGGCACATCTATTACTGGGTTAAGAAAACAAAATGGTACATATAGTATATAATGCAGTGATTTTAAGTGAAATTGCATTCTTACACTTTGGAAATGTACGATGGCTAGAATAATACTTGTTTCGTTCCCAGTTACTGAATTCCGAGGCAGTCATTTTTTAAAGACTAATTAAAATTTCTGTACGTCTTGTTAGAGATTCATTGCAACAGTTTAAATGTAAAATATCTTACAAAGATTAAATGAAAGAATACATTGTTTCATACAGCATATAATGAAATGATTTCAAGGAAAATTGCAATCTTACACTTTGGAAAAGTACTATGATTAAAGGAATAGGCACTTCGTCCCCAGTTTCTGAATTCCGAGGCAGTCATTTTTTAAAGACTATTTAAAATTTCAGTACCTATTGTTAGAGATTCATTGTAATAGTTTAAATGAAAAATATCTAACAAAGATTAAATGAAGGAGTACATTGGTTTATTTTCTCAAGTTTTATTAGCAGAAATAGATCAGAACACGAGTACTAGTATTTAAAAATTGGAGTACTGTGGGGTAAAGAAAACAAAATGATTCATACAACTTATAATGAAATGATTTCAAGTGAAATTGTAATCTTTCACTTTGGAAATGTACGATGACTAGAATAATACTTGTTTTGTCCCCAGTTTGCGGGTTCAGAGGCAGTCATTTTTGTTTAAAGACTACTTAAAATTTCAGTACATATTGTTAGAGGTTCATTGTAACAATTTAAATGAAAAACATCTTACAGAGATTAAATGAAAGATTGCATTGTTTCTCTTTTTTAAATTTTATTAGCAGAAATAGAACAGTATATGAGTACTAGTATTTAAAAATTGGAGTACTGTGGGGTTAAGAAAACAAAATGATCCATATAGTGTATAATGAAGTGATTTCAAGTGAAATTGCGATCTATCACTTTTAAAAATTACGATAACTAGAGTAATACGTGTTTCGTCCTCAGTTTCAAGATTCCGAGGCAGTCATTTTTTAAAGACTAATTAAAATTTCTGTACGTCTTGTTAGAGATTCATTGCAACAGTTTAAATGTAAAATATCTTATAAAGATCAAATGAAATGGTACATTGTTTCTCTTTTTCAGGCGTTATTAGCAGGAATAGATCAGTACATGAGTACTAGTATTTAAAAATTCGCGTACTGTTGGGTTACGAAAACAAAATGATTCATACAGCATATAATGAAGTGATTTCAGGTGAAATTGCAATCTTACACTGTGGAAAAGTACAAGGACTATAGAAATAGTCATTTCTTCCACAATTTCTGTGTTTCAAGGCAGTAAGTTTTTTAAAGTCTATTTAAAATTTCGGTACGTACTGTTAGACATTCATTGTAACAGTTTAAATGAAAAATATCTTACACAGATTAAATGAAAGAGTACATTGTTTCTCTTTTTTCAAGCTTTATTATCAGAGATAGATCAGTACAAGAGTGCTAGTATTTAAAAAATGGCCTACTGTTGGGTTAAGAAAACAAAATGATTCATATAGTGTATAATGAAGTGATTTCAAGTGAAATTGCAATTTTACACTTTGGAAGAGTACAATGACTAGAGAAATACATGTTTTTTCCTATTTTCCAGGCTCCGAGGAAGTCATTTTTAAGACTAAATTTTCAGTACGTATTGTTAGATATTCATTGTAATAGTTTAAATGAAAAGTATCTTACAAAGATTAAATGAAAGAGTAAATCATCTCTTTTTTCAAGTTTTACGGGTGAAAATAAATTAGTACAGGAGTAGTATTATTTAAATATTGGCACCTCTATTATTCGGTTAGCAAAAAAATATTCATATAATGTATAATGTAATGCATTTAAATGAAATTTTTATTTTAAACCTTATAAAAGCGTCTTGCACCAGACCTCAAAATATAAATTATTCTTTATAATTTTAAAACACATAAAATTAAATGTGTTAAAAACCAAAAAAAAAGTCTTAAAACTTTTAAAGCATTTTATACTAATTTGATACATGAATTCACCAATAACCCGCATAATAACATGCACCCTCTTTCTGCAAGACTTCATATTTGATGAAATTTCGACACTAAAAGAGGTGATTTTATAAACGTATTTAGAAGATTCATAAATTATACTTTGGGAAAGTTTTAGACTTAGTGCTTCATATGTTTAACAACGTGTTATATAAAACTAAGCATCATTAAGCAAACTTGGAATATTTCAAAATTGAAGCTTCTGGAAATAAAAATTTATGACAACCCTTTCGCATTTTCAGCAAAATGAACTAATCTTTAATGCTTCCCTAAATTTGCATGAGAGAAATATCCAAGATATATTTTATATATCTTTATATATATATATATATATATATATATATATATATATATATATATATATATATATATATATATATATATATATATATATATATATATATATATATATATATTATATATATATATATATATATATAATATATATATATATATATATATATATATATAATATATACATATATATATATATATATATATATATATATATATATATATATATATATTTATATATATATATATATATATATATATATATATATATATATATATATATATATATATATACATACATACATACATACATATATATATGTGTGTGTGTGTGTGTGTGTGTTTATGTGTGTTAATTTTAATAACATTTTTAGAATATTTTTCCAATCGTAAATAAAAGTACACAACTATAAATACGTTTAAATATACTGTAAAAACAAAGACAAAATTATGCATGCTTTTATAAAAAAAGTGACAACTTTAAATATCTTAAATTATATTTTTATGTTTCGAATAGTTAAACATAATTTGTACTATAATATAACAAGACAATTTTTTGGAATCTTTTTCTATTTATTCGTTTACGGTAATATTTTATATTTAGCAATATGCTTCCTTGTTTATGGCCTTCGTTATATAAATATATCAGGTGAATTATATATTGACTGATTTGGCAGATTAAGAATAAATTTTAACTTATATTTTACTGGATTAGAGGCTATAAAATATTAATATAGAAAATACATCTTAAAATATCTAACAAGCGGTAATATTAGTAGAAAAAATCAAAATACATAAACAGATTGTGACATTTGTTTTTATCATTAAAAGCAATCTCAGTTAAATCTTCCAAAAATATCATCAGTGGGATATCACATATTTGGTATAGAAACTTTACATATTATTTGGTAGATATCAGACAATTCTCTAATGTTTTTTTAAATGTACGTTTAAAGCGTCTCTAAAATTGGTCTCCCAGATTTGTACAAAAAATTTATGTGCTTTCTGTTAGTTCATTCTAACTCTCCTGATTGTTACAGCATTTAATCTGCTTTCAGCAACATTTGTAGATCTAACGAAAGGGCAATATAAATCTAGAGAAGATACTAAACTATCAGTTTATTTGTTGAGCATTACTTTACTAGTGATGATTTTATTTCTATTTTATTTTAAGGTTTTTATATTAAAATATATTTTACTATTTTATTTACACAAAGAAATAATTATAATATGTTTAAATGGAGGGAACGATCTTTTATTTTTTACAGAGATGAATTAATTATAATTCATAAGTAAAGATGAAATAAAATATTTATAAATTACTCCTAAAATATTTTTAATCATACTAAAACGTAACTAATATCCAAAATTGTGTATATTTTGGGAACATAAATGGAATTTAAAATATATTTCTTAATGTATATTTAAAATATACTTTTACATTTTTACATTTTTACTTTAAACTTTTACTGCGATAATATTTTATTTTTATTTTTTCCCAAAAAACAAACATTTTTTTTATATCTGAAATTTTATGTTTAAAATTTCACATATAAAAAAATTTATGTTAAAATAAGATCTAATCGTAATTAAATAAAATGTTTAAAAAAATTCAAAAATTAATTATTCTAATTTATGTGTAAATAATCATTAGTAATTCTCATGAATACAGCACTGAAAGTCAACTTTCAAGTATTTAGGTATTTCAGAAATCTAATAAGTGCTAATTAAAAAATCATGTTCATACCAGTCGTGAATTAAATTGCAAAATTAAACTGTACTTGAGACATAATACGAGTTTAAATTTAAGTTTAAATCATTATTCATACATTTTTTTGCTAACTTACGTTTATAGATATTTATATGCTAAATATATGCATATAATTAATTGCAAAATTTAATTCATAATTAAAGTATTTAATTAAAATGTCTGAAACATTTTAATTTGTTTTAAAAATAAAAAAATATTACTCAAATAAGAAAAGCCCCACAGTGTTTAAAAAACGCTTGTTTAGGGACATTTTTCAAACATAAAAAAGTTAATATAATAGATACACAATTTACTGTATAAATTTGAGTATTTAAAATTGAAAATAAAAATATTTTAATTTTACTTCTAATGATGAAGAAATTATTTGTGTAAGGCTCAATATATACATTTGAAATTAATTAAAGTCCAAACATTTGTATTTTAGTAGTATAGGTATGGTTACATTTAATTAACTGTATAAACAACATTATTAAATTTTAAATATTGGAAAATAAAGGTAATTAATAAAAAACATTTTCCTTTAAGAGTAGTTTTATGAAGTTTAATTATTTATTTTTGTATTTTATTTCTTATTTATGTATTATTAAACATAATATATTTAACGTTCTTTCCGAGTTCGTAATTTTTACTGTTTGAAATACTATAGATATAGTTACAGCTAATTAGCTGTATAAACAAAAATATTAAGTTTTAAAAATTGTAAAATAAAGGTAGTTAATAAAAAACATTTTCCTTTAAGAGTTGTTTTATGCATAATAATTTTATTCATTTTTGTATTTTATTTCTTATTTATGTATTATTAAACATAACATATTTAACATTTCTTCCGAGTTCGTAATTTTCACTGTTTGAAATACTATACATATAGTTACAACTAATTAGCTGTAAAAATATAAAGATTTAGATATTGTAAAATAAATGTAATTAATAAAAAAACCATTTTCCTTTAAGAGATGTTTTATGCATAATAATTATGTATTTTATTTCTTATTTATATATTATTAAACATAATATATTTAACCTTCTTTCAGAGTTCGTAATATTTCATCAATGATTATTAAATTTATTCGTGTATTATGCAACTTCATTACTTCAAAAAAATTTCCTTGAAATGAATTTAGAATGATTAACAATCTAAGCTATTATAAATCATTATTAAATGTTCTTTTCATAGAGACTAATATAAGTGTTGCCCTCTTTCAGTCGTAAAAGATTAATGAAATACCCCACTAACACAGAAACAATAACTCCGGTGTATAAACCCCTCGCACAAAACAAGATGTAAACAGGAAACCATAAGTTATTAAAATATGCATAACACTGTCAACACATGTCGTCGGAAAGACGGAATTCCACACTTTGCATAATTATCCGATAAATCTATTCCGCCGAAGAAAGACAAGATATTTCAAATGATTATCGCCGCCGAAATTTGCATTTTTACGCACTTCCTCCGTCTTGTTTGATAATAAAGTATTTTGAAGCAGACGTAGACAAATATCTTTATAATAATCAAACCGTTAAGGGTCAACTTTTGGAAAGGGCTCATTTGTCATCAGCGGAGCGTAGCGGTGCAGCGAAACTAAGGCTAAAGTTATACATAAATTGCCTTGCATAGACACAGTATTCCAGAATTTCCCTTGGGTTGATGTGAAAAGTTTAATTTGGCTTCAAGAAAATGTGTCTGAAGAGTTTAAGAATTTTTCATCAAAATATTAGAGTACTAAAGATTAACTTCTTATGTAAATGTCCCAAGAGAGGGAAAAATAATGTTGTTAATCTAGTGATATACCGCTGATATTAATCAACGTGCACTTCTTTGTATAACTAATAATTAGAAGCCGAAATAAAGAATTACAAATTCACTGTAAATATGTCTTATGTATCACTTAGATAAAAAATATTTAGTTAAATTAATAATGACAGGCTCAGGGTTTTTCTTTTCAGAGTAGATGCAAATCTTATATCTAAATAATTAAAAAAATTTATTTTGTCTAGAATTTAAATTTAATAAGTAAGGTTAAACAGAAATATACAAATTATTAATACATAGAGTATATCCATCTCTTTATCTGTTCATGCATACAATCGTAATTTTAATTAATCATATATTGATTAACGTACATTTATTTGTACCACTAATAATTAGAAGCTGAATTAAAGAATTACAAAATCACTGTTAAGATGTCTTATTTATAACTTATATAAAATATATTTAGTTAAGTTAATAATGGCAGGACCAGGGTTTTGTTTTTGAGAGTAAATGCAAATGTTATATTTTACAATTAAAGAAGTCAAATATTTTATTTTTTCTAGAATTTAAATATAATAAGTAAGGTTAATTAGAAATATACAAGTTATTAATAGAGTATTTCTATCTTTTTATTTGTCCATGCATACATTAATAATTTTAATTAATCTTACATTAATCATCGTATTTATTTGTATAACTGATAATTAGAAACTAAATTAAAGAATTACAAATTCACAGTGAAGATGTCGTATGTATCACTTATATAAAAAATATTTAGTTAAATTAATAATCGCCAGGCTCAAGGTTATATTTTACAATTAAAGAAGTCAATAAATTTATTTTGTTTAGAATTTATATTTAATAATTAGGGTTACACAGATATATATATAAATCATTAATACATATAGTATAATTATCTGTTTATGCATACATTAATAGTTTTAATCAATCGTATAATAATCAACATATATTTATTTCTATAACTAATAATTACTAGTGAGATTATATAATTGCTAATTCACTGTAAAGATGTCGTATGTAACAATTATATAAAAAAATATTTAGTTAAATTAATAATGGTCTAGGCTCACGGTTCAGCATTTCAGAATAGATGCAAATCTTATATTTTACAATTAAAGAAGTAAAAAATTTTATTTTGTCTAGAATTTAAATTTAATAAGTAAGGCTAAACAAAAATATACAAATTGTTAATAGAGTATATATGTCTCTTTACCTGTCCATGCATACATTGATATTTTTAAGTAATTGTATATTGATCAAGGTATATTTATTTGTATAATAAATAATTAAAAGCTGTATCAAAGAATTACAAATTCACTGTGAAAATGTCGTATGTATCGTTTACATATAAAATATTTAGTTAAGTTAATAATGGAGGCTCAGGATTCTGCTTAGCAGAGTAGATGCAAATGTTATATTTTACATTTAAAGAAGTCAATAAATTTATTTTGTCTAGAATTTAAATTTAATAAATGAGGTTACACACATATATACAAATTATTAGTACATAGATTA
The DNA here is from genome assembly GCA_032207245.1 of Pardosa pseudoannulata. Taxonomy (NCBI): domain Eukaryota; kingdom Metazoa; phylum Arthropoda; class Arachnida; order Araneae; family Lycosidae; genus Pardosa; species Pardosa pseudoannulata. The sequence continues at coordinate 29,824,608 of CM063511.1, read as the reverse complement.
TATCTATCTAGTTCTTCATACATACATTAATAATTTTAATCAATCGTATATTAATCAACGTATATTTATTTGTATAAATTATAATTACAAGTGGGATTATATAATTACTAATTCACTGCAAAGATGTCGTATGTATCACTTATATTAAAAAGTATTTAGTTTAATTAATAATGACAGGATCGGTGTTCTGCATTTCAGAGTAGATGCAAATATTATATTTTACAATTAAAGAAGTCAATAATTTTATTTTGTTTAGAATTTATATTTAATATATAATCTTACACAGATATATACAAATCATTAATACTTATAGTCCAACTATCTATCTGTTCCTGCATGCATTAATAGTTTTAATCAATCGTATATTAGTCAACACATATTTATTAGTTTAACTGATAATTACAAGTGGGATTATATAGTTGATAATTCACTGTAAAGATGTAGTATGTATAAATTATATAAAAAAAATTTAGTTAAATTAATAATGGCCAGGCTCAGAGTTTTGCTTTTCAGAGTAGATGCTAATGATATATTTTGCAATTAAAGAAGTCACACATTTTATTTTGTCTGCAATTTAAATTTAATAAATAAGATTATACAGAAATATACAAATTATTAATACAGAGAGTATATCTATCTTTTTATCTGTTCAGGCATACATTCATAATTTTAATTAATCCTACATTAAACAAAGTATATTTATTTGTATAATTAATAATTAGAAACTGAATTAAAGAATTACAAATTCACTGTGAAGATGTCTTATGTATCACTTATGAAAAAAATACTTAGTTAATAATTTCAGGCTCATGGTTCTGCTTTGCAGAGTAAATGCAAATGATATATATTACAAATAAAGAAATCAAAAATTTTATTTTGTCTAAAATTTAAATTTAATATGTAAGGTTAAACAGTAATATACAAATTATTAATTCATATAGTATATCTATCTCTTTATCTGTCCATGCATACATTCATAATTTTAATCAATTGTATATAGATCAATGTATATTTATTTATATAACTAATAATTAGAAGCTGAATTAAAGAATTACAAATTCACTGTGAAGATGTCGTATGTATCACTTATATAAAAATATTTAGTTAAATTAAAAATTGCCAGGCTCAGGGTTCTGCTTTTCAGAGAAGATTTCAAATGTTATCAATTTAAAAGTTGCCCTTTTTAATAATTTCCAGTAAACTATTAATCGTAGTAAGCTTAACTTGCATTTTTCTATATATATTTTAGATAATATTTTGATGTATTAAATTAAATTTTGATAAAAAATGATAAAATTATATAACAGCAGCCCACAGAATGATATATAAAGAAAAATATATCTGCATATGCTATGTAAATTATTATAAAAATAAGAAAATTCTGTGAGTTACAATCCATTGTATGTCAACGACATATAATAAAAAAGTGCACATATAAAAGCCTATATAATAAAACTATTCACATTTATATTTCTTTTGAAAAAAAAATTAAATTAATAAGTTAAGAGACTAATTGATAATTTGTCAAAAAAAAATGCAATGAATTCGAATAACCAGTTTAAGCGTCCTAAATATACCCCATGGGAAAAACTTATATATACATGATGTTGACATATAAGTCTATAAATCAGAAATTTTACAATTTTGATTCATAATTCACATATATATTTAAGTTGCTCACCTGGTGGGTTACAAAATATACTACCAACGTACTCACTATAAAACTGTTTATAAAACACCAAATGCATTACATTTGAATTTGAAATTCCTGTTTAAATCTTAATGACACTTGATCAGGGAATTACTAAACACAGTGAAGAAGCAATCGGTATTCACTTAATTCCAAATGAATATGCAACAAGCTTAAGCCATTTACATTCGAGCAAATCACAAGTTTTCTGCAGTAATTTTTCTCTGCAGTACGCTGTTACTTGGGTGATGGGAGGTAAAAATCTGCATTTTGAGGAAAACTGAGTAGAAAAAGGAGAAATATATTCAGATAATCACTCCCCAAAGATTGTATAAGAAATAGAAGGTCTTCATGCATCAAGTTAAACTTGTAGATAAGGACCCAGAGGAGCTTTTTGATGCTTCTACATGTCTTTTATTTAATCCTTTTAGCGAGCAAATGGTCTGCTCGTGCAATAAATAGTGCTTCACAGAATTTATTTGTAAATGCAGGAAGAATCCCCAAAGGTTATGCCTCTTGCTTTTAAACAAAAATCTATCCGATTACAGACATTATACTTTATCATTCTCATAAGAATAGAAATAAGCAGAAAATTGCCTGCTAAGAACAACAGTGGTGTATGTTATCTCATGCATTAACATTTCTTAATCGAAATTTAACTGTTTCTATTAATATTTCTACAACACAATAATTGATTTCCTTAATTCAAATAATTGATTAAATCTTTCATATAAAAATAAGTGTCATAACAACTGTGATACAATTGACATTTCATGAAACATTTTCATTCTACATAAATAAATGTGGCTGAATATTCCTATCTGCGTAAATTTTAAGATAATTTTGTCTTTTAATGCATTTTATACCCATATCGTAACTGAGACATATAAAAACCTTTTGTACTCGATAATCCAAACCTTCCCCTCATCGTTTAATGAGCAAGGAAGTGTCCACATGATAATTTTTATTTATAATATATTTTAACCCTTTTTATCCTGACGGTACTTCTCAGTATCGCTTCAATTAAACATCTGTAAATTCCTAATAAAGCCATTTTACCCTACGGTACTCACAAGGATAAGAACGATGCAGTTTCTACAGCAGAAATGAAATGACAGCACCAATAGGAATCATTTTTATTAGCATAATAGGGATTTTATAATTGGCATTTTGCCTTCAAACGGCATTTTGTGGTAGAGTTGATATACGTGTTGTTCAATTGAATAAATGTAGTGGTTTGTTACCAGTTATTTGGTACTATTATTTTTAGAGACATCTATATTTCGCGGGTAAGCATTTCATTTGTTTTATTCACAATGTAATGTTTTATTTTCTATCATAAAGAGAAAAATATACGTTGGTACTAGAAAGTACCAGCTGCAAAATTAACTGCTAAAATACAGTAAAAATTAACTTTCTTTTTTATATGATTATTCTCCATCAAAACTTATCTAATGTTGCAAAAATGTAGTAAGAAAGTTTATGGTAAATTAATTCAGGATATGAAGGGTTAAATGAAAATTTTTATGTAGTATGTAATATATAATATGTAGCTTTAGTAAATAAAAATTAGATTTAAAAATTAAATTAAGTTAGATAAAGAAATTTCTTGGGAATCTTCTCTGGACTGCGAAATAATTTAAATACGGTATTTGAAGTAAATACATTTACAGAAATCCTGTGAAACAAAGAAGTATCTGTGTGATACAACTAGCCCAATTCAGCAAATATAAAGGCACCCTTATCAGTGGATTACCAGCGTAGTAAACATTTTTAAATATCCCACTCAATATATTCTTTAGACTAGTTTGCAAACCTAAAATGAAGATTGTAAACGAAATGTGTGTCATGTGAAAGAAAGAATTATCTGTATGATACAGCGAGCTCAATTCAGCAAACATGAAGAGACCCTTATCAGTGGATTACCAATGTAGTAAACGTTTTAAATATTCCACTCAATATTTTCTTTAGACTACTGTGCAAACATAAAATGAAGATTGTGAAAGAAAACCGTGAATGAATGTCATCCTCAGCTTGTAGCGGTTTATGGACTTACTTTAATGTCTCATTATCATCAGGCAAAAAGATGTGAAATTTTCGGATAGTATAGAAATAGTCTCTAACGACATTTGGGACAGCATCAGCTAATCTTCCTAAGTACCAAGTCTCTCTCCAAGCAACTTTCCTATCTTGTCTTACTTGATGATGTCTGTCATGTGAAAGAAAGAAGTATCTTTGTGATACTGCGAGCTCAATTCAGGAAAAATGAAGGCACCCTTATCAGTGGATTACCAGTGTAGTAAACGTTTTTAATTTTCCACTCAATATTTTCTTTAGACTACTGTGCAAACATAAAATGAAGATTGTGAACGATATGTGTGTCATGTGAAAGAAAGAAATATCTGTGAGATACAGAGAGCTCAATTAAGCAAATATGAAGGCACCCTTATCAGTGGATTACCAATGTAGTTAACATTTTTAAATATCCCACTCAATATTTTCTTTAGACTACTGTGCAAGTGAACGAAATGTGTGTCATGTGAAAGAAAATCATGTGTACGAAAGAAGTATATGCGTGATAAAGGACACCCAATTCAGCAAATATAAAGGAACCCTTATCAGTGGATTACCAGTGTAGTAAGCATTTTTAAATATTCCACTCAATATTTTTCTTTGGACTACTTGTGCAAACATAAAATGAAGATTGTGGACGAAATGTGTAACTCTGAATGAATATCATCCTCAACTTGTAGTGGTCTATGAAGGGGCTTTAATATTTCATCAGCATCATATAAAATGTTGTGATATTTTCGGATGGTAAAGAAATAGTCCCTAACGAATTTTGGGTCAACATCGGATAATCTCCCTAAAAACCGTGTCCCTCTCCAAGCGATTTTCCAATCTTGTCTTACTTGATGGTGTATCTTGGAGGCCAACATTTTACTCCAGTTGAGGATGTAAAACATTTTATACAAGTACAATATTTTACCACTTAAAAATATTCAAAATCATCAATTGAAGCCACACATGCGTAAACTAATATGGAGACTATGTTGATAAATAACCTCCCTAAATACCAAGTCTCTCTCTAAACGACTTTCCTATCTTGTCTTACTTGATGATGTATATCGGAGGCCAACGTTTCCTTCCAGTTGAGAATGTAAAACATTTTATACAAGTAGAACACCTTATCAAGTAAAAAATATAAATAATCATCAACTGAAGAAACATATGCGTAAACTGATATGGAGACTATGTTGATAAATAACCTCATGTAAATTTGATTCCCAGGCTGGTCAAGATTGACTCAGCATCTTATTCCTTCTGTGAGTAGATAAATTGAGGACCAAGCATGATTGGGAACTGATCACTGGGGGTTCCGCGTGACTGACTACCCTACTGGAACATAGGCTTCGCACTTCAGGGCTGTTGGTCTCAGAAACGGAGACTGGCATTATAGGCCCTGGCCCTAGAGGGGATGTTGCGCCGAGACGTTTAGTTTTAAATAATATCAGGCGGATGTAATATTTGCATGAAATAACATGTAGACATTGTAACCTTACGTTTTGAATATTTCTCATATATGTGTATTTTCCAATATTCATAAACAATTTGCAATATAAGTCGAAATCAGTTATCAGTAATCAGATAAATAAGTCAAAATTAGTTTGAATCTCAAAATGAATATGAGTAAAAGTATGAAAGATTAATGAATAATTTAGATTTTACTTGAAAATTATTTTACTTTCTTTTATGTTACAGTTTCTCATTAATAGAAACTTAATGATAATAAATTATAGTTTAGAAATATAAAACCATTATAATTTGAATAATTTTTAAAAGAAATATAAGAGTAAATATCGAAAATAAAGATCCCAAAAATGCATGTTTCTTTCATAAGATATATATTTATTTTCTAAAACAATAGCGAGCTGTTTAATATCTTAATTATACAGACGTGCAATAATGCAGATTATTTTATACTCCATTTTTATGATACCACTTACGAGAAACTTTCTTAATACAGACTTAACAGTTCGCATTAAAGCGTATAATTAATGTGTCTAGTTCAATTTCAAGAGCGGTAACTATTCTTATGAGTACTTGTGGTTCAACATTATATGCAAATTGTTTTCTCTCATTTCTCTACAATCGTATGGGAATACTTCTATCGCCAAACCACCAGGATTCTTTAATTATAGAGTTTTCCTTGAGGATATCGCAGGTCATAAAGCAAGTCCCAGCGGATACTTCTTACGGCCTCATTCATAAATTACGCTTTTCTGTGACAGCCTTCTCCCCCTGTGGTACCACATTTGACGATTAATAGTTGTTAGGGTAGACCTGCCAGCTCATTTAATATTCAACGAATGTCAGGTTCATGCTTTGGGATCAGGTATAAGTGATGCGAGTACATGTTGATGCAAAATACAATTTTCTTCATCGTTTCTCATTGTAGCTAAAGAAGAGTGCGATGATAAATGCGTAATTATTCTTTTTGACAACAGAAACAGTGAAGTTTTTTTTTCCTTTTTTTTCTTGCGTAAAAATTTAACTAGTATTAAAATGAGAAAGAATTAGAATAAAAATGGCAATGAAAAAGGGCATTAAATTCTCCGTAATGCATATATGTATGTATGGTTACACTTATACATAAATGACATATATGTAAATGTATATGTACACATATGTAATGTACATATATGTAAATGTATATGTACACATATGTAATGTACATATATGTAAATGTACATATATGTAAATGTATATGTACACATATGTAATGTACATATATGTAAATGTATATGTACACATATGTAATGTACATATATGTAAATGTATATGTACACATATGTAATGTACATATATGTAAATGTATATGTACACACATATATGCATGGATACATACATACATATTTAAAATGATACATAAATATACAAGTACAAATACATACATACATACCTGCATTCATTCATATACATGCATATATCAAAATATATGTAATATATCAAAATTATTTAACTTTAATATTTGCCTTAAAACATCCTCTCTCCCATTCTAATACCTTAAAATATTTTTTCCCAGTCTCTAAATGTCTTAATCAAAAGCTCTTTCTCGGCATAAAATTCTTTCAAAAGTTTTATATAATATAGACGTAAATTTTCTGTCTATTCAACACGTTTCCCAGCTGTCAATGCAAATGGCTTCCTATTTTTCTTGATCTTACACTTAAATTCTCTGAGTAATTATGAAAAACTTTTCTCTCTTCGCTCTTGGGTGCACCTCTGCTCAAGCAGAATGATTTTTGTGTCGTTCCTTTTTCTATCGTTGATTCTTAAAGATGTCCATTTTAGCAGATCTAAAATAAAGTATTAATTAAACTTGTGCCGTTCTCTTCAATGTGACCAGACTGGATCGTTTGTTATTACTGCTAGCTGATTAGATTTTTCGCTGTCCAGCAGTTTTATAATTACATACATATACATGCATTATTACATACACACACATACATATATATATATATATATATATATATATATATATATATATATATATATATATATATATACATATATAAATATATATATATGTATATATATATATATATTATATATATATATATATATATATATATATATATATATATATAAATATATATATATATATATATATATATATATATATATATATATATATATATATATATATATATATATATATATATATATATATATATATATATATATATATATATATATATATATATATATATATATATATATGAATTATATATGTGTACATAAAATGAATTGTATTTTTAACGTTAAAAGCTCACCCACCATTCGTAAGAAGTATAAAGTAATAGAACTACTTCTTGAAAATTATTGAATAACTTTTTATGATTATTAATGACTATAAAATGAATTTAAAACTAATAGTATATTATGCGATTTATTCTAATTAATAGGCTTGAAATTTATAGAATAAATATGATATAGATTAACATGTTAAAGTAAACATAAATTGCATGCATGTTATGAAAAATATGTTGATTTAACATAAAATATCAAAACAAAGTTTAAGCGTAATATGCACCAGTAATGTCTGTGATTATTCATATTTTTATGCTTAATATTTGAACGTCTAACATACTATGAGCTGAAAACTTTTAAATAATACCAGCATTTTGAATAACATAAACTCTACGGTTAAAACTATTATAAAGTCGAAAATACATGCAAGAAAATTCAAAAGAAACGTTAAATAGAAAGAACATGCTCGAGACTATATAATTTAAATTTCAAAGAATTTTTCATTAAACACTTAACGTCTACACACATTTACACGTTAAAGAAAATTCAAAATGCAAAAAAAAGAACATATATTATAGGCTAATTAGATAGAATAATGAAATTTTGTTTTCAAGAGTTTTAATTATGCTCGTGTCACTGTGTAGAACTTCCCTCACTTTTTTAATTAAATGTGGCAAAAAAGAGACTTAGCATAAAGTTATTAAACTAAAGAAGGTTAAAAAATTCAGGATAATACGTTGTTTTTGTTACTTTGACACGGAAAAAATAATTTTATATAAAGTTAAAATTGTATCGCCAGGTAAAGAATGTGTTCTAAATAATTTAAAACGAGAAAAATTCACTTATTAAGTAAAAAATATCTACAAGAATCTAAATACCAAAAATTCTTTAAATTTAATAGTTTATATCATAGGTATGTATATTTTAATAGAAAACTTCAACATTCCTATGTATACATTATAATCGGCCATTGCATAGAGTGTGACACATTGAACTAATTTTTATCCCTTTTTCTATGAAAAAATATACTATTTCAAATATATATTTTTTGTGAAGCAATTATAACACCTAAAGAAGAATTCTTTTTCACAAATAAAGAATTTCCCTTTCTTCTGTACATGTTTAAAAAATTATAAATGTGTTGTTACGGGTATGACAGTTATAAATGTCCCACTCGTAATAACATATTTATATTATTTCAAACATGTAAAGAAGCGGAAAAACTTTATTTTCTGCAAAAATTCTTCCTTAGGTGTTATAATTGCTTCACAAAAATATATGTTTGAAATTTTATATTATTTACAGAAAAAGTGATAAAAAGTAGTTTAATGTGTCACACATGTTTCTATGGAATGCCTGGACAATATTTAAGCACTGAATAGAAAGTATGATTACATTTGAACATATTATAGATTTACATAAATACTTCCCTCTCAACTTAATACTATTTAGTTATTAACACCAGCTTAAAATTAAAGTTAATCAAATCACTGAAAACATGTTTAATAAATATCGGTGGGCAACAGAATGTAATGTTTTTTTTATTTTAACGTTCGAAATTGTGGTTTATAGTTTACCAGCTAAAAAGAAATCATTGATATATCAACGCATCTACCACCCTCTTTCATTTCATACAACTAAATTGTTTGTTAATCCGACTCTTATGTTGCCCCCACACTATATCCAATTGTTCACCATTTCCTGATGGTGACCTTGAATGATGGTTCACGAGTTGTATCCACACGATGGGCCTCTAATTGAGCCGAGAGCGTTGATACAAGCGTGGGTCTACTGCGAACCTTAGTTGCGCATTTGGCTGCCTTAGTTGGCTGCCTTTGATCTTTGTAGAAAAATCTCCTCCGAAGCCATCGTTCGCCAAGGCTATTTTACCATCTGCCATCGTCTACCACGATAAGCCATACCCCGTCCAGACGATGGTAATGGCTTTCAGTGGACCTTAGTGTGAATGGGCCTTTAAAAACGCTCTTAAACCTGATATGGTTCAACGTTCGACGAAGAAGAGGGGATGGATTTTGGGTTAATAGAGAGATGTTCCCAGGGCCATCAAACAATGCCATACCTTCAGAATTGAAGTGGTGGATTCACCGGACTGTGTTATGAGTGACTCTAATTATCCAATGGCATTTGAATATTTAAATAATTATGTTTACTTCTCAGTATGAGAGCATTGTTAAAATGTATTGGAGATGACGTAAGAACTAATTCCTTGATATTTAAAATAAATGTTTATAGTACAGAATATGAATTTTGAATTTATGTCAATTATATTCTTGAAAACGACCTAAGTCAGAATAAAATGTGAAAAGCCACTATTTTCTTTTAATTTTTTTCTTCTTTTTTTACACTTAAATGAATCAAAGATAATTACATTATGGAATTCATTAACAATAAACCTATTCGGCATCTAACCTTGTATGAATAGAAGTTGTATGTTCACAAACAGTGTAAATTAAGTCTAAAAAGTATTGGAGAACTAATGACATAAGAGCAAACTTCTCGACATTTGTAAAATAAATGTGTATAGTTTACACAATATGAATTTTGAAATGTATGTCAATTATATCCTTGAAAACTATCTAAGTCAGAGTAAAATGCGAAAAGCCAAAATTTTTAAAAAAAATTTTGTTCTTTATTTACACATAAATAACTCAAATATAATTACATTATGTAATTCATTAACAATAAACCTATTCAAGATCTATTCTTGTATAAATAGTAATTGGAGGTTCACAAACAGTGTAAATTAAGTCTAAAAAGTATTGGAGAACTAATAACATAAAGCTAATTTCTCGACATTTGTAAAATAAAGGTTTATAGTTCACAAAATATTAATTTTGAAATTTACTTCAATTAAATCCTTGAAAATGACTTAGGTCAGATTAAAATGTGAAAATCCAATTTTTGTTATTAGTTTTTTTCTTCTTTATTTACACTTAAATAACTCAAAGACAATTACATTATGCAATTCATTAACAATAAACCTATTCAGCATCTATCCTTATATGAATAGAAGTTGTAGGTTCACAAACAGTGTAAATTAAGTCTAAAAAATATTAGAGAACTAACGACATAAAAGCTAATTTCTCCACATTTGTAAAATAAATGTTTATAGTTCACAAAATAAGAATTTTGAAATTTATGTAAATTATATCCTTGAAAACGACTAGGTTAGAATAAAAGGGGAAAAGTCAATTTTTTTCTTTTAATTCTTTTCATCTTTATTTAAACTTAAATGACTGAAAGATAATTACATTATGCAATTCATTAGCAATAAACCTATTTAAGAACTATCCTTGTACAAATAGAAATTGTAGGTTCACAAACAGTATAAATTAAGTCTATATATTTTTTTTCCATAATACAATTAATTTTACAAAGCTAATAGCACGCTATTTTGCTTATATGCATACTACATAGTTATTAAACACCAGTTATTAAATATTTTAAAAATTATTTGAATTTTAAAGACTTCATAACAACATAGATTATTTTTTATATATATATATATTAATTATAAAGTGGCTATTTATTTCGGTATTTAATATATATGCTTATATATATATAATTATATATTCCGATATAAAATAATATATATATAAAAGCATTTAAACTATATATTCTATTGGACAGATAAGAAGATATTGCTACTAATCACAATTATTTATATATATAGTTTTAGCAGATATTTTATAATTTCCCAAACGATATATTATATATATATATATAATGAATGCCCTATATTATATATATAATATATATATATATTTATATATATATATAGAAACTTGATTTTCACATGGTTATATATAATATATAGTGAATTACAGGCGCTCTCTTATATATATATATATATATATATATATATATATATATTATATATATATATATATATATATATATATATATATATATATATATATATATATATATATATATATTATATATATATATATATATATTATATATATATATATATATATATTAATATATATATATATATATATATATAAATATATATATATATATATTTATATTTATATATATATTTTATATATATATATTTATACTATATATATATATTTTATATATATAAATATTATATATATATATATATATGGAGCTATAAATTTTAGTTAAGTCCTCGGATGTGAATGCTTCGAATAACTTCGTAATGTTCATCTATACTTTAAAGGTTGCTAAGAAAGTTTTGATGATCATATCTACAACTCAGAGATATTCATCTATGACGAAATATATGGCGAATTATTATATATAAGGATATAAAACATTTGCGTGAGAAATCACTGACTCTGACGTTCATTTGCGATCTTATTTCAGAATAGTGATTAGTACAAAAAGATATATTTTGCTAGGTTTCTGGTATTCTATATGACCCTTTCACAGTGCTTTGTAAGAATGTATTGAAGAGATGAACATTCTTAAATTATTACATTTTAAAATTCATATTAAATGAAAACCTTGATCTCTTTTTACTAGTGTAAGTGGTATATGTAGATAAAACATCGTCAAAGTGGTTGAAAACGAATAATATATATATATATATATCATATATAAAATTTATTATATTATTTATTAATTATATATTTAATACAATATTTAACGTCTGGATGTTTTTTGTCATATAAATTTTATTCAGATACTACGCCTTTCGGATGTCACATGTTATTATATCTATCGGATAAATTAATTCTTTCGCAACATTGCAGACAAGTAAGAGTGTAAGCATAAGTTTGTGTATGTGTCCTAATGGTGTAAAAAAAACAAATGTATTTCCCTGTTCACATGCATTAGAAAAAACATAGCAATAAATATATATATTTCATAACATATAACTAAAGTTTGTGAACAAAATATTATTTTGGAAATAAAAATTATACTTTTCATCAGAGAAACCCATGAATTGTAACGCAGATAGATAGTTCCTCTATACATATTTATAAATGCCTTCCATATCAACTGACAGCGTTTCTGATTACTTTTAGGAATGTAAATTTTATAATTTAATATACTAAAGTAACCTGACTGAGTGAGCATCTGTCCTTAGGACACGATTACTTGCTTATCGGTTAATTTTACACCGATAACAATTGCTAAAAATATTTCTACTTAGTTTTCGAACGTTGTTTTCCAATTTTATTCTAAAATACATTTTGATCACTATTTACTTTAATAATACAAATCTCCATGCACATACTACTTAGGAATTTGAAATTAGGCAAAGATTATCAAACATAATAGCATTTTTCTTGAAGGAAAAAACAATTTCTTTAGCTCAAAGTAACACGTGATGAAATAAATATACGAATAAATTGTAATTTTACTTAATAAAAGATGAAATACTCAATATCAGTTAAAAGGATTTTCCCTATTGTAACTTTAGGAGGTGATAGATAAGTGTTTGTAAGGAAAAAAAGTGAGATATCGCGATTTGCGATTACTTATGATGTGGTACCGTATACAAGAACTGTATTAGTAACCAATCAATACTTAATGGTCATTGTTTTATTTTAGTCATTTATTCGGAAATGGTATTTCTGTAAAATGGAGTGTATCAGAATCACGAATTCAAGGCAAAGAATCAAAGACAAGCTACAACGTGGCAATTTAAAAATGGAATCCTGGAAATACATAGAGTAATTTATTTATTTATGATGTTAATTAGAAATAAATAAGCATTTAATTTTGTATTGATCATTTATATCACACTGGACATAGTATTTTTCAGTTATATCAGTCAAATAATTCAGTTTCTGATTCCGAGTCACAGTTCGAATCACAAGAAATTAGCTCCATACGCTCTGAATTATCCATTATTTAAAAGTAAAAATATATTATTCAACTGTTACATGAATAAAATTATCAAGCGGTTAGTAAACTATAACCAGAAAGCTATACACTGAAAGATAACAATTTGTCTTCTGTTACAAAACATGTGAAAAAAACCGTGGTTTTGAACCAATCAGAGTACAAAATACAATAAACTGCAAACTATCATTTACTGGACGAACATTTTGTTACTAAAATTGGAAAAAATAAGGCCGAAACAGTGCATGAGAAATAAAAATCAAATTGCGCGTAAGCTGTACGGGCAAATCAGTAAAGGCCCAAAAGCTGTGCCCGTAAGTCGTGCGGGCAAAACATATTAGGGGTTAAATCTTTTGCCCTAATAAAAGTGTGGAACTAAGAAAATATACCAATTTTTTTAAATCTGGTCTAAAATATGAAAATTGTCTTTTTAATCAGCAACCAAAAATGAACGAAATATTTGAAAACAAATTCGTCTCTTTCATGAACATTACTTCACTTTACCCCGCTCCTAATGGATCGCAAAGAAACAAGCAAAAAAGAAAACTTCTTCTACATATTTCTTTTGCATTTTCACTGTCATAGAGAAATAAATGTTTTGGGAAGCTCAGGGATATGAGGCAGTTCAAAGAAATGTTTACTTTAGGTTATATTTTTTGATTAATGAAGCTTACAAAAAAAAAGAGAGAAAAGAACTTAAAGTAACAGTTTTGGAGTT
>CM063511.1:29783039-29805539 GCA_032207245.1 Pardosa pseudoannulata | reverse complement strand
CGTAATTAGGCTGATAGAAATTTGGATATTTGATGAACTTTACAAAGCAAAAATATACATTTTCCTAATGAATTACATGCGATATACATGACGTTGGTTCCTTTTTACATTAAAAATTATTTATGTACGAAATTAATAATGTAAATAAACATGTCATTATGTTACCTATTTTGCTCCTTGTTGTATATTGAGGACATGCAAATATATATAGTTGATTTCTTAACAATTCCATTTCTTAAAATAGGAAACATCTATTAAAGTTGGTCTAAATCTGATATTAACATTTGTCAGAGTTTATTTTTGCTTCTACTTTTTATAATTAGACTGTATAGGAATTTGGATATTTGATGAACTTTACAAAGCAAAAATATATATTTTCCTGATGAATAACTTCAGATATACATAATGTTGGTTCCTTTCCCCATTTCAAAATTATTTATGACACCATTAGTAAATAAACATGTCATTATGTTACCTATTTTGCTCCTTGTTGTATATTGAGGACATGCAAATATATATAGTTGATTTCTTAACAATTTCATTTCTTAAAATAGGAAACATCTATTAAAGTTGGTCTAAATCTGATATTAACATTTGTCGGAGATTATTTTTGCTTCGTCTTTTCGTAATTAGACTGTATAGGAATTTGAATATTTTGTGAACTTAACAGAGCAAAAATATACATTTTTCTAATGAATAACATTCGATATACATGATGTTGGTTCATTTTTACATCAAAAGTTATTTATGAACGCCATTAATAATGTAAATAAACATGATATTATGTTACCTATTTTGCTCCTTGTTGTATATTGAGGACATGCAAATATATATAGTTGATTTCTTAATTCCATTTCTTAAAATAAGAAACATCTATTAAAGTTGGTCTAAATCTGATATTAACATTTGTCGGAAATTATTTTTGCTTCGTCTTTTCGTAATTAGACTGTATAGGAATTTGGGTATTTGATGAACTTTATAGAGCAAAAATATACATTTTACTAATGAATAACATGTGATATACATGATGTTGGTTCATTTTTACATCAAAAGTTATTTATGAACGCCATTAATAATGTAAATAAACATGATATTATGTTACCTATTTTGCTCCTTGTTGTATATTGAAGACATGCAAATATATAGAGTTGATTTATTAACAATTCCATTTCTTAAAATAGGAAACATCTATTAAATATGGTCTAAATCTGATATTAACATTTGTCAGAGTTTATTTTTGCTTCTTCTTTTATAATTAGACTGTATAGGAAATTGTATATTTTATGAACTTAACAAGGCAAAAATATATATTTTAATGATAAATAACATCCGATATACATAATGTTGGTTCCTTTCCACATTTCTAAATTATTTATGAACACCATTAGTAAATAAACATGCAATTATATTACCTATTTTACTTCTTGTTGTATATTGAAGACATGTAAGTATATACAGTTAAATGTTTGGATTCCAAATTTCTTAAATAAAACATATATTATTATTCCGCTTTGTATTATCGAGTCAAAAGGTTAGCAAAATCAATCATATTATTATTCTCCATATTTAAGTTTAACTATCGTTTAGTTTTTAGTTGTTTTTACGTAATGGGTTTTTTTTTATGCTTTGCGGAGAATTAATCATGATGTCTTAACACAAACTCTATATAAAGCGTACGTAAAAATTATGTTAGTACAGATTTTATTCATGTCCATTGTACATTCTGATGGATTTAGGGAATTCAGTATGTTATTAGATAACTTTTATGTATTTCATTCTAAAACTATTAGAAAATTTCAAACCTTGCCGAAATGTCAAAAATGTTTTATAAGATTTGTAAACTGAAAAGTTACTATGCTGCCTTAAGTTTAATATAATTTTATATATAATATAAGTTTTAGATCTGTAGAGAAATGGGAGATGATGAGAACAATAATATTATGACTATAAAGCCACGATTTACATAAAAGTAATTATTTTATGCTTATTACTTCAAATGGATGTAAAGATTTAATATTTCTTCATTTTAACATTATTTATGATATTTAATGATAAAATATAAAAATATTTCAAAAGATATAGCAGAAACCTTCATTCATCATGTACGAAGAAAGAAATGGCATTTTATGTTTTTTATATATAATCTCGATAATAGTTTTAGAACTGTAGAGGAATATATATATATAAAGTTACGATTTACATAAATGTATTAATTTTATGCGTATTACTCCAAATTGATATAAAGATTTAATAATTCTTCATTTTAACGTTATTTGTGATATTTAATGATAAAATATAAAAATATTTCAAAAGATATAGCTGAAACCTTCATTAACCATGTACAAAGAAATAAAATGGCACCATTTTATGTTTTTCATAAATAATCTAGATAATAGTTTTAGAACTGTAGAGGAATATTAGATGAGGGGTTTTAATAATATTATGACTATAAAGCCACGATTTACATAAAAGTATTTATTTTATGCGTATTACACTAAATTGATGTAAAGATTTAATAATTCTTCATTTTAACATTTGAGATATTAATGTTAAAATCTAAAAATATATTTCAAAAGATGTAGCATAAAGTTTCATTCACCATGCACGAAGAAAGAAATGGCATTTTATGTTTTTCATAAATAATTTAGACAATAGTAGAAATAAATTCTGCAGTTTTTATCGATATTTAATAAGCATAAAACATATATTAGTCCCTTTTATGCAGAAAATAAGGACTTCACAAAAACAAAAACCAAAAGAAATATATATGTGATTAGTGAATATATTTTTATTTTGTCGTTGTTTACATAATTATCTTTCTCCATCATTATTGCTATACACAAAGGGTTTTCATTTCTTTTTATTTATAACAGAAATTTCAAATAATATAACAGTGCATATATATTTCAGAAACGAAATTTAAATTAAGCTTATTAATTCGATATTTATGTAAATATAACGCTATACATATACAGCTACCGAAATAATTACCCAATTCCCTGTGCAGAAAGAATCTGGTTTTGATAGGTTTACAAAAATCCTATCTCATTAAATATTAACAAAAAATCAGAGATACATATCTTAATATTGATTCACCACATTTTTAATATATATTTTGATAAAAATGAATAATGAATTGTAGAGATAACTTTTATTTGCAGTGCTTATACATGATTTAAAATCTAAGCACTGCATTCATTAAATATACATTATAGCGTGTACTCAGTGAAATGCCTAAATATTTCTCGTTTCCTGATTTAATCGCTCAAGTAATTTCCTCCAAATTGTTTCAAAATATAATTACCCTCATAACCGTGTCTTTTCTAAATTGGATAGAGAATCGATTTGTTTATAGATGATTTAACGGAACTGTACAGTAATTAATTGAAAATATAAGCTTGCATATATATATGAGAATCATGGAAACATTTTTAGTCATATATGATATAATATTGTTTTGGTTAAATCAAGTACGTGTTTTAAGTCTTGGGAGTAATCTTAGCAATTTAATGAGACAAGGAGTAATCAATAATTTAAACAGAAGAGTTCTAATTAATATTTGGATTCAACATTAAAAACACATTACATGCATTCACAATTTATAATTACTTGAATAAATGTCATCACAGATTTAATCTGCAGCGTAAAATGTTAATGAGTCCAAAGCAAAGCATAAAATTTTGTTTATCATAAAAGGTGAAATTAATCATAAATATTTGTACATAATTGCAGGGTTAACAATTTGACTGTTTCATTTTTTTCCAGAATTCGGTGAAAAAATCTCACATTTTTTATGATTGCATATTTTTTCTGTTTATTTTACATTTATAAGTAAAGATATGTTATTAAAATAAACATTGATAATATTTTTAAATATTTATTATAATTTTTTTTTCTTTCCATGAAAGCATCATAGAACTGTGTAGTTTACCTTTAGTCTCATTGATATCCAAGTTCATTTTTGGAATTCCAATGAGAGCAAATCTAGGAGGTGCATCCGAAGGATTATCACAATTAATTTTAAAAAATTGTCTTGCTTGACTGATTTCATCTGTACTACTATCAGAGTCACTACTATATAGGTCATTTAGTACACTTTTGATACTATCATTTACAGATAATTCCGAGTCACAGTTCGAATCACTAGAAATTAGCTCCATACGCTCTGAGTTATCCATTATTTAAAAGTAAAAATATATTATTCAACTCTTACATCAATAAAATTATCAGGCGGTTAGTAAAATATAACCAGAAAGCTATACACTGAAAGATAACAATTCGTCTTCTGATACAAAACATGCGAAAAAACCCTCGCTATTCAACCAATCAAAGAAGAAAAACAATAAACTGCAAACTATCCTTTACTGAGAAACTATTTCCATCTATGCGAATAATTTGTTACTAAAATTGGAAAAAATACGGCCGAAACAGTGCAAGCGAAATAGAAATCAGGTTGCTCGTACGCCGTACGGGCAAATTAGTAAAAGCCCGAAAACTGTGCCCGTATGGCTGACGGGCAAACCAGGGAAGGGGTTAAACAAGTTTTAGGTGTAAGGAAAAAAACACATTTTTCTTATCCTAGAGAAAAAGGTCTTTCTTGAATATATAACTTTTTATGCATTTGATCATTCCCGACAAAAATAAAAAATGACACGGCAATATATCACAGCTTTTAAAGAATGACCACCCCAGGGCATTAAAATACAATAAGATGGGTTTTGCATTTACTGCGATGTATATCTCCTTGAATTTAATGGATACAGTCTATCTTTGAAACAAGTTAAAATAAATTATTGGCTATTTATACGTGTCTCGTGAATAAATGCTTTAGTTTAAAATATATTTTATATAGCCTAAATAAATTTCTGTAAAACTTAAAATAGCCATTTTCTTCTAGATTATACTAAGTTGAACCCTTAAAATTCCAATTTTTGTTGTTTATTTGCTACTATAGTTTTTATATTAAGAATATTCATTTTATTATAAATATATATAATTAACTAGAAAAAATTATGTGTTTTTGTGATGTGTTAAATAAATACCTAACATTTTTTTAGAAAAAATAAAATAAAATATATTTAAATTATAAAATGCCTTTAAAAATACATCAGTTAAATAATATTTCAAGAATCATGACAGGTGTAAATATAAATTAATACGTAGAAAAAAATAAAAAGAATTTTATTTAAATAAAAAGTATTCAAAATCTCTTTACAATTAATTTTTTCTGACGTATTTCAACGGAAAAAATAAAACAGAAATTTTTGAATTCGTAATCTAAAAATATTTTTCATGCTTATAAAACTATTGAATAAAGAATATAAGATTTTACATATATTCAGAATAATTCAAATATGTTCAAAAAAGAAATGTGAAAACAAAATATAATTTTGACTTAATTAAAAAAATAAGTATTTTAGATTTATATGATTTTTTTACGTAATATGTAAATAAATGTAGTATATACAAAATTATTTATATAATTTTATAACTAAATAAATTTCTCTAAAACATAAAATAGCCATTTTCTTCCAGATTATATTAAGTTTAACCCTTAAAATTCCAATTTTTGTTTTTTATTTATTACTATAGTTTTTATATGAAGAAAATTAATTTTCTCATAAATAATTGCACTACAAGTGCTTAATCATTATTCTTCAAAATAGCCATTATGTATTTATGTTAAAGATTAAGTAGATGGATAATAAACAGGTGTATATTAATGCAGTTTCATGAATAAATGCTTTAGCATAAAATATATTTTATACAGTCACATAAAGTACGACATCTGATATTAAAATCAACTTTTCTTTCAGATTATATAAGTTTAACCCTTAAAATTCCAAAATTTTATTTATTATTTAATATGTTTATATTAAGAATATTAATCTAAAAAATTATTGCACTACAGAATATTATATTATGTAAATAGCCATTATATTTTTATATAATATAATTATAAAATTAATATAATTAAATATTTTAAATATGTTAATAACAAAAAATTATTTATTCTATATATATATATATTTTATATATAAATTAAAAAATATTATTATAGATATTCTATATTTTATTTATATATATATATATATATAAATGTATTATATATATATATATGGTTTATAATTTATATATATATCTAAATATTTTCTATAAAAAATATATATTTTCTTTTATTATATATTTTTTTTAAAATACATTTTTTTGTTTATTTATTACTATAGTTTTTATATTAGAATATTTTTTCTTATAAATAATTAAATTAATGTTTAATATATTTTCAAAATACATATTTTTATATAAGATTAAGTAAATATAATAAAATTTGTAATTTAATAGTTTTTAAAAATGTTTTAGAATAAATAATATTTTATACTCCTAATAAATTTCTAAAAAAATAAAAAAATTTCCTTTTTCGTTATATAATTTAACTAAAATTCCAATTTTTTGTTTATTTATTACTATAGTTTTTATATTAAAAATATTAATTGTCTCATAAATAATTGCACTACAAGTAAGTGTTTAATCATTATTTTTCAAAACAGCCATTATGTATTTATTTTAAAGATTAAGTAGATGGATAATAAACAGGTGTGTATTAATGCAGTTTCTTGAACAAATTTTTTAGAATAAATAAAATATATTTTATATAGCTTAAATAAATTTCTCTAAAACATAAAATAGCCATTTTCTTCTAGATTATACTAAGTTTAACCCTTAAAATTCCAATTTTTGTTTTTTATTTATTACTATAGTTTTTATATTAGACATATTCATTTTCTTATAAATAATTGCACTACAAAGAAGTGTTTAATCATTATTCTTCAAAACAGCCATTATGTATTTATGTTAAAGATTAAGTAGATGGATAATAAACACGTGTGTATTAATGCAGTACACGCAAGTTATGCTTCTCTTCAAGAAGAAAATTAATGAAAGCTTCTCTCAGGAAAAAGGTACTTCCAAGATTAAATAAACATTTATCGTTTTCTCACTTATTGAGCTACTTATGCCGGTATTAAGGAAAAAGATTTAAAATATATTTAGTACAAAAGGGGAATATTTTTTTACGTTGAAATTTTCAAATAAAGCATCATTATCACACTTAGCTGAACCTATTAGACTTTACAATATAACCTAAATTTTCAAGAATATATAGTATTTTTTAACACAGATAAAGATATAACTATATTATATTTATGTGTATAGAAGTGCTACCCTTTCTTTGTCTTGGGAAGTGATTAAACTGCTTTACGTTTAGCTTAAAGTGAAACGAAACTAATTCAATAAATTAGTTTAAAATTCTTTCTAAGTGATCTAATTGTAGTGTGTGTTGCTTTTTTAATATATTTGCCGTTGTTCCTAAAGGGAAGAGGTGACTGAACAGTTTTGCATGATCCACAGATATGTTATTACAAATATATTCCTCTAAATCTGTTATTTTGTTTCCATATCACCGAAATCTTGCAAAATGTTGCTGCAAATTTGAATAGATAAGCCTCTACTTATAAAGACATAGTTCAAATTTAGTATCTATGGCATATCTGAATGAAATTTACTTCTCCCTTTAATTTACAAAATATATTAATTAACGTTTTGAAGGTAGTATATTATTTGACTAATTCATTTTTTTCTGTTTTTTTTTCACTGTGTCGTATAGTAACAGTTTGATGTAGCTAGCAATACGGAAAGTAGATGAAAAGAAATTTTTTCTATGTAAATACTCTATTTGCCGTTTTTAATAAAAACAAGAGGAGAATGAACAGCTTTTCTTGCCTGATATACAAAAACTTTAATACACAAAAAGTCCTATGAACGTATTTCCCTGCATCCTTAACACCACAATTCTGCCAATGGTGCTGGAAATTTGGATAGATCAGCCGCAACTTTTAACGGCATAGTTCAAATTTAGCGTCTATGGATTATTTGAAGGAAATTTACTTTTCCTGTTAAAATATTTTAATGTTTTCCTGTTAAAATGTTTTAATTAACTTTTTCAAAAGCTTACATCACATTATTAATTCATTTTTTCTCTTTTTTTAACTGTGCCATACAGTAACAGTCTGATGTAGGTAACAAAACGGAAAACAGATCAAGTGCCCTTTTTATATGTACATACGCTATTTGCCATTTTCCATATAAAAGATAAGACTGAACAGTTTTTCTTTGCCTGATATAATAAAACTTTAATGCAAAAATATTTCTATGAACAGATTTCTCTGTATCCATATCACATCAATCCAGCCCAATGGTACTGCAAATTTGGATAGATTAGCCGCAACATTTATAGTTGAGAATAGTTCAAATTTAGCGTCTATGTCATATCTGAAAAAAATTTACTTTTCCTAGTAGTTTTTAAAAATATTTTAATTAAAAATTTCAGGTTATTATATTGCATGACTAATTCATTTTTTCTTGTTTATCTAACTATGTCGTACAGAAACAGTCTGATGTATCTACCAATAAGGAAAGAAGATCAATAGTGTTTTTTATATGTGAATACGCTATTTGCTATTTTTACTGAAAGAGAAGAATGAACAGATTTTCATGACTCATACACCAATACTTTATTATAAAAATAATTATCTTACTTTATTCATTTTTTTCTGAAAAATATTCATCTTGCCTCTGCACTTTTTCCGTGTATACATATTGCAAAAACCATGCACAATGGTGCTATAAATTTGGATAGATTAGCCTCTACTTATAACGACATAGTTCAAATTTAGCTTCTATGGCATAACTGAAGGAAATTTTCTTTTCTTTAAACTATAAAAAATAATTCAATTATTTTGTTTTTAAGTACTTACATCAAATGATATTTCATTTTATTTTCTGTTTATCATAAGTATCAGTCTGAAGCAACTAGCAATGGAAAATTAGCATCATGACTTTGAGGTGCATTATTTTTTAAGTATTTCTGATTTCAATTTTTTTACAAGTTATCTATCAATCTATTTGTCGAAACACTGATTATACTTTCTATATATAAAATCTCTAAGAATAACTATTTTTTATAACTTTAAATCATTATGTTTTATAAATAATATTTACCTTGAGTGTAAATTCATACCATTATTTTCCTACATAAAATCTAAAATTAAAAGAAAAAAATAAAGCAATTCATCAGTATGCTGTGAGCAGTATGTATTTTTAAACTATATTGTAGCCTCAATTTTTTATCAAAATCATTTATTTTTAGATATGATACCTTGTGTGTTTCATGTAATAACAATATATATTATCCGTAAAAAAACTTTAAATTTTATAAATATAAGAACTTAAGTTCAAAGTCTCTTATACCCTTTAATTCAAACATACTATTAAATATTATCCAATGCAGTACTTCGCTTCATTATTGTGCATAAATATTCATGACGTCGATAAGCATGATTGTACTTAAATGTTAATATATTATATACAAATGCTCGCCAAACATGGGAATTCATTAATACATCAGAAAATTAAGCCATCTGAATTAAATGTGCAATTTCTTCAATCATCCTAAAAATACGGAAATATTTATTTTAGGAATATGTCTTAAAGATTCTTACTTCCAGTATAATTTGGTTTCTTTTTACAAATCAATAGAAATAGATGGTAGAATATGCTAAGACAAAAGTAATATTGAATCTGCTGACCATAGATTACCTTAAATATTCCATAATTTACTGAAACATATTTAGCTGATTGTTATTCATCCATGGCTGTTCCTACCTCCCGAATCCCTGATTGTTTCATTGACATTCATCTCTTGCCAGCATAAAGTACTACAATTAAGTCAACGCCCAGAATTTAGTTCATTCACCGTACAATAGTTTCATAGCCTTATTCACTCCCCTCTGTTTGAGATCCATTCAAAACTTTCCGCGTTGAATTGCGTCCTAATAAATTTTAATGCGTTTATTTGGGCAAATAAGAGCTGGATTGTCTAGCGGAGACAAATACAAACACAGGATATTACAGAATATTACTAATATCGCAATATTTTAATGATTAACGTCCATCCATATGAATGAGTGTACCTTGGTTTAATGTTTAAAATGACTGATTATATAACTATTTTTTATATGCTCCATTGTAAGAAAATCAAAGTTCATCATAAGTTTATTGAAGTGATTAGAATTTAATTTGTCAATTTGAACAATTAAAATTTTCTACAACTATTTGTACTGAAACAACTAATACAAACTAGCTAAATGTGTGAATCATGTAAATTTACAAATATTACAAATATTATATGTATACAAATATTACAAATATGAATGTCAATGTATAAATAATCTTTAAGTGTATAAATTCAGGGGCTCTGTGATGAGGCGATTTAGATCAGTAATATAATTGATTAATTAATAAGAGAAGTAAAATGCTTGGGATATAAATCTGACCTCATCTCATCTTTTGTAAAGGAGAAGACAACCAATAAAATTATTTCAACGTCGTGTGCGGGATCCTCGGGCGGGGTTCTGATCCCAGTCCCAGATTAGAATCACGTCTCCGTATATGACACTAAATAAGAATGTACCTTTGTGGAGTTATTTATGAGTCCCTAAGGGACAGAACCCAATTTGATGGGATAAGGTTTTTCCACGTTTGCAGTTTCAAGGTGGGGTAAAGGAGACGAATTTGATTTGTGCAGCTCTCCTTATTGGACGGAGAGAGATAATAATGGACATAGATGAAAAATACATAAAATAAAGAAAAGTCAAGAGGAGGGGGTGTTCGGCAGTCGAATCGAGTAGAAAAGTCCAACTATCAGAGGTCAAAAGTCTAAGAGAGAAGTTCGACCGTCAGTGTTCGGAGGTCGAGAGTTCGACGGCAAGTGTTCAGGACTCGAGGACTGTATACGGCGATCAAATGAGTTGGGCCCAAGAAAGGCCTCGACATTTCTCAACGACTAGAAGTTTCCAGCTCATCCTCTTATTCAAAATCACCCCAAGTTAATTAGAAGGCCACAGACCAGTAGTGAGACTGGAGTCAACGTTGTCGACCCACCAATTGAGATAATAAGCAAAGTATCTACGTCATTTCACAAGAGTGTCCGACCGAGTACCACCTTGGCACTCCATATAGACCCACAAAGATACTGATTTTAAATATTTGAAATTGAGATTAGGTCTTCTCTCTTATATATATAGTTATCCAATTGATAGAAAATCATTATTGTCAAATCTTAATTAGTGTGGTACTTAATTGAACGTGTTAAAGAAATAAATCTTATGAAACTTAATCAAAGTTTTGTATATTAGTCATGTATATATCATTATAATATATATATTTTTTTAAGCTGATTTCAGTTACTCTTTTTTACTCTATTAGTCTTTCTTAAGTCTGTAGTCTCTTAAAATTGTGGTTGAATTTAGTACTTCTATATTTTACACAACGCAGCCCAAATAATACTGAGTCTTTGTGACTAACCAAAATAATTAACCACTATAAATTTGATCATAGGTAAATACCTAAATTTAAACGAAAGCGACAAGCTCAAACACATGTATCTCTCTCACTATCTCTTTTTATATACATACATATGTAAAAGTATATATATATATATATATATATATATACATATATATACATATTGAAGTTTAAAGTAAAATTTTAAAATTAAAATAATTTTTATACGAAATGAATGCAAACTGTATATAATATAATATATCAAATGCTAATTTCTTTAAAAAAAATACTAATCTGATTAATTTATATATACTTTAATTTTTTATACTTCAATTATATATATGTATATGTGTGTGTATGTATATATATATATATATATATATATATATATATATATATATATATATATATATATATATATATATATATATATATATATATATATATATATATATATATATATATATATATATATATATATAACTGCTGTACTTATCTAGTATTTTATATAAATTTAAAGAATTATAGAGTTGTATTCAATAAAACAAACGGTTTGTATCATGTATCAATGTAACTAAAGATTAACTAGTAATAAAAATAATTTAATTTCATAAAATACATAACACTATTTTAGGTTTTTTAATAAAGATGAGGTACAACCGTTATAGTTAGTGATTATTATCATGGGTGGATAGCAGAACGGTGGACAAACAACAGGGCTCTGGTGTTCGATTTCAATGTTCTAGAGGTTCGAATCCCGTTTCTGTAATCGTTGTTCGTAACCGTTCGGAATCTTATAAAAAGTAGGTCACGGTCTTATTAGACCTCATGTTACAAAAATGTAGTCTATAACGCTTGAGGATAAATGAAACCAAACTAGAACACCCACAGGAAGTTTAAGATCTCAATAAAGTCAAATAGAAGTAATCAATAGAAGACTTTTCACTTACGTTCAATTTACTACGTTATATATTTTGTATATAGTTTCTGATTAGTTCTAAAGAAATTTTTTAATGTCAGGTTTGATCGCATCATATAATAAAAATATAAAATAATTCAAGAATACATAAAATCACTAATCCTGTCACATAAATAAAACATTGAATGCATTCAATTTTTAAAATTTTATTACTATTTTCAATAGAATATATTTTTTGTGTAAAAGAATGTTAAATAAATATAAGAAAAGAAAAAAAATATCTCAGATATAATTTCAAAACAATTAAACAACTAATCTATACTGATAAAAAATATTAATTTATATCTTTGTAAGTAGATGGTAGACATTTCAAATTGTTTTTATAAGTTATCAACTCAGATTTTCGGAAATTTATGAACATAAAATTAAAGTATATATAAATTAATCACATTAATATTTTTTAAAAGAAACTAGCATTTGGTATATTATATTATGTACAGTCAGCATTCATTTCGTATAATGTTTCTTTTTTTAATTTTAAAATGCTAATTTAAACTATATATATATATATATATATATATATATTATATATATATATATATATATATATTAAATTTAGAGGAACTATCTGTAAATGTATAAAGGGTAAATGATGAAACACTCATAACTTAGTATAATGGTAGCACAATGTGATGAAACAACGGTGTCACACAACGGGCAGTTATTGCAGCAGTATAACACGTAAAATGGCACATTAGTCAAGAAATGCATTACGGGATGACGTAATAGCTCACATAATCCCATAATGGAAACGTTTTTTATAAATAGAATTTTAAACCTTTCGCGTACGATTATTTCGTTTAATATAAAATATGAAATACTGAATATTTCACTTTAATTCGGAATAAAAGTTCTATTTCTTGTACTGAAAATATTTCCACTTTAGTATAAAATATTTTGAAAAATATTTAATTTTTGTAACAAAACAGGTTTTTATAATATAGTATATCTTACAATATCACCTGTATAATAATAGTCTAAGTTATCTGTCGGCCTGTCCTCGAATTTATGAAGCGGCTGGATCTGGAATGGATAAAGGCATCCTTATGGGGTTCTTGATAAGTTAAGTTTAACAAAATTCAAAAAAAGTTCGAAAACGTTCGAAATCTACCCCTTTCCCCCTTTTCTATCTTTTAATGCCATTATTTCAACCCCTATTTTTCCCTGTTAAGAGCAGGCAATTAAATTCCTCAATTTAACACATTACAAAAAGATGGTTTGGAGAGCTATGGTCTACTTTTTGCAACACGAGGGCTAATGAGACCGGTACCTACTGTTTAAAGCCGATTCCGAATGGCTACAAACATCCATGCCACAGCGGGATTTGAACCCCAGAACTCGTTCCGAAGGCCAGCAACCTAACCATTTTGCCAATGTTCGGCTATAAATAGATGAAAATAACATTCTTTACTAGCCTTATGACGTTATCACTTTAACAATCTGATTTAATAATTTCTTATTTTAAATTATTTAAATACCATCTGCATTATTTTCATAATTTTTATGACTGAACTTAGATATTACGTAAATAATTTTCTTTTATATATGCCTTAAATAATAGATTAGGTACATATATGATAATTTTAAATTTAATCACCGATTATACTTGATTGCAATGCAAATTTTATCACTAGTATTAACAACAAATTCTTTTCATAAATGTCTAGGAGTCTATTTCATGGACTAATAAATACCTAACGTTTAAGTTATATAGCTGTGAAAATTATGAAGTACGTTCGTTGGTGTGTTTGTTTTTTATACAAAACCACACGGTTTGCAATCGATTCGTTAAATGTTGGACATCATTCATATATACCGCCAAATATTCACTGTCAATATTAAAACCTCTGCTGTCCATTCTATCACGTAATATGACAACATAAATTGATGTTGGCAACTAACAAGTGGTCAGTAAAGATAAACAAATTATTGAGCGTGTATCAGATAATTATCAGCCAAAAAACAAACTTTTTTTACCTGCCTCATATGGTACTTTACAATTTTGAAAAATTTTAAATTTTACTGTTCCCGAAATATAAAACTAAATCAATTATCTTACACACAAAATTTGGGTGATAACCTTTTGCCTACTAATAGAAAGATACATTCGTGTTTCTTTAATCTAATCAAACTACGAATCATGATTTAGAAAAAAGATTAAAATAGAAATTGAATATAGATATTCCTGATTTTAAATTTAAGTATTTTTTAATGTTACAAGAGATTTATTACAGTAAAACGAATAAGGTAATTGCTAAAACATTATATGACTTGAATTAATAGTTTTATATAGATAATGTTTAACGTTAGTGAAAATAAATAATTTATTATTTCAAATTAAGATAAAATAATAAAATGAAAGCAATTGCTTAGTATTATGAAGTATTTAGTAAATGTATAATTAAAGTAAGCAATTAGTTATTAAGATTATTTTTAAGGAATATTGTTGGAAAATATTTTAAAAAACAGTCTCGTATTTTAATTAAATTTTTTAATTAAAATACGAGAGTAAAGTGTATAATATATAAGTGAATATTATGTTATATTATATAATATTTACTTATGATTTTTATATTAAAAATAATTTCCCCAAAAAATAAACACTTGATAAATTATTTAATAAATATTTTAAAAAATTTTGGAAAATATGCTTTTAGACAGAGTGCTATTTTTACTATTATAGTCATTGTATTATAACTAGAATTTTATTTTTTTTGACATATTTATTTGATATCAAACTGGGAATTATGATGTAAGCAATATTGTAAAAAATAAATTAATGTTAGCAACTAACATGTGGTTAGTACAGAAAAATAAATGTTTCAGTGTGTATCAGATAATTTTCAGCCAAAAAACAATTTTTTTACCTGCCTCATAGGGTATTTAACAATTCTGGAAAATTAGAAATTTTACTGATCCCGTCATATGACGGGCTATATGCCAGTTTATAATGAAGCATAGAACTCATAAACAGTGCTTCAAAATCTGAAGTTAGCTATGCTCTATTTAATTTATATAATGTTCTTTAACCCCTTATTTTTAATTTCGCGACTAGAAAAGAATTTCAAACTCATCATTTTCTTTTAATGATTATTTTTAAAATCATAATTCTTTCTGACATTGTCATTAACGGATATACCCTTAAATACTTGATAAACAATATATATATGGAAAATGATTTTCTTTTAAAATATGTTTAAAAGTGTTTATTTTCAATTAATTAAGGTCTTTATAATGATAAATATCACTAAAAATTCTAGAAGACTTTTATAAAAAATTTAGTTTCCATTAAATAAACAGGGTTTTAGAAGAGAAAAAAGCAATTTCATACACTTTAGGAGGAAGCATTGCACGCCATATAAAATTCAAACTATTTATCAAATTTTAAGCGTTTACTCATAACATTAACGTCATTTCGTGTTACGTCAATAGTGTCATAGAAAATTTCTCGCATATTTATTACTTAGAGTGATTAATATATATTAACGGTGATTAATATATTGCTCTGAAACTGTCGCATATTATATTTTTCCAAAATATTTTCTTATTTATATCTACATAAAATCCTTTGTACTTATGTGTATATGTAAGTTAGCTAAACCTGCTTAAATAGCTCTAACAATCTTGATGAAATTTTTAATTCTCATTCAAATCTACTAAAGGAATGTTTAGTCCTGACATATGGGTTTATGACTGCTCTTCTTTGAAAGGCTTGATAATATAATTCGTGTTATATAAGTACGTCAATAGTGTCAGAAATTCTCTCGCATATTTATTACTTAGAGTGATTAATATATATTAACTGTGATTAATATATTGCTCTGAAACTGGCGCATAATATATATTTCTCTCTAAACAACAGGTTAGCTATATTTTCTTATTTATATTTACACAAAAGCTTTTGGATTTATGTTTATATGTAAGTTAGCTAAGCCAGCCTACATAGCTCTAAACATCTTGATGAAATTTTGAAGACTCATTCAGGTCTACTAAGGGAATGTTTAATCCAGACATATGTGTTTATGATTGCTTTTATTTGAAAGGTTTGACAATATAATTAAAGTTATATAAATATATCAATAGTGTCATAGAAAATGTCTCGCATATTTATTAGAATGATTACTATATATTAATGGTGATTAATATATTGCTCTGAAACTGTCACATAATATATTTTTCTCTCTGAGCAACAGGATATCAATATTTTGTCCAAAATATTTTCTTATTTATATCTACACAAAATCCTTTGTACTTATGTCTATATATGTAAGTTAGCTAAACCTGCCTAAGTAGCTCTAAAAATCTTGATGAAATGTTGAAGGCTCATTCAGGTCTACTAAGGAAATGTTTAGTCCAGACATATGGGTTTATAACTGCTTTTATTTGTAAGGCTTCATAATATATTTAAAGTTATATAAGTACGTCAATAGTTTAATAGAACTTTTCTCGCATATTTATTACTTAGAATGATTATTATATATTAACCATGATTAATATATTGCTCTGAAATTGTCACATAATATATTTTTCTCTCTAAACAAAAGGATAACAATATTTTATCCAAAATATTTTCATATTTATATCTACACAAAATCCTTTGTATTTATGTGTATATGTAAGTTAGCTAAATATGAGTAAACAGCTATAACATTCTTGATGAAATTTTGAAGCCTCATTCAGGTCTACTAAAAGAATGTTTAGTCCGAACATATGGGTTTATGACTGCTTTTATTTGAAAGGCTTGATAATATAATTAAAGTTAAGTAAGTACTTCAATAGTGTCATAGAAACTATCTCTCATATTTATTGCTTAGAGTGATTAATATACATTCACGGTGATTAATATATTGTTCTTAAACTATGTCATAATATATTTTTCTCTCTAAACTACAAGATATCACTATTTTGTCCAAAATATTTTCTTATTTATATCTACACAAAATCCTTTGTAGTTATGTGTATATATAAGTTATCTAAACCTGCTTAAATAACTCTAACAATCTTGATGAAATTTTGAAGGCTCATTCAAGTCTACTAAGGGAATGTTTAGTCCAGACATATGGGTTTATGACTGCTGTTATTTGTAAGGCTTGATAATATAATTCGTGTTATATAAGTACGTCACTACTGTCAGAAATTCTCTCACATATTTATTACTTAGAGTGATTAATATATATTAACGGTGATTAATATATTGCTCTGAAACTGTCGCATAATGTATTTTTCTCTCTAAACAACATGATATCAATATTCTGTCCAAAATATTTTCTTATTCATATCTACACAAAATCATTTGTACTTAGGTGTATATGTAAGTTAGCTAGGCCCTCCTAAATAGGTCTAACAATCCTGATAAAAACTTAGGCTTATTCAGTTCTACTAAAGGAATGTTTAGTCCGGACATATGGGTTTATTACTGCTTTTATTTTAAAGACTTGATAATATAATAGATGTTATATTAGTACGTCAATAGTGTCCTAGAAAATGTCTCATATTTATTACTTAAAGTGATTAATATATATTAACGTGGATTAATATATAGCTCTGAAACTATAGCATAATATATTTTTCTCTCTAAACAACACGATATCAGTATTTTGTTTAAAATATTTTCTTATTTATATCTACACAAAGTCCTTTGGACTTATGTTTATATGTAAGTTAGCTAATTCGTAAGTTTATACAATATTATTTAAGGGTACATGGGGAGTTGAATCTTTATTTCTGAATTTTCAAAATCGTAAATTGTGGAAAATTTTTCTTGAATACAAAAGCTGATTAGTTTTAATTAACTTTTTTAATACCTGGTACATGTACATGATATAAAAATTCAAAATATTAATCACGTAACACAAATAATGTATTAATTACATTTAATTTTTAAAAGATCAGTTATTCTTTACAGACGTTATTTTTAATATAAAAGAACTATAAATAAAAATAGATGAAAATAAAAGGAAAAAGATATGTCAAAAATAAATAAAAACCAATTAAAGAGCTAATCTATAGTTAATAATAAAAGCATTAATTTATGTCCTTTTATGTCGGTGGGTTGTGCATATATATATATATATATATATATATATATATATATATATATATATATATATATATATATATATATATATATATATATATATATATATATATATATATATATTATATATATATTATATATAATATATTTTAAAAATAATATGTATAAATATTTTTTTTATATATATATTAAATATATTATATTTATATATGTTAAATTATAATATCGTAATTTATACAATATTATATACGGGTTGTGTTTTATTTCTGTTTTCAAAATATAAAATTATAATATTTTTGTAAAGTCAATTATTCCTTACATACACTTTTATTACCATACGTCTTCAATTAAAATAACGAAGATAAATTTTATATATGTCTTTGAAATTTAAAAAAAAACTTCTTAATTTTTTTATGGTATTCTAATATTTTATTATAAGTAATGTCAACTGAAATATGTTTAACTGGATAAACTAACAGGAAAACAACTTGATTTTATTCTTCCGAAAACAATATCATTGTACCCTTGATCATTTAAAACCGATTTTAAACTCACAATGCACTGCTCTGTTTACAAGCATTTACGATGTAGGGAAGTGTTTTAAGGTCACGTGGTACTTTTTCAAAGGCTCATTGAAATTCCGATCATTTTACCTGCACATACCACATTTGCTTCCACGTACTGAGTTTATCGTCCCCATGAAAACAT
Source organism: Pardosa pseudoannulata (assembly GCA_032207245.1). Taxonomy (NCBI): domain Eukaryota; kingdom Metazoa; phylum Arthropoda; class Arachnida; order Araneae; family Lycosidae; genus Pardosa; species Pardosa pseudoannulata. The sequence continues at coordinate 29,786,415 of CM063511.1, read as the reverse complement.
TGTTCTGCTTCTAACGGAAGTTCTTACTTTTTGAGATAACGGGGACAATAGAAGCGAATTGAACGACCTTTCAATAAGTCCCAAAAGTACGATAGAGGAAGCTGGGTTACTGAGTGAACTCATAATAAATATTTTGGGCATTTTCTTAAAGCTTTTAAAGATTCTTATCACAGTTTTTGAAATAAAATTCCGGTTACACTGACTAAAAGATTAAAATAAATATCTGCACGTGAAAGAGATTTTACCCACATTTTTCTCTGTAATCGTTTCTTTTGCTTCATCATAGCATCCTTATAATTTATAAAGATATCTCAATGTTTATAAATAGCCATTGAGAGGCAAGCTTTCGTGCATATTCTACAATTTTTTAGTACATTGTGTGCAGAAATAAATTTAAAAATTGTTCATTTTCAACAAAAGTAAAAGTAAAAACCTAATGCCCAAAACTACTTAACACTACAATCATTTTGCTAATGTAGGATACCATAAAAATAACAGTCATTTAAACACACACACACATACACACACACACGTATATATACACAAATGGGTAGCGAGAAAGAGAAAGAAAAAAATTAAAGCATTAGCAGTATTAATTTTATGCTGTTTTACTAGTAACACATCGATTACATAAGAATATTGTGTTTTATTTTGTAATATTCTAATAAGGTTTAAATATATGGAGCATAAAAATATCCTGAGCTTCAGTATGCAGCTAAAACATGTGTATTGAATACTATAAAAAGATAAATGCTTTTCGGATACTAATATTCGAATAGTTAAAAAATGTGATAACAAGGATTTAATATAAATACGTAAAATTATGAAGAAAAAAGTCAATATATATATATATGATTTGGAAGAAACCAAAAAAAAAAAATAATACACAACAAAGGTTTGCACACTTGTTATTAAATTTAAAGAAGAATTTCAGATTTTAAAATGAAATACAGTTACTCAAAGTGATTTTGAGATATGTATCATTTTCTATTTAGACTCCGTGAGAAAAATATAAAATTAAATTTGAAGCTAATGAAAACATAAGAAGTTCAACGCTTAGCGCCGAATCGCTAATATTACTGTAAGATTATGTGCTAATTATTGTATAAAAATTAAATAGTAAGTTAAAGAGTGAAATATAAATTTGCACTTAAGAGGCTGCAATATTTTCTCTAATTGCAATTGATCTGAAGAAAATTGATTTGCTGCAACCAAAGCAGGAAAAAAGTAAAACATATTTATAACAAGTAAATTTCAAAATTCTCTCGATTAGTTCTGAAGTGAATGCCGCGAAGTGGTTCTTTCATCTTAGAAATTAAGACAGAGTCACAATGACTTAGATCTTGAGAGTATGGTGGATGGTAAAGCACTCTCCTTCCCCACCAATCGAACAAATCAGTCACAGCTCGTGCTGTATGCTGCCGAGCGTTGTCATACAAAATGATAGGAGAGTTCTTCAGAAAGTGCAGAATTTTTCTCATGCCCAAGCATTCTTTTAGATGTGCAGCACAGCCTTATGGACAAATCCGGCATGTCACTATTTGTTTGGCTTCGATTATTGTCCATTAGTGCTGCAACAGCATTCACTTTTGCTTCTCTGAATCTAGGACGACCTAGTCGATGCATGTCTGCCACATTTCGGCGTCCTCCACTGAAAGCTATGACGCAACTTGATACAGTTGAGTAAGGTAATGCAGATTCTCCACAAGCCTCTTGAAGCTCTAGATGACATTGTCTTGCTGTATGACTTCTGGAACATTGAATTTTTATCTAACTTTGTTGTTCTTGTTTTAAAAACTTCCTCACTCTTACTTTAGACCTCAAGCTAATACAAGGATTAGTTCTTCGCTTCACTCCACATGCGCATGACTTAGAAAGGACAATTCTTTTTGCTGAGAGGTATGATGGGTATGTAGCTCACGTCTGGTATACACGATATTCTTTCATTTTCTTGTGTAGCATTTTTACAACAGTGTTGCCACTATTAAAACTCCAAACCTTGTATGTTTTTAATTTTTACATTTTCACCTTTACGAGAAAATTTATACAAAACGTTCTGTTAATATACTGTCTTAAACTATTGTAATAAATATATTGAAAATATAACTTTAAACAGTTAAATGAAGAACTTTTATGTTTTCTATTTTTGTTAATATCAGCTAGTCCACCAGTTTTTACCAGTCATTTTAAAAGGAACATGAAAAGTTTCGAATTATAGTTCTCAATATTTTGTAATAACCAGATAAAAATTCTCTTATTTATTATCAATTAATCATTCAACCTCAAAGACGATTAAAAAAGAAATATTCAATACTGTATGTCATTTTGAATTTACTTAAATGTTTAATCTTCTATTATTTAGCAATAATTCATTTTCCTAAAGAACCGTGAACTGGAACATATGTAGAAATTAAAGTTAATTTTTAAAGAATTTCACCTTAAGTTTATTCCTCTACTAAAATGCTTATATAACTAGTCTTGTAAGGATTGATCATCTTAAAGCGATTTTAAACTCACAATACCCTGGTCTATTTACAAGCATTTACGATGTAAGGGAGTGTTTTAAGTTCACGTGGTACTTTTTGAAAGGCTCATTGGAATTCCGATCGTTTCAGCGACACATATCACATTCTCTTTCACGTACTCAGTTTATCGTTCCCATGAAAACATTGTTCTGCTTCTAACGGAAGTTCTTTCTTTCTGAGATAACGTTGACAATAGAAGCTGATTGAATGATCTTTCAATGGGTACAAAATATACGCTAGGGGCATAGTAGGTATGGTGAGTGAACTGATAATAAATATTTAGGATATGTTTTTAACTTGGAAAAGGGTTGTTAAATTTTTAGAGAGGACATCCTGGAATGGGAGGTAAAGTTTTAGAACTAACATACTTCGCCTATATCCTCCAAAAATACTTTCGTTTGGTTACTTTTGCTTTATTAGATACTTTCTGTACATGGTACATTGTATTAAATTATTTTTCTAACATTTATCAAGTATATATCTATTAATAGTAACAATTTATAAAATAAAATTGATTAATAAATTACTAAATATTAAGTGCAGCTTTTTAAAGCTATTTACAGAGTTTGAATATATATTTTTATATATTTAAATTTATATGTTTAAATACAAATCTGAATTTAAACATATATATATATATATATATATATATATATATATATATATATATATGTATATATGTATATATATATATATATATATATATATATATATATATATATATATATATATATATATATATATATATATATATATATATATATATATATATATATATATATATATATATATATATATATATATATATATATATATATATATATATATATATATATATATATATATATATA
>CM063511.1:29753039-29778039 GCA_032207245.1 Pardosa pseudoannulata | reverse complement strand
TCTCTACATAATGTTTGTTCCTTGAAAGTTATATGGTAGTATTAAGATTTCTTCGATTTTTCTATCTTAATTTACCCATGATGTTTGATAAAAACTTTTATTTTTACACAGGACATAAAACTATGAACTTCTCTGTATCAGTTTATTTATTAACGGCAATGAATACTTAAATGCTGGAGAATTTAATAAAAGTACTGAAGGAAAATAATAAGTGAATATCAATATGGTAGCAGTGCAACTAAAGATAGTTATTAAGAATTTGATTATGATGTTAAAATGACTTATGTATTTGAAAAGAGAAAAGCGATAAAATAGCGAAAGAGAGTGAAGAGTAAATGGGTAATCAACATTATAACATTTTGTCACAAAATTACATGGAGTAATCTAGAGTAGGAAAGGCATGAAAATTAAAACAATTAGAACCAGTTATTTTACCGATTAAATATTTGAAATAAAGTGAAATACACCATACAAACATATATACAGTTTTGGATCTGTTTAGTCAAGAAAATATAGCGAAGACTAATGAATGAAAATGAATAAAAATTAAATAATGTTTTTAAACATCTCTTCTTTTTTAAAAAACAAAATTAAGGTCTGGATACAACAGCCTGGAACTTAAAGTAAGATAAAATGGTTATTTGATGTAAGGCAAATCAACAGAATCATTAAAACAAAGATTCATCTGTCAGATACAGCTTGTCCGATGACCCATTTTCGAGGTTCATTCGACACAATGTAAATAGAATATATGATGATAATAGAAAAGTAATGAATTATGATGAATTATTATGTAATGTAATATGATGATAATATAAATGTAATAGAATATATGATTTTTGCACTGACTGGTATTAAGTGGAAAACGTTCTATTCTAGAACGTTTCCACTTAATACCAGTCAGTGTAAAAATCTATACAAATGAAAACACCTTATAACAGATTGTGGATGATGTTTTTAATAACTTGCTTATTTTGTGTAATAATATTAACATAAATAGGTTGTAAAAATTTAAAGTAAAAATAAATTAAAAATTACCATAAGATCATTTCATTAGCTTAAGACCATTTCACTTCATTTGATATAATGAACTTTAATTTTTATGATTTTAACGCTATGAATTTTCATGTTTTTCTAATAATATTATTTTTTGTGTATTTAAAAAATCTTTAAAATCTAGTAGTGTTCGGAGATTATCAGTACGTACATTTCTTCAAAGATATATGTGCTGAGTAATGAATTTTAAATGAATTTCTTCAACTGAATTTTAAATCTTTGGTTTCTAGTGAAATACATTTTCAGAAATATTTTTAATATTTTACTCCAACAGTAAACATTTCCATAAACGAATAATAATTTTCAATTTTTATAACTTTTGCACTATTCTTTTTATATATGTGCTATTAATTTCGTACTGAGTATAAGTATGTAGTATAAATATAAGTATATGAGTATAATTATGTGAGTATAAGTACTGAATAATGCATGCCAAATGAATTTCTTCAAATGAATTTTAAATTTTTGGTTTCTAGTGAAATACATTTTCATATATATTTTTATATTTTTTACACTTTTAGAAAAATTTATAGTAAATATTTTCATAATCGTATATTAATTTTCAATTTTTATGACTTCTACACTATTTTTTCTTCTTATATATGTGCTATCAATTTCCTACTGAGTATAAGTATGTAGTATAAGTATAGGTATATGAGTATAAGTATGTGGGTATAAGTACTGAGTAATGCATTTTAAATGAATTTCTTCAATTGAATTTTAAATCTTTGATTTCTGGTAAAAGACATTTTCATATATATTTTTAATATTTTATTCCAACTGCACTTTTAGAACTAGTTATATTAAATATTTTTTATAAACGTATATTAATTTTCAATTTTTATAACTTCTAAACTATTTTTTCTTGTAATATCTGTGCTATTAATTTCGTATTTTATGTACTTAAGAAAATTGTCTTGAACTAATTTGGTAAAAAAGATCCTGAATAATTTATATTTATTGAAAAACTCTACTATAAAGATAAAAAATACATTTCAAAATTTAAAACCAGTGAAGTTAAAACATCTTAACTAATTTAGTCCTGATACTGTCTTATCGCTTTTTGTAATGTCAGGATTTTTTAAGTTATGAGAAAAAATTTCCTCTCTAATAAATGGTTAAGATTATTTTTATCTTTCAAGATAAATTCTCATCCTAATGCAATCGAATTTACATTTATCTTAATAGATAAATACGTAGTAGATTATTTTCGTCTTATCAATATTTGGTTTAAGAAAAGAACTTTTGTAAAAATATTTTGGGAAATAATCACCCTATATTTCAAATAAATTTTGCAACAGCAATAAAATTTGAATTTAAATTTATATTTTATTTAAACTATCCCATAAAAGAATGTATTCTTTTAATATTTTACAAACAATTTTAAAATTTATTTAACATGAAAAATACTAGATTATTATGATTTCATTAAGGACACAAAAAATAATATTATTAGAAAAAAACTAAAATTCATAGCTTAAAAATCATAGATAAAAAAACTGCTTTTTTTAAATGAAAATTAATCGTTGATTTCGCCAGTGAAATGAACTTACGGTAATTTTTAAATTCTTTTTTTAATTGATTTTTTTTAACCTATTGATGTAAATATTTTTACACCTGACCTTAGGTTTCATTTATTAATACTATTTATAAATTTGTTATGCAAAACATAAATTTGTATATTGTCTATGCATAATTAATTTAATATTTGGAATTATTTCTTGTTTGCAGAACATTAAAACTAAGAACAATTTAGTATATGATATTAAAATATCGGATTATTATTATAATATCATTTAACTAATTTCATTAAGGAATGTTAAACTCCAAATGAACAATCAACAACTATGATTCTTTGATTTTCATATTCATTTATATTTCTTAATGTATAGATCATCATACACTTTACAACAAGAATGTATGCAAAATAGTATGAAGTTATTTATCTTTCTTTGAAATATACTTCATCAATTTACATGTATTATGATTCTAAAACCGAATTAGAGTGCAGTTCTATTAATATGTATAGTAAATACAGAAATAATATTATTTTAAAATATAAATATAAAATTCATTTTGATTTTTATAGTTATTAATATTTTACACTTAACATTTCTTACATACATTTTACAGCATAAAATATATGTGAAAACAGAAAGTAAAGGATTTTTTCTTTATTTATTAAATTACCAGTGAAAAAGAATTGGGCACTTAAAACAAAATTTGACTAGAGTACATTATTTTCTAAGCTAAAAAACAATATTATTTAGAGTGCTATACAGTAATTAATTAAGTTTTAATATCTTGGTAAATTTTCATAATGATAGCAATACTTAGTTTTAATTAGCTATCAGAATTGCGATACATTTTTATGAAAAGTTCTACAAGAAAAATTAGAAAAAATATTATAAACTCATTCCTGTCTACATGTTTTATTATTTTACGTTTTTATACTAATAAGTATCTAATTAATAAAATATTTTAATGAAGTTTATTGAACAATTTGAACTGAAATATTTTTATATAGATAGAAAGCTTTCATTTAGCATTAAAAATTTAAGAATAATACACTATGCTTTTGTTAAATAAATAAAATATAAACAAATTTTTAAAATTACCATTTTAAGATTATTCAGTTAGTACAAACCACTAATAAACGTACATGATTTTAATTAGCAAAATATTACCACTGCCCCGTTCTGATTTTGATTACAAAGTACTTTTGTTAAGTGAATAGAAATATAAATAAATTTTTAGTTACAATTTTAAGATTATTTAGTAAGTACAAACCACCAATAAATGTTTACGATTTTAATTAGCAAAAATTTACCACTGCACCGTTCTGATTTTGATGAACCAAAATGATCTTTAACAAATATCTTATTTTCAATCAATATATATTTATTCTGAGTAACTTTTCCATCAACAGTAATTCTTAGATTCACTCAAAGGGGGAAAAAACAAAACGTCCTACTTACTGAATAATTTTCGTTTAAGCTACTCAAAAGGAATAAAAGCTATTGATTGAATAGCTTTTTAATGGTCGTTTACGCATGAAATGAGATCTACAGCTCTTTCAGAAGTGCGCATTGTAATTATTTTGAACTAATAGCTATGATTACGATATTTTTCTAGCTTCACTTAACGTAGTATGGAAAATTAATAATTTTATAATAGCATTATCAGATGAATTATCTCTTTCCCAATCAAAATCTGAATTACACTATACTGATGAATGTAAGGGTTAAAATTACCAGTTCTGCCTCATTTTTATGTTTTATACTTCATTAAGCGTAATACGTTTTTTACCCTTAAGAATCATCTACCTCCCATAATGATTCGAACTATATTTTTAATAACATTCTTTTTAATTTCCAGGGTTTCATGAAATCGTAATTCTAAAACTGTTAACTATCATTTAGATACCAAATTAGAAGAAATTTTCCTTTCATTTTATTCTTTGACTTATTTATTAGTGATAACTTTATGTTGTTTTAAGTGCATCTGAAAAAGATTAAATGTTTACACACTGACACATTAATGAGTACCCATTAAAGAATCCTCTACCTAACACAATGTTTCGATCTACATTTCTAATAACGTTCTTTTTAATTTCCAGGATTTCATAAAATAGAAATACTAAAACTATTAACTATCTTTTAGATACCAAATTGCAAGAAATATTGCTTTCATTTTATTCTTTGACTTATCATTTATTAGTGCTAACTTTATGTTGTTTAGGTGCATCTCACAAAGTTTAAACGTTTACACATTGACACATTAATGCGTACCCATAATAGAACAATCTACCACATATAATGATTCGAATTACATTTCTAAAAACGTTCTTTGTAACTTACATGGTTTCATAAAATAGTAATATTGAAACTATTAATTATCTTTTAGATACAAAATTAGAAGACATTTTGCTTTCACTTTATTCTTTGACTTATCATTTATTAGTGCTAAGTTTATGTTATTTTAAGCGCATCTTAAAAAGATTAAATGTTTATATATTGACACTGTAATGCGTACCCATTATAGAATCATCTACCTCCCACAATGATTCGAACTACATTTCTAATAACGTTCTTTTTAATTTCTAGGGTTTCATAAAATAGTAATACTAAAAATAATAGTAATACTATCGTTTATATACCATATAAGACGGAATTTTTCTTTCATTTATTCTTTGACTTATTTTTTATTAGTGCTAACTTTATGTTCTTTTAAGTGCATCTTACAATCATTAAACGTTTACACATTGATACGCAGCCAATATAAAATTATATTAAGTGGTGTAATTACCACAGGTGTCTAAATGATTATTGATAATGTAATGTATCCAACAAGACTTGTAACAGTGAATACCAGACCGGTAAAATATTTGCGTTTAAAGAGAGATCCATATTTTAGGTATAAATTACTATGATATATGGATTGCATTAGTAATGATAGCCCAATAAAATGACATTAAATCCATAAATGTAAGCTTGAAATGTACTACAGAAATTACAAGATTTATTGCGGGCCTTGCACTACACGTTGATGTGAAATGTATAATGTAAAGGTAATGGTTGCATATGAGATATATAAATTACATTTAATAGATTGTATGTAATGTACTTAGGTATTTCCAGGAATGTAGAATACGGTATAACACTGCAATTTCCTAATTGCGAAGAAAACTGATAATTGTAGAAATAATTGAACTAAGTAAGGAGCATTTTTCTAATCAAGCACTGTAAGAGGATTTTGAGTTTATTGAAACATACTGACATTGATTCAAACTAAATAATAACTTAGCAATATAAAACATTCAAAGGTGCATAAACCCATGGATTTAAGACCGATGAAATATTTACTTATAAAATTGATCCTTGTGTAAGATTTAAATAGATATATTATAAGTAATAATATCCCAATAATGAAAAATTACTTTTATAAATGTAAGCTTGAATGTACTATTGAAATCAAGATATGTATTTATGGTCTAATACTGCACATTACTCTAAAATACTTAAAGCAAGAGCAATAATTGCATACAAGATCTATCAAGTACGATAATTTGCGTTTAAGGTAAGGACGTATATTGAGGAGTATAGAATAATATATAATACTGCAATTTGCCAATTGCTCACTAATCAGATAATTGTAGAAGCAGTTTAACTAATTATTGCAAATACCTCTGATTAAGCATTGTAATGCAATATCTATTTGATTGAAATATATTAATGCTGATACGTTTCCTAATAATTACTTGGTTATATAATAATTTCGAAGGTACTAAAATAAATAATCAAAGACTGGTTAGTTATTTGTTAATGAAGATGTTTCGTATTTTTAACGTATAACTCTATTAGTAATGGGTATTATCCCGGTGAAATAACATCGATTTCATAATCTTAAAATTTAACAGATCTTGCATACACGTTAATGCGAAATGTGTAACACAAGGACAATAATTGCGCATGAGATATATCAAGTACATTAAATTGCGGGTAAGTAAAGGAGGTGTCTTCAGAAGTGGACGGTAAGGTATAATACTGTAATTTCTGAATCGCGGACGAAGCAGATAATTGTAGAAACTATTTAGCTAATTAATACATGCTCCTTTATCTCGGATTAACCATTGTAATTTAATTTCCAGTATATTGTAATGTGTTACTGCTAATTTGATATTACATCCTTTACTCCAATTTTCTTTTTTATACTTTTGACTCACATTAAGAAACTAGTACTGGTTGAAAGTTCAAGTATTCAGTTAGTTATATTTATCTTTTCTTAAGTAAACTTTACTTTTAACTATTATTCATTGTGTTAATCTTTGTAAAACTCATGTGTAAATTTTACCATAGAAAAAAGTGAAAAGTATTAACCTTATCTTACCATAATTTTTTATAATTGTTTAAGTTATTTAATACTTACTCTTAAATATTGAGCTAAATTATGTTAAAACTACTAATGTAATGACAATTTGGAAATAACATTCTTCAGGTACTGGATTTTATCCACTATCAGACATTTCTATCATTTTTCTGCTTTCAATAAATTTAATACTTTGTGAAAGTTCAAATATACAAAGTTTTTTTGCTTTTTTTTTTACAAAAGTGTGCTTTGTTTTCAACATTTTTAACCTTAATTTTCCGTTGACACAATGATACAGTAATACGTACCCATTATAAAATTATATAAATTGGGGTAATTTCCCCAGGTGTCTAAATGATTATTGATAATGTAATGTATCCAACAAGGCTTGTAACAGTGAATACCAGACCGGTAAAATATTTGCGTCAAAACAGAGATCCATATTTTAGGTATAAATTACTATGATATATGCATTGCATTTGCAATGATAGCCCAATAAAATGACATTAAATCCATAAATGTAAGCTTGAAATGTACTACTGAAATTACAAGATATATTGCGGGCCTTGCACTGCTCGTTGATGTGAAATGTATAATGTAAATGTAATGATTGTATATGAGATCTATAAAGTACATTAAATAGATTGTATGTAATGTACTTAGGTATTTCCAGAAATGTAGAGTAAGGTATAACATTGCAATTTCCTAATTGTGAAAAACTTATAAATGTAGAAATTATTGGACTAAGTAAGGACATTTTTTTAATCAAGCACTGAAAGATGATTTTGAGTTTATTGAAAATTATTGGCATGGATTCATACTAAAAATATCTTAGCAATATAAAACATTCAAACATGCATGTGCTCATGGATTTAAGACCGTTGAAATATTTACTTATAGAAATTTATCCTTGTTTAAGTTTTAAATTTATATATCAGTAATATGATTCCAATGATGAAAAATTACCTTTATAAAGATAAGCTTGAATGTACTACTAAAAACAAGATATATATTTATGGTCTAATAGTGCACATTATTCTAAAATGCATAATGCAAGAGCAATAACTGCATACAAGATCTATCAAGTACAATACTTTGCGTTTAAGATAATGACGTATATTGAGTAGTATAGAATAACATATAATACTGCAATTTGCCAATGGCGCACCAATCAGATAATTGTAGAAGCAGTTTAACTAATTAATGCAAATACCTCTGATTAAGCATTGTAATGCAATATCGAGTTGATTGAAATATATTAATGCTGATACGTTTCCTAATAATTTCTTGGTTATATAATAATTTCGAAGGTAATAAAATAAGTGATCAAAGACTGGTTAGTTATTTGTTAATGAAGATGTTTCGTATTTTTAACTTATAACTCTCTTAATATATGGGTAATATCCTGGTGAAATAACATCGATTTCCAATCTTAAAATTTAACAGATCTTGCATACTCATTAATGAGAAATGTGTAACAAAAGGACAATAATTGCACATGAGATATATCAAGTACATTAAATTGCTTGTAAGTTAAGGTGGTGTCTTGTGGAAGGGACGGTAAGGTATAATTATGTAATTTCCGAATTGCAGACGAAGCAGATAATTGTAGAAACTATTTAGCTAATTAATGCATATTCCTCTATCTCAGCTTACCTATTGTATTTTAATTTCCAGTATATTGTAATGTTTTACTGCTAGTTTGTTATCACATCCTTTAATTTAATTTTCTTTTTTGTACTTTTGCCTTGCATTGAAACTAGTACTGGTTGAAAGTTCAAATATTCAGTTAGTTATATTTCTCTTTTCTTAAGTAAACTTTACTGTTAACTATTATTTATTTTGTTAATCCAATAAGTTTTACCATAGAAAAAGGTGCAAAATACTAACCTTATCTGACCTTAATTTTGTATAATTAAGTTATTTAATACTCAATCTTAAATATTGGGCTAAATTATGTTAAAACTAGTGATGGAATGATAATTCGGAAATAACATTCTTCAGGTACTGGATTTTATCCATTATCAGACATTTTTATCATTTTTCTGCTTTAAATATATTTAATACTTTGTGAAAGTTCAAATATACGATGTTTTTATGTGTTTTTTCTAAAGTGTTCTTTGTTTTCAACATTTGTAACCTCTTATTGTTCGTTTACCCATTGATACAGTAATGCTTACCCATTATATTAAGTGGTGTAATTTCCACAGGTGGCTAAACGATTTTTGATAATGTAATGTATCCAAAAAGGCTTGTATCAGTGAATATCAGACCGGTAAAATATTTTCGTCTAAAGAGAGATCCATATTTTAAGTATAAATTACTATGATATGTGCGTTACATTTACAATGATAGTCCAATAAAATGACATTGAATCCATAAATGTATTCTTGAAATGTACTAGAGAAATTACAAGATTCATTGTAGGATTTGTACTGCACGTTGATGTGAAATGTAAAATGAAAAGGTAATAGTTGCATATTAGATCTCTAAAGTACATTAAATAGATTGCATGTAACGCACTTAGATATTTCCAGGAATGTAGAGTAAGGTATTACACTACAATTTCCTAATTGTGAAAAACTTATAAATGTAGAAATACTTGAACTAAGTAAGGACATTTTTCTAATCAAGCACTAAAAGATGGTTTTGAGTTTATTGAAACTTATTGGCATGGATTCGTACTAAAAATAACTTAGCAATATAAAACATTCAAAGATGCATGTGCTCATGGATTTAAGACCGTTGAAATATTTATTTATAAAAAATTATCTTTGTTTAAGCTTTAAACTTATATATCAGTAATATGATTCCAATAATGAAAAATTACCTTTATAAATGTAAGCTTGAATGTACTACTAAAAACAAGATATATATTTATGGTCTAATATTGCACATTACTCTAATATTCTACTCTAGTATTGCATACAAGATCTATCAAGTACGATAATTTGCGTTTACGGTAAGGACGTATATTGAGGACTATAGAATAACATATAATACTGCAATTTGCCAATTGCGCACTAATCAGATAATTGTAGAAGCAGTTTAACTAATTATTGCAAATACCTCTGATTAAGCATTGTAATGAAATATCTAGTTGATTGAAATATATTAATGCTGATACGTTTCCTAATAATTACTTGGTTATATAATAATTTCGAAGGTACTAAAATAAGTGAACAAAGACTAGTTAGATATTTGTGAGAGAAGATGTTTTATATTTTTAACTTAAAACTCTGTTGATATATGGGTAATAACCCGGTGAAATAACATCTATTTCATAATACTAAAATTTAATAGATCTTACATACACGTTAATGCGAAATGTGTAACTCAAGGACAATAATTGCACATGAGATATATTAAGTACATTAAATTGCTTGTAAGTTAATGTGGTGTCTTCAGAAGTGGACGGTAAGGTATAATACTGTAATTTCCGAATTGCGGACGAAGCAGATAATTGTAGAAACTATTTAGCTAATTAATGCATATTCCTCTATCTCGGATTAACCATTGTAAGTTAATTTTCAGTATATTGTAATGTTTTACTGCTAATTTGTTATCACATCCTTTGCTTTAATTTAATTTTTTGTACTTTTTCCTTGCATTGAAACTAGTACTGTTTGAAAGTTCAAATATTCAGTTAGTTATATTTCCTTTTTTTAAGTAAACTTTACTTTTAACTATTATTTATTTTGTTAATCAAACAAGCTTTATCATAGAAAAAAAGTGCAAAATATTAACCTTATCTGAGCTTAATTTCGTATAATTATAAGTTATTTAAAACTAACTCTTAAATATTGAGTAAAATTATGCTAAAATTAGCAATGAAGTGACAATTTGTAAATTACATACTTTTGGTATTGGATGTTATGCATTATCAGACATTCCTATTATTTTTTTACTTTCAATAAATTTAATATTTTGTGAAACTTTAAATATACAAGATTTTTATGCTTTTCTTTACTAAAGTGTGCTTTATTTTCAACATTTTTAATCTTTATTTTTTCCTTTATTCTTCGCTCTATTAGACACACTGAAATAAATTTTCATGTAGAACTGCAATTTTATCTCGGTTTATTTTAATTTAAATAAAGTTCTATAGTAGTTATTCCAAATTAATTTATTATACTGAGGTTGAAAACGGTAGCAAAATGAGAATGTTAATATTCAAAATTCTCTTATAATCAGAATTATTATAATTTTTATATTATTATATTTAATTAGTATAAAAATAATGACTCCATATTAATAAAATACAATTTTATCAAGAGTTTATATGATAGAAATGTAATGAATTATTTACTTTATAGCAGCAAATTTTCTTTAGTCGAAAAATTTTACTGTTGAATCTGAAAAGTATATTGAAATAAGAATCTACAAGTAGATCATTTTCAACTGTGCGATATATCATGTTTAATTCAGCACAATATTACAACCAGTATATGAAATAATTTGCCATTTTACTATAACATTCATAGCCGAGCAAATACTGCCCAAAGTTTTTATTACAAAATTTGCGTTATCAACTCTAGTTAACCATTCTTATAACATTCATAGTCGACCAAATACTGTTTAAAGTTGTTTTTTTTTTAAACAAAATTTGCATTGTCAACTCCACTCAACCACTCTTATAACATTCATAGTCAAGCAAATACTGCCCAAAGTTTTTATTACAAAATTTGCGTTATCAACTCCAGTTAACCATTCTTATAACATTCATAGTCGAGCAAATTTACGATGTCCAATATAAAGACGTATATTGAGGAGTATAGAATAACATATAATACTGCAATTTGCCAGTTGCGTAGTAATCAGATAATTGTAGAAGCAGTATAACGAATTAATGCAAATACCTCTGATTAAGCACTATAATGCAATATCTAGTTGATTGAAATATATTAATGCTGATACTATCTTAATAATTACTTGGTTATATAATAATTTCGAAGGTACTAAAATAAGTGATTAAAGACTGGTTAGTTATTTGTTAAAGAAGATGTTTCGTATTTTTAACTTGAAATTCTACTGATATATGGGTAATATCCCGGTGAAATAACACCTATTTCATAATACTAAATATTAATAGATCTTACATACACGTTAATGCGAAATGTGTAAGTCAAGGACAATAATTGCACATGACATATATCAAGTACATTAAATTGCTTGTAAGTTAAGGTGGTGTCTTCAGAAGTGGACCTAAGGTATAATACTGTAATTTCCGAATTGCGGACTAAGCAGATAATTGTAGAAACTATTTAGCTAATTATTGCATATTCCTCTATCTCGGATTAACCATTGTAAGTTAAATTTCAGTATATTGTAATGTTTTACTGATAATTTGATTATTACATTCCTTTACTCCAATTTTCTTTTTTGTACTTTTGCCTTGCATTGAAACTAGTACTGTTTGAAAGTTCAAATATTCAGTTCGTTTTATTTCCTTTTTTTAAGTAATCTTTACTTTTAACTGTTATTTATTTTGTTAATCTAACAAGCTTTATCATAGAAAAAATTATAATTATTAAATTTATTACTGAATATTAAATTTATCTGAGCTTAATTTCGTATAATTATAAGTTATTTAATACTAACTCTTAAATATTGAGTTAAAATTATGCTAAAATTAGCAATGAAGTGACAATTTGTAAATTACATTCGTTAGTTACTGGATCATATGCATTATCAGATATTCCTATTATTTTTTTTACTTTCAATAAATTTAATATTTTGTGAAACTTTAAATATACAAGGTTTTTATGCTTTTCTTTACTAAAGTGTGCTTTGTTTTCAGCATTTTTAATCTTTATTTTCTTTTTATTATTCCTTTATTATTATTCCTTTATTATTACTTCCTTTATTATTCGCTCTATTAGACACACTGAAATAAATTTTCATGTAGAGCAGTAATTCTATCTCGGTTTAATTTAATTTAAATAAAGTTCTACAGTAGTTATTTCTAAATTAATTTATTATACTGAGGCCGAAAACGGTAGCAAAACGAGAATGTTAAAATTCAAAATTCTCCTCCAATCAGAATTTTTATATTATTATATTTAATTAGTATAAAAAATAATGACTCCATATTAATAAAATACAATTTTATCAAGAGTTCATATGATGGAAATGTAATGAATTATTTACTTTATAGCAGCAAATTTTCTTTAGTCGAAAAATTTTACTGTTGAATCTGAAAAGTATATTGAAATAAGAATCTACAAGTAGATCATTTTCAACTGTGCGAATTATCATGTTTAATTTAGCACAATATTACAACCAGTATACGAAATAAATTGCCATTTTACTATAACATTCATATCCGAGCAAATACTGCCCAAAGTTTTTATTACAAAATTTGCGTTATCAACTCCAGTTAACCATTTTTATAACATTCATAGTCGACCAAATACTGTTTAAAGTTGTTTTTTTTTTAAACAAAATTTGCATTGTCAACTCCACTCAACCACTCTTATAACATTCATAGTCAAGCAAATACTGCCCAAAGTTTTTATTACAAAATTTGCGTTATCAACTCCAGTTAACCATTCTTATAACATTCATAGTCGAGCAAATACTGTAGGAAGTTTTTTAGAAAATTTACATTATCAACTCCAATAAACCACTCTTATAACATTCATAGTTAAGCTAATACTGTCCAAAATTTTTTTACAAAATTTGCTTTATCAACTCCAGTAAACCACTCTTAAAACATTCATAGTCGAGCAAATACTGGCCAATGTTTGGGAATCTTTCGTTTCCATTAGTTTCAACTGCATATACATACACACAATATCAACGTCTGTCAAGACGTTTAGCGCTGCTCAAAAAATCTTAAAGGACGAAGAAAAATATTATCTTTTACCAGGTCAAACCATTGCCTAAGTTATCGATCCCAGTTACAGATTAAGATTTGCCCAAAGAGGCATTAGTCAAAGACTATTACAAATTATTGCTATCAGTGAAGGAATATAAAAATATTTTTAAAAAAAGTGTTAAGTCAAAATAACAAAACCAAATATAAAATCAGCAAAAGGTATATTCAGAATTAAGCATTAAACATTGCACAAGTAAGGAAACACTTCCAATAAAAAGTTACAATTCTAAAGAGTATGGTTAAAAATATAAGAACTAAACAGAACTTTTTATTCCTTTTATCACAAAATTTTGATTACAACTTTCTACTGTCTTAAAAATAAAGGCTAATTAGTCCGGGACCTACTGTTTAAAGTTTATTCCAAATGGCTACGAACACCCGTCAGGAGCTTATGTACATCTCATTTTATGTGATTTGAAGCCATTAATTTTAGAGAAGCGTACTGACCTTAACATATGGCCACCGTGTGGCCTTATTTAAAATAAATAAATTTTTATAAAATCAATTATTTCTGTTTAATTCAAGCATTTAATAATATTTATTTAAAGGAAATAATGTTGTAAAATTTTATGTTGGAAAAATAGGAATGAAATAGTTCGTCATACTTTTGGAGGTAAAAGAATGAATTTCTAATTCTAATGTTCTGAAATTTAAAAAATTATTGTTTGAAAAATCTCTGATATGAATTGTTATATATAAACATAACTTAATATATAAAGGAGTCATATAATTCAAGCTTTACACACTGGTAATCAATTTAGTCCTTAGTAATCAGTCTTTTGGGTGCTAATGATTGATTGCCTTAGACTCAAATTAATTACAAACTCAATTAATGATTCGGAAGGTGAAATTTTAGCGTGGAGGAGTCATATTGGAATTCTTTAATTACAGCAAGGAAACAAATGACTTTAATGTAGTGACTTCTCCTCCTTTTGTCGTAAAAAATGATAATAAAACAGTCATAATCTTTTGTTTTAGCTGGATGTTAATGATGCCACATGTATTTACATTTTTTTCTCTCTTAAGTGTACTTTGCTTTCAAGTATCGATTTTCCTTAGTTTTTGTTTCTACTGTTAGTAATATTAAAGAAAGTATTTTTATCGGTGTAAGGGTAACTATATCTTATCGTTATTTCTTTTAATTATTTTAGTTATGCAATACTTATTACTTACTATTTGATTGCATTGATAATGACACATAGATTTATTATATTTCTACAACCATAAAGACATTGCAATAAAAATAAAAGCCTTTATTAAAATCTGTTTACAGAAATGCCTCTAATTTTACATCCAGAAGAAAGAAAACGTGCTTTATAAATCATAAACTTCATTCGTAAAATTTGATATTCATAAATCTTTTTGAAAGCCCCATTGTTAAGTATAACTCAAGTATTCACAAAGTTTATACCTCATATAGTCATCTTTGTTAATGTTTGCTAATATATGCTTGTGGAAATAAACCTTTTCATAAATATTTATATCATGCATTTATCTGCATATATAATTTCCCACTTATATGAACAAATGTGCAATGTGTGTTTCATAATAATTATTACATTTTCTTTCGCAAACTTAACAATATATCAGAGATGAACATGTATGATGCCCTTAAAAATAGCATCCCAATTTTATAATGCAAAACGTTTCACTAATTATTATCCGTGCTAACTCCAATACGTGATTTTCTTCATGATCTATTAAGGATTCAATCTTCATTATTTATTTATTCATTCATTAGTTTTGATAAACCAAAAAATAAATCAGGTAGCACCCCACATGAGGTCAAAGAGACAGTATTGCAATTTTTCATAATTTGAAGATCTGTGGTACACTCTCAGCATTTCTTTATCATTTTTTAGTTCTTTTTTCTGCATGATATGTTAATTGTTTTATCGTATTTCGTAAATAATTGTTTAGTTCATTTTTCTTCATGTCGTGATCAATAGAAAAGAGATGACTACATATGAGGTCTGTAAAAATCATATTCCGATTGTTCATAAAGTAAAACTATATTTTCCTTCGTAAACTTCACAATATATCAGACATGAACACGTATGATGCCATTAAAAATGGCATCTCCATACTTATAATGGAAAGAGTTGCACTAGTAATACCCGTGTTAACTCTATTATTCCACTTATCTTCATGATATATTAATGATTTTTTCTTGATAATTATTTATTTCTTTATTCATTACTCTTCATAAACAATAGATCAGGTAGCATCAGGCATCAAAGAGATCAAAAGAGATCAAACATTAAATCAAAGAAACAGCTTTACAACTGTTTATAATTCGAAGATCTGTGGTAGTCACTCCTCATTTATTTATCGATTTTTAAGTTCATTTTTGCTTCATGAGCTGTTGATTGTTTTATCGTATTTCGTAAATAATAGTTTAGTTCGTTTTTATTCATGTCGTGCTCAATAGAAAAGAGATGACTACATATGAGGTCTGTAAAAATCATATTCAAATTGTTTATAAAGTAAAACTATATTTTCCTTATTAAACTGCACAATATATCAGACATGAATTGGTATAATACCATTAAAAATGACATCTCAATACTTTAATGCAAAGAGTTGAATTAGTAATACCCGTGTTAACTCTATTATTCGACTTTTCTTCCTGATCTATTAAATTCTTGTTCATTATTTATTTCTTAGTTCATTACTCTTCATAAACAATAGATCAGGTATCACTAGACATCAAACAGATCAAAAGAGTTCAAACGTCAAATCAAAGAGATAGCATTGCAACTGTTCATGATTGGAAGATCTGTAGTAGAGACTCGTCATTTCTTTACCGATTTTTTAGTTCTTTTTCCTGCATGATCTGTTGATTGTTTTATCTAATTTCGTAAATAATTGTTTAGTTTATTTTTCTTCATGTCGCAATCAATAGAAAAGCCATGACCAAATATGATGCTGTAAAAATTATATTCCAATTGTTCATAAAGTAAAACTATATTTTCCTTCGTAAACTTCTTAATATATTAGACATGGACACGTATGATGCCATTAAAAATAACATCTCAATATTTATAATGCAAAGAGTTGCACTAGGAATACCCGTGTTAACTCTATTATTCGACTTTTCTTCCTGACCTATTAAATTCTTGTTAATTATTTATTTCCTCATTCATTACACTTCATAAACGATAGATCAGGTATCACTAGGCATAAAAGAGATCAAAAGAGTTCAAACATCAAATCAAAGAGACAGCATTGCAACTGTTTGTAATTTAAAGACCTGTACTAGAGACTCAACATTTCTTTATCGATTTTTTAGTTTCTTTTTTTGTATGATCTGTTACTCGTTTTATCGTATTTCGTAAATCATTGTTTAGTTGAATTATCTTCATGACGTATTCAATAGAACAGAGGTGACTACTCATAAGGTAAGTAAAATTCATATTCCCATTTTTCATAATATAAAAATATTTTTTCCATCGTAAACTTAGAAACATATAAAATATGAACACATATGATGCCATTAATAATAGCATCCCATAATGCAAGTCGCTGCCCTAATATTACCTGTCTTATCTCTATTATGTGACTTTCTTACGTGGTCTATTAAGGATTCATTCTTCTTCATTATTTATTTCTTCATTCATTATTTTTCGTAAAACAAACAATAGATCAGGTAGTACCGGGCACGAGGTCAAAGAGGCAACATTGCAACTGTTCTTAATTTGAATATCTGTGGTACAGACTCGGCATTTGTTTATTGATATTTTAGTTCCTTTCATGCACGATCTGTTGCTTGTTTTATCGTAGCTTGTTTTATCTTTGCTTGTTTTATCGTAAACAATTGTTTAGTTCATTTTTCTTCATGAAGTAATAAATAGATATTATGAAGTCTGTAAAATGCTATTCCGATTGTTCATAAAATAAAACAGTACATTCCTTCTTAAATTTAACTAACAATATATCACAGATGAATACTTATAGTGCCATTAAAAATAGCATCCCAGTATTTATGAAAAATAAAGTGTTCCACTAATATTATCCGGGTTCACTCTATAATTCGACTTTTCTTCATGATCTAATAATGATACATTCTTCTTCATTGTTTATTTCTTCATTCATTTTTCTTTATAAACAATATATCAGGTAGTACCAGACATGAGATCAAAGAGACAGGATTGCAAATGCTCATAATATGAAAATTTGTGGAAGATACTTGGCAATTCTTTATCGAATTTTTAGTTCATTTTCCTTCACGATTTGTTGCTTGTTTTATCATATATCACAAACAATTGTTTAGTTCATTTTTCTTCATTACCTAATTAATAAAACAGAGATGATTGCTCATGAGGTCAATAAAAATCCTATTTCAATTGTTCATAATGTAAATAGCTGAGTTTAATACACCCTTGGAATATATACACACAATGAAAGTCATCTCTGGAATATCATTTATATATTATAAAACAATTCATTTAAATTACATCATCTTAAAACTAAAATTTATTTTTTAGGATACATCATTCTCTAAAAGGTTTAGTAATGTAACAGGTCACAGACCAGTCTGTTTAGTTCATTTTTCTTCATTACCTAATCAATAAAACAGAGAGGATTGCTTATGAGGTCAGTAAAAATCATATTCCAATTGTTCATAATGTAAATAGCTGAGTTTAATACACCCTTGGAATATCCACACACACTGGAAGTCCTCTCTGGAATATCATTTATATATTATAAAACAACTCATTTAAATTACATCATCTTAAAACTAAAATTTATTTTTTAGGATACATCATTCTCTAAAAATTTTAGTAATGTAACAGGTCAGAGACCACACGGCCAAACCTAACATTATTTCTTTATTCACTAATATATGTGCCGTCCTTCGTTCACTGACAATCAAATCTAAGTTTTAAATATTTATTTTACACTAATTTTTGATAAATTCAGTAAAAATATTGTATTTTTAATAGAATTCAATTTGTTTATCAAATAAAAAACATTATTCTCTGTTCATAAAATAATTAATTTTTGAAATTGGTTAGTTTTAATTTAAAACATTTTTAAACATCGTATATTATTTCATTATAGTCAAACCAGTCACCTGCGAAAGCCTTTTTTAAATCTATAGCCATGACCATCCTTCCAATAAATTTTACCTGGACCCTTTATCTGTTGTCAGAGCTAAATGCTACACGTTACCGATCCCAAGGGAAATTAATCAGAAGTCATAAAGAGGCAGTGAGCTTATATAGGTCTCATTGACAGAATAATGATAAAACATCAATGTTATTAGTGCTCTACTTACAAGGGAATTGAATTATTCCTTTCTTGTACTTATAAATACGTTCCGTATATTTTAATGAATTATTTCGGAGAAAATTAAATATTTCACAAAAGAGTAATTTTGTATCTCTAAATTAAAATAATACAAAAAAATATTTTGATTAAAAAAGGTGAATTATAATATTAAAAAGTTCAATAAATTAAAATAAAGCTGTAAGGCTTTTGAGAAATAATGAAGTAAAAAATTGTATTTTATAAGAGCCTTAAAGCAGGTCAGTGATGCCAATAGAAAGAACTTAATGCATATAAATAAATTGAAATTGCATAAATATGAAATGTCTCAGACAAAAATTATAAATCATGTTTCTTCATAAAATTAGTAGATTATTAAAATATTATAGTCCATTACGCTTATATAACTCACAAAGTAAAGTAAGTAAACTTAAAAGTAAACTAAATTTGTAACACTTAAAGTAAAAAGTAACTCTTAAAAGTAAAACTAGGAGTGTGAAAGCAACCTTAGTTAAACCTCACAGTAAATAATAATAATAATAACAATAATAGCGCTTTATTACAATTTGACTTACTCTACAAAATAAAATTTGATATTTAGGTTGGTTTGGTTTGGTTTGGAGTGCTACGGTCTGCTTTTTGCAACACGAGGGCTAATGAGACCGGGACCTACAGCTTAAAGCTGATTTCGAATGGCTACGAACATCCATACCACTGTGGGATTCGAACCCACGAACTCCGGTACCGAAGGCCAGCATTCTAACCAATCGGCCATCGTTCGGCATTTGATATTTAGATACTGAATATTAGAGTAATCATAAATTAAGAATGACTAGATAACAGTCTTTTCAACGATTTTTTAAGTTTTAGTGGAAAATTTCAAAGTTTAAAAAATATAAATATGAAAATTATTATTGTCAAGATATATTTATCTGGTAAGTCTATCAATATAATTTAAAACATTATTGGCAGTTTTAATCTTTTTTTCTTATTATTATTTCTACCATAATCTAAAGTATATTAAAATATAAATGCAATAAAATTACGAGTTTGGAAATTCGTTATTCATTTATTTTTAGTTCCGATTTCAATTCGGGGGATTTAGAATTGTTCTAAGGAATACAAAATTATCTTACGTACTCCAGAATATACGAGAAAATCATTTCTCTCACCATTGTTTTTTATTCAATTTGGGAAAATTTACCAAGTTTACATAAAACAGCGAAACCAATTGTCTCTCAGTCCTGAACTGCATTATGCCCAATTATGTTAGTCACGTAGTAGCTAATTAAACCAATATATTTAATTTAATATTATATTTATAAGACGAACACAAACATTTATTAAAATTTGACTTATGCTTCAAAATAAAATTTGATATTTAGATTCTGGATATTAGAGTAATCATAAATTAAGAATGACTCAATAGTCTTTTTAACATTTTTTTAAGTTATAGTTGAAATTTTCAAAGTTTAAAAAATGTAAATATGAAAATTATTATTTTCAAGATATGTTTATCGGTAAGTCTATCAATATAATTTAAAACATTATTGCCAGTTTTAAATTTTTTTTCGTATTCTTATTTCTACCATAATCTAAAATATTTTGAAATACAAATGCTTTAAATTTGTGATTTTGGAAATTCGTTATTCATTTTCTTTTAGTTCCTATTTCAGTTCGGAGGATTTAGAATTGTTCTAAGGAATACGAAAATTATCTTACATACTCCAAAATATGAGAAAATTATTTTTCTCACCATTGTTTTTTATTCAATTTAGGAAAATTTACCAAGTTTACATAAAACAACGAAACAAATTGTCTCTCAGTCCTGAACTGCATTATGGCCAATTATGTTAGTCAAGTAGTAGCTAGTTAAACCAATCAAATCAATTTAATATTTTATTTATAAAACGAACATAAACATTTATTACAATTTGACTTATGCTTCAAAATAAAATTTGATATTTAGATTCTGGATATTAGAGTAATGATAAATTAAGAATGACTCAATAACACTCTTTTCAACGATTTTTTAAGTTATAGTTGAAAATTTCAAAGTTAAATAAATATAAATATGAAAATTATTATTGTCAAGATATGTTTATCGGTAAGTCTATCAATATAATTTAAAACATTATTACCAGTTTTAAATTTTATTTCGTATTCTTATTTCTACCATAATCTAAAGTATTTTAAAATATAAATGGTTTAAAATTGAGCGTTGGGAAAGTCGTTATTCATTTATTTTTAGTTCAGATTTCAATTCGGAAGATTTATAATTGTTCGGAAGAATGCGAAAATTATCTTACATACTCCATAATATACCAGAAAATTATTTTTCTCACCATTGTTTTTTATTAAATTCGGGAAAATTTACCAGGCTTACATAAAACAGAGAAACCAATTGTCTCTCAGTCCTGAACTGCATTATGCCCAATTATGTTAGTCAAGTAGTAGCTAGTTAAACCAATCTATTCAATTTAATATTGTATTTCATATTGTATTTAATATTGTATTAAATGTTTGTGTTCGTCACAAACATATATTATAATTTGACTTATGCTTCAAAATAAAATTTGATATTTAGATTCTGGATATTGGAGTAATCATAAATTAAGAATGACTCAATAGTCTTTTTTCCATTTTTTAAAGTTATAGTTGAATTTTTCAAAGTTTAAAAAATTTAAATATGAAAATTATCATTGTTAATATATGTTTATCAGTAAGTCTATCAGTATAATTTAAAATATTATTGACAGTTTTAAAATTATTTTCGTATTTTTATTTCTACCACAATCTAAAGTATTTTAAAATACAAATGCTTTAAAATTGTGATTTTGGAA
This sequence comes from Pardosa pseudoannulata, assembly GCA_032207245.1. Lineage (NCBI taxonomy): Eukaryota > Metazoa > Arthropoda > Arachnida > Araneae > Lycosidae > Pardosa > Pardosa pseudoannulata. Next base: position 29,756,121 of record CM063511.1, on the reverse strand, counting down.
ATTCGTTATTAATTTTCTTTTAGTTCCGATTTCAATTTGGAGGATTTAGAATTGTTCTGAAATTGCGAAGATTATTTTTTGTAATTTAGAACAAAAAATCCATTTTCTCACCATTTTTTTATTGAATTTGGAAAAAAAATACCAAGGTTACATATAACAACGAAACCAATTGCCCCTCAGTTCTGAACTATAGTATGAACAATTTTGTTAGTAGTAGCTAATTAAATCAATCTATTCAATTTAATATTGTATTAATAAAACAAGCACAAACATATAGCAGTGTTTTAGGAAAAAAGTCGCTTTAACGTCCACGAATCAGTGTAATCAACTTCATTGAAGAAAAAAATCCGTAAACAGCATTATATTGGCATTCTTTTAATATCGGAACATTCAACAGTCATGAAAAAGACAAATAACAAAAATGCTTGAGGTCTCGTAGAATCAATTATTTTTGGCATATTGCACCGTATTCCGTATCGAATAACAATAATCAATGTCAGTGTCATTAATAAATGATTTATTTGTGTTCTGCTTGTTTCTTGGACAGCTAAATTCAAGTTATCCTCTGTCCTGCACACAAGCACGACAGAGGGTAAGGGAAAAAACAGTATTACAAGAGAAATGAAACATGGGTATTAATAGATAACTGTCTGGTATTAATATCTTGAACTGAAATGAAACTTTCATGTATTGAATGAGCAAGGAAGCGACTAATGACATTTTAATGTTTTGACTGTGCTTACATATGAATGCTCTTCGATATTGAATGAAGATAAGAAATTACCAGAGGAAAACTGAAATCTAGATATCTTCCCGAAAGAAAAATGAAAGCAACTGATTTCTTTATGCTGCTGTGGTTTAAGCTAAGATAGTAAAAAAAAAATCTGGTAACTTTTTTCTAATGACTTCTTTTCGTTGGAGTCATCTGAATGTGAATATTTTGATTATTCCAGCTTTTATCTTGTGTATATATTTAGTTTAGAATTTAGTTCTGTATTTCGGTTTAGTAGTTTATCATTTTCTTTGTTGTAAGAAATAAAATAATTTATTTATATTGCATCATTTTTAAATATGTAAAATGATTAACCAAGATTTAATTTTGATGCTAAGTAAACCAAGAATTTATTAAAATTTGTAGTAATTAAAAGGATAATATGGTAATGAAATTTAATCTTCATAAGAAATTTAGTGAAAAACACTTCTTAAAATGTATTTGTAATTGTTTGTATTGTAGTGAAACAGTAAAGAAAATATATATTAGAATTACTCCTCTTAAAATGTGTTTCTAATTGTTTGTATTGTAGTAAAAGAGTAAAGAAAATATATATTAGAATTACACCTCCTAAAATGTGTTTCTAATTGTTTGTATTACAGTGAAAGAGTAAAGAAAATATATATTAGAATTACACCTCCTAAAATGTGTTTCTAATTGTTTGTATTATAGTGAAACAGTAAAGAAAATATGTATTAGAATTATTCCTTTTAAAATGTGTTTCTAATTGTTTGTACTGTAGTGAAAGTGTAAAGAAAGTATGTATTATAATTACTACGCTTAAATGCGTTTCTAATTGTTTGTATTGCAGTGAAAGAATAAAGAAAATATGTATTACAATTACTTCTCTTAAAATGTTTTTCTAATTGCTTGTATTGCACTGAAAGCGTAAAGAAAATATCTATTACTATTACTTCTTTGTAAAACAAACTGAAAGTAACCAACTATTACATCAATTTTAATAGTTATGTTGTAATTATATTTCCTATATAGTTTGTACTTTTGTCTACAATATTGTTTAATAATTTCATATATCGAAAAGCAGGTTTAAAGTGCTTGTATATTAAATGTAGGTGAAGCAAAAAAAAAAATAATAGTAAAATTAAAGTATATTTCTCTCGAATTACATGTTAATAATAACATGTTATTTTTAATTCTAAAATATATTGAAAGAACGTTTGTTAATCTAAAGTACGAATTTTACTCTTTTTTAATTTTCAGTAGAGTAAATATTATGCAACCTTTACTTAAAAAAGTTGTATTCTATATATATATATATATATATATATATATATATATATATATATATATATATATATATATATATATATATATATATATTATATTCTACAAATATCTTTTTTTAATTTCTGGGATTTCAAAGATAGTGCTAATTGTCTATAGGGAAATAATTATTAAAATACAATTTTAATTTTAAAGATATTGTACATATTTTGCAATCCGCTTATTAAATAAACTTATGAAAATATGTTGCCAGAAATATAAGATAATTACATGTTTTTAATAATAAATTTATTATAGCATGGTTAATAAGCCAATAAAATATGTGCACATTTATTTTAATAATCCAAAGAAAAGAAAAATATTCTGAGTGGTGTATCTAAAAAAACATGCTAATTTAAAGAAAATATATACATTTTCATTTAATAGAATGTAAATTATAAAATATATTTTTGCTGTAAAAACATATTTTTGAAATGAATTTATATATTAACAATATTCATAAATTCTCGGAAAATATATTTAGTTTATTTATTTAAAATATTAATTAAAAAGTTTTATAGCTGCTTATATGAATAAATTTTACATGAATGTATTTTACTAGTATGTACTTTTGAATATTAACAGTTCACAAACGAGCAAAATTTTAAAGTAAAAATAGATACACATTTTGAAAAGGAAAAATAAATATTTAAAAAAAATACTTTAATATTTTGGAAGTAAAAGAGATTAATATGGATTTTTTTATATGGATACATACATATTATTGGTGATTACAACAGAGTTGTATTTACGGTATTATTAAAGTCAAATTATATTGTATATATTGTATTCTACAAATATCTTTTTTTTTATTTTCGTGATTTCAAAGATAATGCTAACTGCCTATAGGCAAATAATTACTAAAATACAAAATTAATTTTAAAAATAATTTACATGTTTCCATTGAATATTCCGCTTATTAAAAGAACTTATGCAAAGTACGTTGCCTGAGATATACAATAATTACATGTTTTTAATAATGAAATATTTATATAGCATGGTTAACAAGCCAATAAAATATGTGCA
>CM063511.1:29745539-29748039 GCA_032207245.1 Pardosa pseudoannulata | reverse complement strand
CGTATCTAAGACAATGTTTTATTACGGATTTATTTTTTCCACTATTAACTGTCGCTTCTTTCTATATTACTTCTTTGCTTTCTTTAATAAACTAGACAGTATATTACTCCCACTTTCCCCATTTCTCTCTGTGAACCTTATATAAAACTTTTATTGTTGAATTAATCGTTTGCTTTATATAGCTCCAAACATATTGCCCTTTGTTACTTTATTAAAGTTAGAAAAAGATTGAGTTTTTATTATGTTGTATTTCTGTGAAAGACTGTTTTATTCTAGAGTTATTTTGTCATTTATTACTTAATATTTGTCAGCATTTAATAGGTAAAATCACCTTATTTAATACATGATTAAACACTAATAGTATATTAGTTTATCATAAAATATTTCAGTGTATCTTAAGACATAAGTCTTGTTTTCCAATATCCTCAACAAATAATATTAAAGAGTGATATATACAAAGGTAATAAAACGGATTTTCTTTCATATAAATAGTACAAATATTTTAAATTTAGATAAAGCAAACCACGGGTTCGTAGGACAAATATAACATCAGATATTCATTTATTCTAGAATCACTTCGAGTGAAAAATTCAGCTCCAATATTTGACCTTTGTTAAAACATAAATTTTTGGGGGGTATGATGCATATGCAGCATACATGAACATTGATATCATTACATAACGAACCGTATAATATAATTTAGCTGATTGTTGCTATACTGCAGCAATGAATTCATAATTTCTTCATTTATTTCTTACATAATTAGATCTTAAAGTTAAATGTTTATATTGAAGTTTCATTTATCATTTGATCAAATTTTAGTGATAATTATTGAAAGAATGTACAGAGATGTTAAATAAAAATATTAACAAATCATAAATTAATTTAACAATTTTTTTTATATATAATTTTTTACAACGTGATTTAAAATATTTATTTAAAAAACGCTATATTTGAAATATTATTAATTTATATTATTACTTTTTATAAATTCCTATTCTTTATATTTTTTTATTACTTATATGCTTTAAATATACATTCTTTTCTCCCGTAAAAATTATTAAATATTTCAAATTTTTCTAAATATAAGAAAAATGTTGTCTAAAATTTAAGGAAATATACATATAATTCGAGTTAGTTTATGTATAAATGAATAAAGATCATTAATCTCAGATTGATGTAATTTAAGAATTAGTTTTTCGAAAAGCTATATCTCATAGCTTAAATTCTGTATATGTTTTTTAATGTACTTATTTTCATTATTTTTTAAGTTTATAATAGCTTATTGTATTCCAATATCCTTCCACTTTATTGCAATGGAATAAAACTTTACTGTTAAAATAGATATTTCATACTTCTTAATATTTTTATAAAACTAGCAAAGAGGTATTTAGTTGCTAAAAGGTTATACATTTTAGGAAAGTTATAAATTGAACAGTTTAGTTTAGTTTTCATATTCTTAATTTAATAAATGCGTCTATTTTTTTAAATATATATCATACGAATTTTGAAGACTTTTTTACAGATATCGATATTGATAATAATCATGCACTTGTGGAAAATATTCACAAAATAACACTGTGATATATTAAAATTTTTAATTTTGCATTAATTTTCAAAGCTAAAAGAGATACTGAAAATTTAACATAACAATTTTAATATTTCATTCTAAATATTATTTTTACAGAATTAAATGTATATTTTTATTAAAATAATTTAAAGATATGCAAATATATAATGATAATAATTATTATAATTTTACAAAAAATATTTTCAAATATGTTTATGTGACATCTTTTGATAGGCTTTACTTTATTTTATACAAACATTCTAAATAAAACAAAATTAATATTTTTCATTAATTAATATGCAACAAATAAAAATGAAAATAACTTGGCAGTATGAAAAGGAATATATCTAAAATTATAAAACAAATATTTATCATGAATGACAGATTTTGTTACAGATAAGAAAGTACAATATGTTTTATGTATTTCTAGAATTTTGTTCTTAAAACTAGCCATGTAATTAAGAGACATGTAACATACGTATGTACTGTGCCGTATAAAAATCCCGGATTATCTTATCAGAGATTAAGCACAGTTTTGATAAACAAAACAATTTATTACAATGCTCAAACAACTTATGTATACATATTTACATGTTTTAAAGTATATATTAAAGAGACGAACACATCGTTAGTAAAGAAGAAGGCTATATACCGAAAACATTTTTATATTTCAAACGTGAAATTTGTTTTCCAGGACAAAATTTCACGTTTTGTCCTTTGTTTTAGCAGTTTTCTATAGATATAGAAAACATCACCCGAATACAGATTATATCTTAAGCCTTCACCAAATAAATAGCGTGCATAAAAGTTTAATTAAAGCTCATGGAATGTGAGGAAACACCGAATGATGTTCTTGAGAAATAACGGTTTTTAGTAACAGAAGATAGTCCCTTTCCCAATATGTTAGGCTATCCATCACGGTACATTGGT
>CM063511.1:29715539-29740539 GCA_032207245.1 Pardosa pseudoannulata | reverse complement strand
AGGAAGTAGTTTTGGGTTTTTCCTTCCAATTCAAACGTTTGACAGAGTAGCAAATACATCCTATTCAAATAGAGATTAAATAAATTCTTCACAAATATATTCAACTGAAAGTTTCGTAATTGTAATATTTTTTAATTTTTAAGATATAATCTTTATTAAAGTTTTTTTAACTCACTTGAAATTTCCTCACCTTTTCAATTTAAATAAAATAACTAATTTTAAAAATAATTTCAAATTTGAATCTTTAATATTGTAAGGCGAATCTGAATGTTATTTCATTCCCACACAGCGATAAAGATAAGACCTTCACAGTGATAAATATAAGCGAAAATGGGGAAAAAATATAAATAGCTTGAAAAACTTTTAATTGAGTATACTTGTTTTGCTTTCAAATTTGCTATTTTTAATTTTTTGACATAAATATATCTAGTTTGTGGGTATTGGATACAAACAGTATAATAGTTATACTGTATATATGGTAAGCGTTTTTTCTTATAGAAAAATCGTATGAAGTATATTTTACTAAAAATTATTTTTACTTAAAAAAACTTCCGATATAATTAACCTTTATATGTTTTTCTGTAATCGTCAAGATTAAGGTAAACAAACAATTTTGCAAAGATATTAAGGTTTATTACTTAATATCTAAAATCCTTGACAGCTTTACAGTATATGCAATTTGACAAAGGCTTTAACCGTTTAACCCTTTAGTGGACAGTGTTTTCGTAGGAAAACCACCTATTAAACATATTTCTTTTAACATTTACTGTTTGGAGTACTATACTTTATTTTTTTATAATTATTTATGGCTCCAATCTCATTCATCTGTGATGTATGGAAGCCAATGAAGTAGAATCAAGAGCTTCAGCAATTAAAAACATTTTTGGAGACATAGATGATTTTTCGATTATTTTTATGTTTTTGACATTTTAAATTTACAACAGATAATAGCTCTACATTTAATTTATACTTTTTTTAAATATATGCATTTAAACTTGCTGTACCTGAGAGGTCAATTATTCAATTTATCTTACTTATGACTCCAAATAAAAGAATCTATACAAACACTTACAAATTGTTAAGCTATTTATTTATTATACCATTTTAAGTATTCTTATTTATTTTTCTTCCATTACAATTAAACTTTTAAAGAAGCCTAATGTTCAAGCTGTACAACGGGAAGGGTTAGTCTAAGGCAAACCATCCTAAGGAATATAAAGAAAACTTATACACTTTACACTTACAAAGTTCATAGATAACATTTATTAACAAATTACTTTAAATTCCCATGAATTTATTTTGGTGACCTTTGAAGTATAAACAGGCAATGTTCCAATAATGGAACATAAGATTTTTATAATACAAAATTCGCATTTAAAAAAAATCTTATCACATCAATTCAACCTGACGTTATAAAGTATTTTTTACAGTAACTTTTATTTTGTTTAGATAATTATTTATATTTTTGCAATTTTTTTTAATTTTACTCTATTTTGTCAATCTGACTCTCAAATACAATTAAATTTACCAGAATGGAAAAAACTCAATACTTTAAAATATATTACTAGATGACATATCCCATTGGAATATATCAAAAGAAAAATTTTATTTTTATATTTTAAAGGTAAAATTTAAGTTTTTATGTCACTGATTCCTTCTTGGTACATTGGCATTTCAAGGATTTATTTTTCATTTATGTGCAAAACATTGTATGATTTTGCAAACATTATTTTCTTTTGCGTTCCGATAAGAATAGCAACTTTTCAAGAGAAAATAAATAGATCAAGCTGCAATACTTCGAAATGATTATAAAATTGACACTTGACGTTGATCTTCACTTTAGTTAAATCATAACAATAGAAAGAAATTCTATTATATTAAAAGTTTAGAAGCTTTTATATAGTTAATTTTGGCATTATAAATCGGTGTTATATATTTGAACAATTCAAAAGATACATTGATGTATGTTTAATTATAAAGATTTTATAAAATTACCTTTAAAAATATTGTATAATCAAGTTGTTAATTAATAGATTGTTTGAAGCAGCTTTCTACATTGAGTCTTTAAAAGGAAAAATAATAATAAAATGAGACTTAAGCTGATCATGATTGATTCTGAAAATGAGTCTCAAGCTGATCATAATCATGATCTGATCATGATTGAATTCAGGTGTATAACATATTTCGGAAGAGATTTAAAGACTGTACGAAACAAAACATTTACCCATACTGAGCTAGACAAAGATATTTGCAACGAATATGATATAGTTTTCTGTATTATTGCATTGAAATTTCAAATTTCTACAGCTGTTTTGTAGCTGCAAACAAATTGCATTACCTACGCAAGTGATCTCAATACAGAAAAAAGTATATGTTTTATATAGTACTGAAAATTTTTGTGGATTTTTTGAAAATTAAAATGCAAACTATTATATATTATATTAAACTACTATGTTATATAAACTTATTATATAAACTATTATATTAAACTACTATATATTAAATTGCAGTTTTTGTTCTATAGTAATTTAGTGTCGTTTTAACTACACTAACATATATCAATTCAGAAAATAAGTGTATACAAATATTTAATTATAAAATAGCTGTTACTAGCTGGATTTAACCTGTTTGTTTGATTATTACTTGTAATTTAATTAATTTACATTTTTCATGAAATCAGCATTACGTTTTGAAGAACAATACCTGAAAATATATTTTATAATATTTTATACCAAAAAGAAGGTAATTATTTTTATTTTCTAAAGATATCAAAAAGACGACAAAATTATATTAATGAGAAATATAATTGTATCTAATATTTTATGTTGTCTGAATAAGAAGCATAAAAATGTACACTCGTTAATTTAATTATTGATGCCATTAACATTTTCGAAAATTTTAATTACCTGAGATAATTAAAATACACAGATCTTCGAATCATTTTATTAATAACTGCAAAAACGGTTTACTTTACCATTCCAGAAAAAAAATTATTCATTTCTACCCTTCGTAAAACCCGACTTTCAAAAAATATGTTAACTATAATTATCTCTCCTTAATTATATGGATGTGAAATTACAAGGCTAATTAAACATATAATTATTAATGAAAAGTTGAAAATAGTTAGTTTACTTATCTTTAATAACTAAGGTATTTATTCTTATCTAACCTGCAAATTAAAAAAACATATATTTTTCGTAGCTGTAAAAATATCCAATCATTAAGGATATTTAAAAATTACTTCAATTAAATTCATTCTAATGATAGCCTTGAATAAATGTTGCATTTATTTTATTTTTTTCGAATTTATTAAAATATAGGTTATATATTTATTTCATTTAACATTTTTTTACTTTAAGTGTGTTGAATGTTCATAGAAATAATACTTTAAATGTTTTACAAACGCTAATTTTTTTTTTAAATTTCAGAAACTGACAAAATTAGAAATATCATTCTAGGAGAGAAAACAATAAATATACTGTGTTAAAGTAATAATATATCGTTAAGTTAAAGTAATAATGTTAAGAAAAATGTATCGAAATGTATACATCATATTTTTAGGAGGTATGGGAATTTATGATTTTAATAAATGTGATTTTTTTAAAATTTAACTGAATTTATTTTGAAGTCAACATAACCTCCTTGATGTTTTGTTTTTCCTTTCTAATCTTGAAGACATTTGTTGCTCAGTATAGAGAATTTAGTTCAAAAATATCAAAGTACTTGAAACAAGTAAACTATCTCTATTTCTATTTAATCCTAATACAATTCATTTAAAGTGTGATTTTTACTGGGAAAAACATTTATAAAATTTATCTATTTGTATCCATATATTTCAAGGATATCAAAGTACTTGAACGAAGCAAATTAACTTTATTTAATACTATACAATTGCTTTAATGTTTGGTTTTACTGGCAAAACATTTATAACATTTAGTTATTTCTATTCAAATTTCTATATAAAAATATAAGTTTTTAATAACTAATCTACCTTAAAACACATACTATTTTTTAGAAGATTATTTTTAAATGTAGGATATCGCAGTCACAAATCATTTAAAACCATCTTTGTGATATGTTAATTCGTCTAACAAGGTATTAAAAATATTCTAGTAAAATATTCTAATCATTCTTTAAATCTTTTTTGTCTCTAACCATTCTTTAATATTTGATATTTTAATAATTTTAATGCCCTTTATATCCCATAATGTATACACTTCTTATATTGTATAAGCTTGTGATGACATATGTTATAAACTGATATAAAGTATAAAATATATAAAATAGAGTTATTTGTATACCATAGATGATACAGAAGCATATAAAAGTACATATCATGTGTGACATACAGGACGGAGAAAAACTGAAACATGCAAAATGACTATAATATATTTATTATTGCATATAATATATATTATTGCTATACAAAGTTTGATACTTTTTATTGTCTAAAACATTTATAGCATTTAGATATTTCTGTCCATTTTTCTATATAAAAATGCACTTTTTTAATTCTTAATCTACCTTAAAACACATACCGTTTGCTTTGAGATATAGAATATCGCTGTCACAAATCATTTAAAAGCATCTTTCTGGCATGTTAATGCATCTAACAAGGTGTTAGAAAAGGGTCTAATTAGAAATAATTCTTTAAAACTTTCTTTGTCTAGAACCATTCTTTAATATTTGATATTCTTATCCTTTTAATACCCTTTACATCACAAAATGTATACATATCTTATACTTTATACACTTGTGATCACATTTGTTATAAACTGATATAAAGTATAAAATGTATAAAAGAGTTATTTGGGTACCATAGATGAAAAAAAACATATAAATGTAAATATCATATGTGACATATAGGATCAAGTTTGAAACCTTCTAAATGACTTAATAATATATTATCTCTACATAAAGTTTGATTTTTACTGGCAAAAACGTTTATAACATTTAGATATATCTGTAAATATTTCTATATAAAAATTCACTTTTTAAATTCCTAATCTACCTTAAAACACATACCGTTTTTTAGCAGATTGCTTTGAGATGTAGAATATCGATGTCACAAATCATTTAAAAGAATCTTTCTGGCATGTTAATGCATCTAACAAGGTGTTAGAAAAGGGTCTAATTAGAAATAATTCTTTAAAACTTCCTTTGCCTAGAACCATTCTTTAATATTTGATATTTTTATCCTTTTAATACCCTTTACATTACAAAATGTATACATATCTTATACTTTATACACTTGTGATCACATTTGTTATAAACGGATATAAAGTATAAAATGTATAAAAGAGTTATTTGGGTACCATAGATGATAAAAAAAAACATATAAATGTAAATATCATGTGTGACATATAGGATCAAGTTTGAAACCTGCTAAATGACTTAAAAATATATTATCTTTATATAAAGTTTGATTTTTACTGGTAAAAACGTTTATAACATTTAGATATATCTCTCCATATTTCTATATAAAAATTCAGTTTTTAAATTCCTAATCTACCTTAAAACACATACCGTTTTTTAGTAGATTACTTTGAGATGTAGAATATCGATGTCACAAATCATTTAAAAGCCTCTTTCTTCCATATGAATGCACTAACAAGGTGTTAGAAAAGATTCTAAGGAGAAAAAATTCTTTAAAACTTTCTTTGTCCCTAATCAGTCTTTAATTTTTGATATTGTAGTTCTTTTAATTCTCTTTACATATATACTGTGTACACATCTTATACTGTATATGCTTGTGATCACATTTTTTTATAAACTGATATAAAGTATAAAATGTATAAAAGTGTTATTTGTGTACCACAAATGACATAGAAGCATATAAATGTACATATCATGTGTGAAATACAGGACAGACAAAGGTTGAAACATGCAAAATGACTTAAAAATATATTATTACTATATAAAGTTTGCAGAAAAAGTTATAACATTTAGAAATTTCTGTATAAAAATGCATTTTCTTTATCCTTAATCTACCTTAAAGCACACCGTTTTTTAGCAGATTGCTTCCACAATGTATTTATCTTAAGACAATGGCATGTTTAAAACAAGTTGAAACATTCGAAATGTTTTTAATATATTATTGCTATATAAAGTTTCACTGGCAACATTTAATTATTTCTGTCCATATTTCTATAGAAATAATACACTTATTTAATACCTGCTCTACCCTAGAAAACCGTTCTTTAGTAGATTGCTTTGAGATGTATTTATTTAATGAAATTCATTAAATTTAGTCTTTGAGAGTGACTTTTACCTTCAATCGTAATGGCAACTTTTGTTTCACTATTGAATTGCCTAATATAATTTTCTAGTTGATTAATCACTTATGTATTAAACTTTCTACTTTTTAGCATGAGTCATTTTATTTCTTCACGTTTGAATAGAGCCATGTTCTCCTTTCAGCATACAGAATAAGAGTCTAAGCACGCGAGGTGATTTGAAATGACTTTCTTGCTATTGAAATTACAAACTCGACAGCAAGTGCAGGTAGCCAATCAGGAAATAAAACATAGCATCCTGTTGCACTTCTACAATGGGAGAAAAGAACTCTGTACTCGGCGCTTTTGCTCCATCAAGGAAATTGTACTTTCTCTTTCTTCTCTAGCGACCGTTTTCCAACAATAGATCAATAGGAGGCGAGCATGAAAAAAAGAGGAACAAAAAAAAAAATAGATCGAGGCAAAGAGGTAATCTAACCTCTTGGAAGCAATTCGATAAATCTTTTGGGTTCTCTGCTCAAAAGATCTCCCAGTGTGTATCGCCTTTCGAAATTCCATCCTTTTTTTTCTGGGATGGAAAGAATTTTTTTCTATCATTTTTTAGTTCTTATTCTCTTAAGTTCGAAATGACACCCGCGAACTGAAAGGTCGGAACAGGGTGAAGGGGAGGTGGTTGTCTTGACACGTGAGAACTTTCTTGATTTGTTTCAAAAGGGTGTTACTTCTATTTTTGCCGAGACTTCTCGTCATGTTTACGTCACGATTCGAGGCTATATTTTAATCTTCCTTTTTTTATTGCCCTCTTTTCGTTGGGTTGTTAAACCATTGACTGAATTTTATTTATTTTTGTCTGTTAGAAAATGTTCCATCCAACTTCTATTTATGGGTTAGCTTTTAATCAGTTTTATACAATGTTTTTGATGAAATTTTTTAAGCATTTTTTTAGTTATGTTTGAGTGATACTAATAAATCTTATAAAAATTAATGACTGAATTTGGAATTTTAGTATATTACAATGGTATTTATTAAATAATACCTCTTTTATACTACAAGAAGGAGATAAGTCTACCCATGATAATGTATTAAGAAATATAATAATTATTTCAACACTTTTAATACATTAATCTAATAAAGTATGATCCTTATTTATTTCTGCAATACCTACCAAACTATTAATCTTGTAAAATTCTAAGCATACTTTTTATGTCCGTACATACATTCTTCACCTCAATGAAACAGTTCAAACAGTTCTTACAATATATAAAGTGTATTTATTAATTTTTATTGTTTCTTATCAAGTATATACTGTAAGTATTTCTACAGTATCTACAGAATTATTATATTCTAAAAATCTTTAACTTTAGAACACTCACACGTATTTAATCAAAAATACATCAAATTGATTTTTCTCTAAGCTTACTTTTTATTTTATGACTTTATGATCAAACAGTATTAAACTCTGTTTAAAAAATAGCAAAAATGTGAATTATAAATTTCTTATAATATATAAAGTATATTCATTAATTTATATTGTCTCTTATCAAGTATATATACAGAATTATTACAAAAATCTATAATTTTAGACACTCAGACGTATTTAATCAAAAATACATCAAATTGATTTTTCCTTAAGTTTACTTTTTATTTTATGACTTTATGTTCAAACAGTATTAAACTCCGTTTAAAAGAAAGAGCAGAAATGTTAATTATAAATTTATGTTCAAATACTAATTAACCAGACCATTTAAAGTAGGGAAAATGACGTTTAGAATGTCTTGATGTTAGTTTAAGTTTAAAAAATAAAAAGAACCTCTTAAATAAACTTATAAATGCAACAAAATTATGCGATTCTTTGCATAACACGGCGTTCAGAAATTAATCAAACACCTGCAATTCTTTTAATAATTAAACTGCTTTAAAACAATATTTCAATATATAAATTGTATTCAGTAATTTTTATTATTTAAAATAAAGTATATGCTTAAATTATTTCTAAAGTATCTACGCAATTATTATATTAAAAAAATTATATATTTCATATGCTATTACGTACTTTTATTATACCATTAAAAATATCATTTTTCTACATCTTACTTTATATTTTACTGCTTTATGATCAAACAATATTCATCTTCGTTACAAAGAATGAGCAGAAATATTAATTATACCTTTCTTTTTAAATGCTAATTAACCATATTATTTTAAGATATGAAAATATCGTTTAGTTTTTTATCACATTAGTTTAAATTGAAAGATTAAAGATAACTTCATAAGCAACCTTCTCCATGCAACAAAGTTATACGTTTGCATACATAACACGAAGTACAGAAATTAATCAACACCTGGTATGCTCTCTGTATTTGTGTAACTATTATTTGTCATCTAATACCTAACAGTATGTGGTTATTTATACATGTTGAATGCCTTATTTGTGTTCGATTGGCAGTAATATTTTAAACAGTTTTACAGAATGTTTTAGACTATAATATATTTCGTTAATTTCAAGAAATAATTAAAAATCTATCTAAGCAAACTATTTAAATCTATTTAACTCTATGATGAATGACTCAAGAATATTGATACTTTACAAAGTAATATTTTAAATTACATCTCTTTCAAACAGTATTGTGGGAAAACGTTTCAACCTTGATAATACCATAATAAATTACTTCTACATTTTTATTATATTTTTATGTCTAATACATTATACTCTCTAAATATTTCTAAAACACCTACAAAAATAATCTTCTAAAATTCATTACCTTCTTTTTTGGTCAATATGTACTTTCTATATATCAATTAAATTGCCTCATTTTTAAAAAAAAATAACTAAAATATGTGTTTTAATTTTATTTCAAATCAAGTATGTGTATTAATTATTTCTGTAATATCTATAAAATTGTAATCTTCTAAAAATCTAAATATTTTTATATGTTTATAGGATTATTCTATATAATATTTAACAGTTTGACCTATCGTGCTTCTCTTTTTTTGTACCAAAAATGCGTAGAAGCTGCTGTTTGTTACTGTACTTTTCGTATCTATTGAGCGCAATTGAATTCATATCAATCGCAGTGTGTATTCATTTTACTCAATTGTGATTTTTAATAACATAAGAAATAAAGTAAAATACAGTGGTGAGTAGTAATGCAGTAGAGCCCTGGATTATGATACGGTTGACAAAATGAGAGTGTTTTATATATTTATTTGTAGCAAAAATATAACTTTTTGTTGTTGTATAGAAATTAGAAACTGTTTTTACTTTCTCAACAAGTGTTTATACTGATCATTATTCGTGCTATAGAGGAGGAATGGTTAGCAACCAAAAATACCAAAGGAAGACTACCAATAAGTACAAAGTTTTCTTTAGAAAAATTGCCTGGGCTAAACTTGCTACAATGTGATGTATGCAGTCAAAGAAATGGTAATTGAATTAGACGATCCAACTTAATTTGCGCTGTATGTAAAAACGGAATTCATGGAAAGTATGCAGCAAAACATTATTGTAATAAAAGAGAATGGAATATTTTTGTTGTTAAAATGACTTTTTACATAATGATTAGTGTTAATTATAACCCTTTCTATTGTTTTCCAAAAACAATTACTATATACATAACAAACTCTTCAGCACTCAAATGGTTCAAATACTTTAGTTTACCTTTTCCTGAAGTTTATATTCTATTTTACGTTTTTTGGGATATTATGTTTAGACTATTAAAATCCGTTAAAAAACACTTTACATGAATGTTAATTACATATTCTGTTAAAACGCTAATTTACCAGAATGTTTAAAGTAAGAAAAATTATGTTTACCTTTTTCTCTCATTAGTTTAAATAAAAAAGTAATAAAAACTTCAAAAGTAATCTCCCCTATACAAGAAAATTACACGTTTGGTTCTACCACATCAACTACAGGAATTTATCAAACACCTGGAATGCTTCCATTCTTTGACTAACAATTAAATGTTATCTGAACCCTAATATTGATCGTGCGTTGAAATTGTAATTAGTGACAAGTTTCAAGATGATAAAACAGCTGACTGAAGTTTTATTCTACAAGTTTCTCTTACACAACAGAACACGCTAAAGTGATTAATGTCTCGGTGCACCGACTGTCAAAGGATTGATGATCAGAATGAATCACGGTTGCGGATAGTTTCAAATTTTCCTAACTAGAATATTCGAAGGCTGTGGCATCTGGAATATGGATGAAATTTTCTGTATCGTTTCGATGAAAGTTTTAAACCCATTCCCCCGCAAAATATTTCATCTGTTATATGTGTTAGCGAGGCGTATAAATAATTGTGACGTTTAGCGAAAGCGTATAGTTGCATAACTCTGGATTTCGCACAATTCTGAAGAACAAAAGAGTTTATTGGACATAGATATGAAAATGGTTGAATACTTTGCACGATTTATCTAACAGTTTCAAACATACATAACACATTTTAAATAATTTACCGAACATTATTTATTAATTTTAAACTATATTTTATGTTTTTACATCATGCCACAACAACATAAACCTAGGATAAACTAATCCGACTGAATGAATGTTCGTTTCTAATGTATATAAATAGCTTTTTATTAATACAACATATAGTTGTCTAACTCTGTACCTCGTACAATTCTGAAGAACCAAATAATTTATTAGACATAGATATGAAAATTGTTGAATACTTTGCACGATTTATCTAAGAGCTTCAAACATACATAGAACATTTTAAGTAATTTACCGAACATTATTTATTAATTTTAAACTATATTTTATGTTTTTACATCATGCCACAATAACATAAACCTAGAAGAAACTAATCCGACTGAATGAATGTTCGTTTCTAATGTATATAAATAGCTTTTTATTAATACAACATATAGTTGCCTAACTCTGTAACTCGTACAATTCTGAAGAACAAAAGAGTTTATTGGACATAGATATGAAAATGGTTGAATACTTTGCACGATTTATCTAAGAGCTTCAAACATACATAGAACATTTTAAGTAATTTACCGAACATTATTTATTAATTTTAAACTATATTTTATGTTTTTACATTATGATACAACAACATAAACCTAGAAAAAACTAATCCCACTCAATGAATGTTCGTTTCTAATGTATATAAATAGCTTTTTATTAATACAACATATAGTTGCCTAACTCTGTAACTCGTACAATTCTGAAGAACAAAAGAGTTTATTGGACATAGATATATATATATATATATATATATATATATATATATATATATATATATATATATATATATATATATATATATATATATATATATATATATATATATATATATGAAAATGGTTGAATATTTTGCACGATTTATCTAAGAGTTTGTACATACACAGAGGACAGTTTAATTTTAAGCTATATTTTATGTTTTTACAGGATGACACTTCAATATAACCTTAGAAAGTTTAAGATTGATCCCATTGAATAAATGTTCGTTTCAGATGTATATAAAAAGCTTTTTATTAATATGGAGGCTTGGCTACCATATGTTGTAGATTTACTTTGATAGCCTATTAAACTTAATAAAATATTTTATGTAATTAATTTCATGTAGAAGTTTTCAATTGCGTTTATATTAATATTTTTGCTATGTTTTGCTAGTTTAGATGTAATTTATTTTTCGAATTCCGACTATTAATTCAAAATTTCATTATATATGTTTATATATCTTGTTCGAATTTTCAATCATTAAAAAAATTATTTCTATTCATCCACTCAAGTTCAAATACATTTCTTAAAACTTGTAGTGGACTCTATTTGATGTTAACACAATTATTTTTAAACATTATTTCATTAACTAAATTTAATTATTTAGTTTTAGTTTTATTAGAAGACTCTTTGCGCGAGTTGCCAATGCGTCGCCTCAGTTTACAGTAAACCTGAGAATAGAGATTTGAAATAATTAAACGAGATTACACGATAAAAAATTATTTCACGTGATTTTTTTTGTTATTTTAAATGTGATCATATTATTTAATAAAATTATATAATATGATCAATAATACAATTTTTCTTTTTTTACCTAAGTAGTAATTGGTTTTAATTTTTTTCGATATGTTACTTGTGTATAAGTATATATATATATATATATATATATATATATATATATATATATATATATATATATATATATATATATATATATATATATATATATGTATGTATGTAGGGATGTATGATGTATGTTTATTTATAAAACTGATATACTTCAATGTTTTTATCGTAATCAATTAATAAAAATCTTTCTAAAAAAATTTATATTTTTAGATCAGTATATATTATTTAAAGTAACTTTAAAACGTTATCTTTCAAAACTCTTATAATAGTTTAAATAAAAATGCAAACATATAATATTTGTTACATATACTTTCTGCTATGTAAACATAAATTTGGTGATATTGTATATATCCTTATGGCTATTGTTTATAAATCTGCACTGTGAAAAGAATAGCTATCAATAAATGAAGAAAAGCGTTTGTATGTGAAGGTAAAACATTTGTGACACAATGTCATAAAGTCCAAAGCTACAAGCACAAATAATGAGAGTTAGAAAGCTTGCAGCTTTCTAATAAGAGAAAATTCCGTGGCTAGTAAAAGCCTTCTGAAAGTGCGACAGTACTCAGTAGCATTCGCATTCAGAAATGTTGCTTGCTAGAAGATACGAAACATGTTCATGTGAATTAATCTCCTTATATGTGCCTTATCTATGAAATATAAGCAATTTATCCTGTAAATGAAACATTTTTTATAGTTGCAGTTAATAAACATTTTGAAAATTATAAATATCTTCACAATTTTACAAAGGGGGATTTTATTTTTCAAAATTTGAAGTAAGCATTAGCTATAACCCATGAACTTAAAAAAACTACTTTTTCCTAGTTAAACAGTTTAATATCTTTATAATCACATTAAATTATAAATGAAATAAATAATAAACGAAAAAGTAAAAATGAAATATTGAATTGTTTAATTGAAGCATTCTTAAACGTGATAGGTTTAGTTTAATTACAAATATTTAAGAATGATGCACAACATATTTGGATAAGAGAAACATAAAAATCTAACATTTCTTTTAATAGGAAACACATATATTTAAATTTACATCCTGAAACACTGCTAAAATTATAATAGGAGTGTTAAAAGTATTTTAAATGATTATATATATTAATATTTATTAAGTATTATTAAATAACTTTTTGAAGAATAAGATTATATAATTTCATAAAATTAACAATAATTAATATTGCATTACAATGACAAAAATAAGGCTTTTAGCAGCTGTTTAAAGTCAAGCAAGTTTCTTTCCCAATACAATAAAGGAAGAAACGTGTTTTATATGAATTTAATCAAAAAAATATGATAGAAATGTTAAGAAAAAATTTTAACTGATTATATATCTTAGGTATTTCTTAGGCATTATTAAAGAACCTTTTGAAGAATAAAATTACATTATTTATTTCATAATATTAACAATAATTAATATTACATTACAATGATAAAAATAAGGCTTTTAGCAGCTGTTTCTAAGTCGAGTAAGTTTTTTCCCCAATAAAATAAAGGAAGAAAATTGTTTTATATTAAGTTAATCACAAAAATATAATAGAAATGTTAAGAACAAATTTTAACTGATACTATATCTTAGGTATTTCTTAGGCATTATTAAATAACCTTTTGAAGAATGAAATTACATATGTAATATTACATTGATAAAAATAAGGCATGTGAACAGCTGATTCTGAGACGAGCAATTCTTTTTTCCCAATACAATATAGGAAGAAAAGTATTTTATATTAAGTTAATCACAAAAATATAATAGAAATGTTAAGAAAAAATTTTAACTGATTATATATATCTTAGGTATTTCTTAGGCATTATTAAATAACCTTTTGAAGAATAAAATTACATATTTTCATAAAATTAACAATAATTAATATAATATTACATTGATAAAAATAAGGCTTTTGAACAGCTGATTCTGAGACGAGCAAGTATTTTTTCCCAATACAATATAGGAAGAAAAGTGTTTTATATTAAGTTAATCACAAAAATATAATAGAAATGTTAAGAAAAAAATTTAACTGATTATATATCTTAGGTATTTCTTAGACATTATTAAAGAACCTTTATTAAGAATAGCATTAAATAATTTCATAAAATTAACGATAATTGATATCATGTTGCAATGATAAAAATAAGGCTTTTAGCAGCTGTTTCTAAGTCGAGCAAGTTTCTTTTCCAATATAATAAAGGAAGAAACGTGTTTTATATTAAGTTAGTCACACTCCGTATATTTCCCTTGACTCATCAGTCTTGCATTTCTATAAGACTCTTACTTTCTCAAACTAAAGAAGACGTTTCTTACCGTCTAATAAAACTATCTAACATATATATTATTATTCTTTTACCTGTATTTTTCAGACATCTGTCTTTGTTATTCACTTCTCATGTGAAAAAAAGTGTCTGAATTATTATGCAATGTTTTATTGCATAGTTTCCTATAAATTCAGTGACAAACCCAATTCGCATATAATAATCTTTCTATGTTAAGCACACATCACCATGGTTCTCCGTGGTATTGATTTGTTACGTTATGACATTCAAGTCGTGCTCCAGAATTTCCTAGATTTGAGCTAATGCTAATGCATCTCAACCAGACCACTATATTTACGAGAGCGTCAATGTTAATTATAGGGAGCACGCAAGTGGAGGTTTGTTCCAAGTTAGTTTCTCATCACTACAACTTTTCTAAACTGGCCATTCACATTTCTACCCCCTCCCTCTACCCTTTCTCCACGGAAGAAATTCTAACGCATTATCGTATTCGTCATTTCGCGTGCTGCACAATCATTCGCACATTTCAGAGGAAATCGCTTTTCGTTTTGTTGTTAGGAAAAACGTGTTACTTGCTTCAACACATGGGGGAACTAATTATTCAAGGCTGTCAACTTTCCCGCCTGCAAAAGACTTTTAAGTATAAATGCGACACATGAAAAGAAATTTAAAGTATCAGTAGAAATAATCTTTTTGTGTTTGTCGTTTTAGGAGACAAAGAAGGTTTAATCTCACCAAATCTTGGAACATCATTTGAGAATTAAGAATGTGTGTAATTTGTTTTCCTAATTCTCAGATTTGTCTTTCATATTCACTTCTGATGTGAAAAAAGTGTTTGAAATATTATTCAATGCTTTATTGTATAGTTTCCTATGAATTCTGTAACAAACCCAATTCGCATATAATAATCTTTCTATGTTAAACACACATCACCATGGTTCTCCGACACATGAAAAGAAATTTATAAGTATAACTAGAAAAAATTTTCCTTTGTGTTTGTCGTTTTAGGAGACTAAGAAGTTTTAATCCCATCATATCTTGGAACATGAATGTCATGTATGTTATGTGTCATGAGTCATGATTGTCATAACGTAACAAATCAACACCACGGAGAACTATGGTGATGTGTGTTTAACATAGAAAGATTATTATATGCGAATTTGGTTTGTCACAGAATTCATAGGAAACTATACAATAAAGCATTGAATAATAATTCAGACACTTTTTCACATAAGAAGTGAATAAGAAAGACAAATGTGAGAACTAGTTAAGAAAACAAATTAAATACATTCTTTGTGCATTATATATATTAAATACATTAAGAATATATTTAATTTGTTTTCCTAACTAGTTCTCAGATTCATTGTTACTAATAGTGGGAAACATGACGTGTTACATTGTCAAGTTTTAATGGTTTATAAATACAAATTATTGTAATAACAAAAATTAAATTTTAATTTGTCACACTTACAACAAAAATGATTATAAAGCTAAAATCCAATAAAATTGAGAAAAAAATATATTTTTCTTTTAATAATGAAAAATAAGCAATCATTTTGAAATCCTTACTATAAACTTTATAAAATTTATAATGGTTAGCATTTTAGAATTTAGAATTTTTCAATATATTTTATTTTTTTTTCCTTACTTATTTGTAGTTTCATTGATAAGTTTGATAAAATGAGTAAATCATCCTCGCGAAATGTCCTATTTAAGTAGTTTTGTGAATGCAGATAATATATTAACAAAATTTAAATTGATCATATATTGATTTATATTTCATTTAAGCAAAACTCTAAAAAAACATAAAAGTATTATTACTTACAGTTGATTATTGGTTCATAAATTCACCTTTTGATGGCTGTACCAATAACATTAAGAATGTATTTAATTTGTTTGCCTTACTAGTTCTCAGATTCATTGTTGCATAGAGTGTGAAACATGACGTGTTAACATGTCATATTTTTATGGCTTGTAAATATAAGTTAATGTAATAACAAAAATTAAATTAAAATTTGTCATAGTTACAACAAAAAATATAAATCTGAATTCTAATAAAATAAAAAAATATAATATTTTCTTTAATTAACGATGCATAAATCAGCATTTTGAAATCCGTACCATAAACTTCATAAAATTTAGAATGATTACCAGTTTAAAATTTAGAATTTTATCAATTATTTTATTTCTTTTCCTTACGTATTTGTAGTTTCATTGATAAGTTTGTTAAAATGAGTAAATCAGCCTCGCGAAATGTCCTATTTAAGTAGTTTTGTGAATGCAAAAAATATATTAACAAAATTTAAGTTGATCATATATTGATTTATATTTCATTTAAACAAAACTCTAAAAAAACATAAAACTATTATTACTTAAAGTTGATTATTGGTTCATAAATTAACATTTTGATGGCTGTACCAATAACATTAAGAATGTATTTAATTTGTTTTCCTAACTAGTTCTCAGATTCATTGTTGCTAATAGTTTGAAACGTGATGCGTTACCATGTCATATTTTTATGCTTTGTAAATACAGATTAATGTAAAAACAAAAATTAAATTTCAATTTGTTTCAGTTATAAACCAAAATTATTATAAACACGAATTCTAATAAAAGTTTAAAAAATAATATTTTTCTTTCAATAATGAAGCATAAATCGGCATTTTGAAATCAGTACCGTAAACATTATAAAATTTAGAATGATTACCAATTTAGAATTTAGATTTTTATCAATTATTTTATTTCTCTTACTTACTTATTTGCAGTTTCATTCATAAGTTTGATAAAAGGAATAAATCAGCCACTAGAAATGTCATATTTGAGTAGTTTTGTCAATGCAGAAAATATATTAATAAAATTTAAATTGATCATATATTGATTTATATTTCATTTAAACAAAACTTTAAAAAAACATAAAAGTATTATTACTTACAGTTGATTATTGGTTCATAAATTAACATTTTGATGACTGTACCAATAACATTAAGAAAGTATTTAATTTGTTTTCCAAACTAGTTCTCAGATTCATTGTTGGAAATAGTGTGACACGTGACGTGTTACCGTGTCATATTTTTTTTGTTTGTAAATAGAGATTAATGTAATAAAAAAAAAATTAAAATTTGTCACAGTTACAACAAAAATTATTATAAAACTGAAATCTAATAAAATTTTAAAAAGTAATATTTTTCTTTTAATAACGATACATAAATCAGCATTTTGAAATCTGGATTATAAACTTTATACAATTTAGAATGATTACCAGTTTAGAATTTAGAATTTTATCAATATATTTCATTTTTTTCTTACTAATTTGCAGTTTCATTGATAAGTTTGATAATATTAGGAAATCAGCCTTGTGAAATGTTATATTTGAGTTGTTTTGTGTATGCAGAAAATATATTAACAAAACTTTAATTGATCATATCTTGATTTATATTTCATTTAAACTAAACACTAAAAAGTATTGTTACTTACAGTTGATTATTAATTCATAAATTAAGATTTTGAAGTCTGTACCAATACCATTGTACTTAATTTTTCTCACAAAACTGTGATTAAAAAAGTTATACTGTGGAAGGAAATTTATATTGATATATTAATAAAATAATATATAATAATACACTGACTATATTAATAAAATTCAAACGATAAATTTCAACTTAAAATTAAAACATTTATAACACTGTTTTATTAATTAATATTTTTAAAACTTAATTAATATTTAAAAAAAAGAATACTTTCATTTTATATAAACCTATTTTAATTCATTCATAATTACTTATTGTTTATTATTCTTTATTATCACTTATTATTACTTATTACATTGTACTTAATTTTTCTCGGGTAATAGGTGATTAATGAAGATATATTGTAGAAGGAAATTTTTGATATATTAATAAAATAATATATAATAATACACTGACTATATTAATAAAATTCAAACGATAAATTTCAACTTAAAATTAAAACATTTATAACACTGTTTTATTAATTAATATTTTTAAAAATCGGAATATTTTCATTATATATAAACTAATTTAATGCATTCATAATTACTTATTTTATCTTCTTATATTCTAAAGAAGTTTTTTTGAATATTTTAGATACCAATATATCAAAAACCATATAGTAAAATTAAAGGATTAAAAAAAAATCTTATTTTTAACTTTTGTCTTTATTTCGACCTTAATTACAACACTTTTCAAATTTGACAAAAAAAATTAAGTGAATGACATATAGAACACTTTACTTTGTATTATTAACTAACATTTTCTGATAAAAGAATAATTTAACATTTTTTCCATAGAAAAACGATTTTTATTCTATTACATTCTTAATTAAATATAAAATAAAAATAAAAAAATTTAAAAATACTTAAAACTATAAATTAAAAAAAAATTAATAAAAAGAAAGAAAAAATTCAAATTATTCAAAAAAAAAATAATTTATCAAAAAATAAATTTTAAAAAAAAAAATCTAAAAAAATAATAAAAAAAATTTTTAATATTAAAAAAAACAAAAACATAATCAAAAAAATTAAAAAAAAAAAAAAATTAAATTTTTTTTAATAATAATTTTACACTTTAATATTTTTAAATTACAGAATTTTACAATAAAATAAACAATTACATTAAAAAAAAATTATTTAAAAAAAATATAGATACAAAAAATTATTCGAAAACTTAAATATTATCAAATAAAAAAAATATCCCAATATAAACAATAATAAATATTAATTAATAAAATTAAAATTAATTTATATTTTTAACAAAAAAACATAAAAAAAAAAAAAAATTAAAAATTTTTTAATAATATATAAATTTTTTTTAAAAAAATTTTTACTAAAAAATTAATTTTACATTTACAATTTACATTAAAAAAAAAAAAAAAAAAAACAATATAACAAAAAATATAAATAAAAAAAAACAAAAAAAATAATCAAATAAATAACAATCAAATCAATTTACAATATAAAGATTTAATTTGATTTTTATAATTAAAATGAAATTATTTCTATAATTAACTAGAGGATTTTTAGACACATAAGCACATTGATGTAAGACAATAAGATGGAAATAACTTACAAAAAGCAAAAGCTGAGACTGCAATTTAGGCTTTTTTTAGTGACAAGATACAGAATTTTACTCTACTTGTATATTTATGGGTCTGAAAATTTTTACTTTATTTATAGTTTACATTATTAATGTAATGCATTATTTATGTGTGTAAAAATGTAATTTTGTTTTCGTTTGGAATGCAATAGAATTATAACATTGTTACATATTCTAAAAAACAGATATGAATTGCAATATATAAAATAGATAGAGCCGTGGGATCTCAATCGCAAAACAACGATGTCATAATTGGAGATTTGAGGGTTTTGAGGATTTAATTTAAAGGCAAGGTACAGAAGTTTACTCTGCTTGTATAATTATTGGTCAGATTTTTCTTTTACACCAGTCATAATTTACAGTATTAAAGTAATGCATTATTTATCTGTTTAAAAATGTAATTTTGTTTTCATTCTTGATACAATAGAATTATACTATTGTTACATTTTCTAAACAAACAAACAAACACACATGCAATATATCAAATTGATAGAGCCGGGGGATCTCAATCTCAAAACAACGATGTCATAACTGGAGATTTCTTGGTTTGAGGCTCGATCCGGCCAATTACTTAATTTATGACACTTTATTCATTTCTACAATTAACCAGATGATTTTTTGAACAGCAGTTTAAGATTATTTTTAAAGGAAAGCTACAGAATTTTACTCTGATTGTATAATTATTGGTCTGAATTGCTTTAACTTTAGACATAGTTTACAATATTATTATAATGCATTATTTATCTGTGTAAATATATAATTTTGTTTTCGTTCTGGATACAATAGAGATATAACATTGTTACAATTTCTAAACAAATAAATACATATGTATTGCAATATATCAAATATATAGAGCCGTATGGGCTCAGTCGCAAAGCTACGTTGTTATAACTGGAGATTTGCGGGTTAAGGCTCGATCCGGCCTATTAATTATTTTATTAAACTTTATTCATTTCTGTAATTAACTAGAGGATTTTTAGGGGGTTTTAGACAGGAAGACAATAAGAAGAAATAACTTACAAAAAGGAATGGCTGAGATAGCAGTTTAGGATTTTTTATGGCACAGAACATTACGCTGCTTGTATAATTATTGGTCAGAATTTTTGATTACTTTAGTTGTAATTTATATGATTAATGTAATGGTTTATTTATCTGTGTAAAAATGCAATCTTGTTTCTTAATAGATACATTAGAATTATACGATTGTTACATTTTCTAAACCAACAAACACATATGCATTGCAATATACCAAATGGACCTCTGTTGCAAAGCAACGATGTCATGACTGAAGATTTGTGGGTTTTGTGCTCGATCCGGCCTATTAATTATTTTATGACACTTTATTCATTTATATCATTAACTAGAGGATATTTTGAGACAAGAGGGTACTTATATGTAAGACACTATAATGGAAATAACTTATAAAAAAGAATGACTGAGACATCATTTTAGGATTGTTTTAAAGGCAAGGTACAGAATTTTAATTTGCTTGTATAATTATTAGTCTGATTTTTTTACTTTAGTCGTAATTTACATTATTAAAGTAATGCCTTATTTATCTGTGTAAAAATGTTATTTCTTATCGTTCTGGATACAATAGATTTATACCATGGTTACGTTTTCTAAACAAAGAGACACACATTCAATTTTTCAAAGAAATAGAGTTTTGGGATCTCAATAGCCAAACAATAATCTTATAACTAAGGATTTAGAAGTTCGGGGCTCGATCCGGCCTAATATCTTCCTTTTCGTTAAAACCTTTATGCCATTACGTCAAATTTCTCTGAATTTGCAGGACAAGATTAACATTTCGTGAGACATATATTTTACGATATAAAGTTTGTTTTTATACTATCAAATAAAACATACTACATTAAAACTATTATGTACTTGTAATAGAATAGGAAATATCTCAAAACATGAAACGAAATTTATTTAATCCGCGTATAAACGTTTCCCCTCTTTCAGTCCTTAATTGCTAGGATAATCACTCTTTAATCATGCGATGTGACAGGATCCACACGCGACCGAGTTTAAAGGGAAAATAAAAAAATAGTATTTACCTGGGTCGTCGTGAGCCAGGATCGTGAGACCATCGTCCGTCAACCACGCAGATACCTGCACATAACTGGACACAGAAGATGGTACGTGACATCGAATCAGAGCCGTGTTTCGTGTGGGCACAACGCTGTCCTGCACGCCAACCTCATACACTTCTCGTATCACTGTAAAAGATTAAACGTTTTCAGGATGCAAACATTAACGAGGAGAAATACAACAGTAGATAATAATAGGTACCTGCTGCATATAAAACAGTGATTAAAGATTAATAATGGCATAATCTAAGATAAATACTAATGAAACGTGTTAATGGATATCAATTATTAAAGAGAAACCATATAAAATAGACTAATATTTATAATATTCAATAAGCCCATATTAATTTCGTACATTATATTATTCTCTCTCTCTCTCTCTCTCTCTCTCTCTCTCTCTCTCTCTCTCTCTCTCTATATATATATATATATATATATATATATTATATATATATATATATATATATATATATATATATATATATACAGAGAGAGAGAGAGAGATAGAGATTGACTGATAGATACATAGATTAATTGGCGTAGATAGATGTATAGACTCATAGACATATAGAGAGATAGATAAATGGTTCACACATCATTCAAATCAATAAGAAGCAACATTCAAGACATTCAAGACGAGTCAGTAAAGTGGAAACCCTTTTTACATTTATCTGAGGGTATAATGAAGCAATAAAACATGATATAAAATTTAGTACTCAGACATATTTAGAAATTTCGAAAGAAATATAATCAAACAACATATTACAAATATATCTATATATTATATATATATATATATATATATATATATATATATATATATATATATATATATATATATATATATATATATATATATATATATTTATATATATATATATATTATATATATATATATATATATATATATATATATATATATATATATATATATATATATATATATATACAGAGAGAGAGAGAGAGAGAGAAATATAGTTAGATTGATAGATGAACAGATTAATTTACAGATAGATAGGTAGACTAAATGACTGATAGATAAATATATGGACTTACAAACAGACATAGAGATAGATGACGCAAAAAACATTCAAGTAATTAAAAAGTAACATTCAGTACAGAGTCAGTAAAGAGAAAATCATTTTTATATTTATCTTGGAGCATAATGAAGCAATAAAACATTATCAAATTTAGTAACCAGTCATTTTCAGAATTTTCGAGAGAGCGATAATTGAACAACTTATGATACACACACAGATATCACCTTTTCGAACTCTGATTGCAACAATTTGTCGTTTCATATTATGCCTGAAAATCCTGTTGAGCCAAATGATAGTCACTTAGAAAAAATAAATACAATAAGTCAAGGAAAAAATATAAAACTTAAAAAAAAGAACTGTTAAAAAACCACCAAAGCCGCAATTTCCTCATCTTTTTAGTAGCCTTTCGGCGTTAAACTCTTTCGTTTCCTTCCTGTTGGCGAGCTTGACTCGCCAACCTACTTTGATGGTTAAGAGCATTTAAAAACATTTATAATTTGAAGAGTAACAAATTCCTTTCTCAAGCGGTTAACATCTCCAAGGTTATATAAGACTGCGCGACCATTCTTTGCTGGAATTTTGCTTTGTACGCTGCATAATAAAGATGTTATAAAACTTATCCTGAACATTCGTATTCTTGTTTCGACCACGCTACATCCGCGAAGCAATATCCTTTTATTTTTATTTTATTATATTTATTATATAGAATTATTTTTTATATATATATATTTATATAACTAGGTATAATATTGTAGAATTTGAAGTAAATATTTTACATTTATGTGCATATTCATACCAAAGTGAATCATATTTTTTATTATAAATATTTTATTTTATTATAAGATTAATATTATCCAAACAATTGAAGTTATTTTATACAGATGTTTATTTATGTATCATATTTTATTTTCATATAATATATTTTCAATCTATTTGTATCTATACATCAAAACACCTGTTATTTATATATATATGTGTGTGTGTGCTTATGTGAGTGTGTATTTACGCTGTTTACACTAAGAAACAATTATTCGTTGTTAAAAAATATAAACAAGTAGATAAATAAATAAACAATAAAAATAAATTCAAAAATCTGCGCTCACTCTGAATATATTGAACCTGATAATTATCCAAGGATACTATATTTATAAACATTTCAGTGTATATATCTGTATTTAATTTGACATTTCCTCTATTGGCATATAACAATGACTCCGCACAAATTGGAACCAATATTTTACAATTAACAGGCCAAAATTATCCTTCTAAATCACCCTAAACAGCTAAAACGTATTTAAAAGGAGATTGGAAAATAATTCTTCCTCATACGGGAATTCGAGTAGATTCTCTTTAAATTCCCTCCGATATAAAATCAAGGAGCTTAACCGGTTGGATGTATGAAAATCGGCGGAGAGAGCCCTCGTACGCGATAGAAATCATTGCTAATTCAGTGTCCCCCATTTACAGGGAAATATGGAAGAGTGAGCGAGACTTAATTCCACTGTTAATGCCAGTTATCAACTTAACACGCCTCATAAACTGTTCCAAATGAATAGCAAGCGTTTAAAGATAATGCGCGCGAGCTTTGTGTTACAAATATGGTGGAATGAGGTCTGGACTTTAAGTGATAGTCGGCGCCAGCCGCGAAATGAAGTTGAATGAGTTAATGCAGAGGGATTAGTGAGAATGTGGCCAAAATTTCTAAGTAGAAATGCTATGCTTGTTCTAATTGTTCCTTAAAGTTTCTGGAGTTCACGCGTGCTTGAGCCTGAATGTAGACTCTTTAAAATGCATTCTTTACTGTGTCATTCAACGGACATGATACTGATATGAAATTCATATTAAAACGTAGTACGTGATTGTTTTTAAACTATCTTTATATTTTGACTGTTAAAGTTGATAGGTGGGAAACTGTTGTGTGAAAATGAAAATATCGTGTTGGTAATGAAGTTTTTTATACACAATGCACAGTAATACAGCAAATGAACACAATGCACTATAAATAAAATACGGATATTTTTCACTGTATCGTAACATTTATTAAGCTTTTTTAAGTCCATTTTACGGTTTTATAAACTATCTTTTTGCTTAGACTGTGATAGTTGATAGGTGGGAAAATTTTATATAAAAATGAAAATGTCGTGTTGTTAATAATGTT
>CM063511.1:29675539-29710539 GCA_032207245.1 Pardosa pseudoannulata | reverse complement strand
TTAAATTTAGAATTCCATTGAATTAGTTTAAAATTAAGTTTAGAATTCCAATGAATTAGTCTAAAATTAAATTTAGAATTCCAGTGCATTACGCCTGAAATAAAAATCTATAATTTGTTGATAATGGAATTTAAAACTATTTTTTATTTTGATCAACTTACTTTAACAGGAATGACTGTATAGTTATTTGAAGGGATCATGTCACCAAAGCAACAACAGACGTTATATATCACTATATTTTTTTTGTTAATCAAAATTATATTGTAACAGAGAGAGAGATGTGACATATTAAATTTAGAATTCCATTTTATTTTTGAAATAAAATCTACAATAAATTGATAATGGAATTTAAAACTATTTTTTATTTTGATCAACTTACTTTAACAGGAATGACTGTATAGTTATTTGAAGGGATCATGTCACCAAAGCAACAACAGACGTTATATATCACTATATTTTTTTTGTTAATCAAAATTATATTGTAACAGAGAGAAAGATGTGACATATTAAATTTAGAATTCCATTTTATTTTTGAAATAAAATCTAAAATAAATTGATAATGGAATTTAAAACTATTTTATTTTATTTTAATCAACTTACTTTAACAGAAATGAATGTATAACCATTTGAAGGGATCTTGTCACAAATGAAACACAACACGTTATAGGTCACTATTTTTTTAATCAAATTTATTTAGTAACAGACAGAAAGATGTGACATTTTAAATTTAGAATTCCATTTTATGTCTGAAATAAAAATCTAGAGTATGTTGATAATGGAATTTAAAACTATTTTTTGTTTTAATCAACTTACTTTAAATATCATAATACTTTTATCAAAACAAATTAAAACCTGATAGTAAAACAGATAAATTATAAAAAATATGAATTATTTATTTACAATAAGTCATAAACACACTCTTGAGTATATTTTTAATACATAATTTTGAATTAATTTTAGGATATATTTTTATCTTCAAAATAAAACTTATAAGTATGTCACGTATATTATAGAAAATTAGATACCTATTATTTAAACAATAACAGAAGAGAGTTACATTTTAAATTTGAAAATCCATTTCATGCCTGATATAAAATTCTTATAAAGCTAATTTAAACAGCAAAGTAAAATTAACATTTATAACTTATGACTCATTTATTTACAATAAGTCATAAAAACATTTTTGCGTATAATTTCTAATACATAATTTTGAATTATATTTAGGGTATACTTTTGATTTCAAAATGAAACTTATATGTATGTTACGAATATTATAGAACATTAAATAACTATTATTTAAAAAAAAGACAGAAGAGAGTAATATTTTAAATTTGAAAATCAACTTGGGCCTCATATAAAAATCTTGTAAAACTAATTTAAACCTCAAAGTAAAATCTGTCTTTTCTAATTTATTAATTATTAATTTACAATAAGTCATAAACATAATATTGCGTATAATTTTTAATACATAATTTTGAACTACTTTTAGGATATATTTTTGTCTTCAAAATAAAACTTATATGTATGTTACGAATATTATAGAACATTAAATACCTGTTATTTAAAAAACAGAATATAGTAACATTTTAAATTTGAAAATTCATTTCATGCCTCATTTAAAGTTCTTTTAAAGCTAATTTAAACCTAAAGGTAAAATTAATCATTCATAATTTATGAATTATTTATTTAGAACAAGTCTTAACAAATACACATACGTATAATTAAAACACCTACTTTTTAATTATTTTTAGGAAATATTTTTTACTAAAAATTAAATCTATATTCTATGTCATAAATATTGCAGAAAAATAAGCTCCTATTACTTAAAAAGAGACAAAAGTGAGGAACATATCAAATTTAAAAATCCATTTTATGTATCAAATAATAATCTATAATAAGGTGATAACAGTAGTTTAGCCCGAGTTTATTTTTATTTAAATCAATTTACTCTAAAATTTATTATTTTATCAAAACATTTTTGTAAAACTAATTAAAATTAATCTTTCATAATTTATGAATTATTTATTTACAATAAGTCTTAATACTGTTGGATATAAATTAAACACATAATTTTGAATAATTTTTAACACATGCTATTAATTTTAATATAAAATGTATATGTATGTTTTAAATATGTAAGAAACAAATCTCTATTCTTTAAAATAGACAGAATATAATAACATTCAAATTTAAAATTATGTTTTCTCTCAAATAAAAAAAAATCAACAATATGCTGATAACGAGGGTTTGAAAATAATATAATTTATTTTAGTTTAAACAAATTACTTTAAAATGTATTATAATTTTATCAAATGTTTTTGTAAAATTAATTAAAACCACAAAATAAAATTTATATTTTATAAAATATAAATTATTAATTTACAATGAGTCCTAAACATTAATCTTGCGTATAATTTTAGCACATGATTTTGAATTATTTTTAGAATATATATTTGACCATAAAATAAAATTTGTATGTACGTTACTAATATTACAGAAAAAATAAAAAAAACACATGTAAAAACTACTCTCTTTACTTTAGAAACAAACATATATTATAAACTTTAAAATGAGAAAAGTGGTAGATAATGTAATTGAAATCTACTAACATTAACTAATTCACATAACCTATGTTTATCTAATATCAAATTGTTTTAATACATACGCATATTAATTACATTGCTAACAATAAAAATTGTTTTTTTAATAATATATCAATTGTTTATTTACTGTGAGCCTTAAAATTACTTTTGCGTATAATTTTGAATCATGATTTTGGGTTATTTTCAGTATATATGTTTGACAACAAAATAAATCTTATATGTATGTAATGAATATTGTTAAAAATTAAAAAAGGACTACAGAAAAACACCTATTTTGTTCAAGATACAAATACATATATATTAAAATGAAGAAAATATCAGATAATGTAAGTCAAACCTATTAATTAATTCACATAACTTAAATCTTAACTGATATTAAAATAATATTAATGTATGCCCTATCAGTTACACTGTTAACAAATTTCAATTAAATATTTCAGTTACAAGATATTTGAAATATTTTTCTTTACAAACTGAGAAATTTCCATTTTTGTTAAGTGCTATAAGACGTTACATGAAAAATTTGCATTAAGTGATATGAGACGTACAGTCATATTTATAAAAGATTTGATGGTTAATTAGCAACAAATTTTCGATTAGAGTATCAAGAAGTACAATTTTTTTAAATAAATAAAATTTCTATTTTCAATAAATATTACTAGGTGTCATATAAATTCATTACAGAATGTGGATAATAAAATCTTCTTTATGGACATCATTGTTACTGTTATTTTACAATTTACTAAAAATTAATGAAATTTTAGCTATAGTAAGCTTATCTAATATTGCACTTTCTACTTGAGATTTTATTGAAATCAGTTCCGATTTGATATATAAATTATTTCTATGATATACGCAAATATGTAAAATTAATCCATAATACATTTTTACTTGCAGTAATGAGAAACGAACTAAACTGACAACATCAAGACAAACTAATATTTAAATTAGTGAACATCGAAACATTTTTTTTTTCTAAA
This sequence comes from Pardosa pseudoannulata, assembly GCA_032207245.1. NCBI lineage: Eukaryota > Metazoa > Arthropoda > Arachnida > Araneae > Lycosidae > Pardosa > Pardosa pseudoannulata. Next base: position 29,706,956 of record CM063511.1, on the reverse strand, counting down.
TCACTTTTCAGTAGTTTTTAATTAATGCACACTTTAAAATAATTTTTAACAGTGCATTGTTTTAAAGGAATCAACACGAAGCTTTTACCTAATACTATTCTACTATTTAATAATGTATACATACTAATTTTTAACAGTGCATTATTTTAAAAGAATAAACATGAAGCTTCTACCTAATACTATTCTACTATTTAATAATGCATACATACTAATCTCTCTATTTTTGTTTATTTGAATTTGCATTCCCTTTTAGAAAAAAAACTTAAAACAAAATATTGTATTTGTTTCTGGCATATTAATATTGTTTATGATAAAATCATATTTTGCATAAGGAAAAATAAGATAATGCTATAGATAAAACAATATTTTCATGTTTATGTCATCGCATTCTCTAATTGCTAATACTGTTACATACTCTAATATTGCTCTTCTACATTAATCGTGTTTGAGTTACTGTTATGCATCACAGATATATTATATACATATATGTAACTAAATAAGTCAGTATTATCATAATCAATTCACTGTAAAACACGGTTTCGTATAGAATATGTCACATTAATATCAAATTATATAACATTACTCAGTAAGGAAGAGTTTTTATACTGAAATATGTATTTTTACACTAGAGGAAAATATGCTTATTCACGAAATGAATAAATTACTTCAGAATACATGCGGCTGCTATGACAATGTATTCTTATTTTACAAAGGAAACGTTTTATCATAATGTAAAACTTTTGTAGTTGTTTACTTCATCACTAACAGTGTTGAAAACAAAACATAGAAACTGCTAAAAGAATCTGAATATATTTGAGTATAACAGTGATGTGTAAAGTAATATTTTGCTATCATTTAAAACAAATTTAGATTTATATTTTATATAACGTTATAACTATTTTATCATTAGATTTCTTTCTTTCTTTCAATATTTTTATGTACATTTATACATATTTTACAGCAAAATTCTAAAAGTTTTAAAAACTTTAAGCAAGTATAAAGACATTTAAAAAATTAGTTCAAATTTAGGGTTTATATTTTACATCTTTTTACCAATTTATGCTTAATATAAACTAATTATTTACAACAGTTATATATTATGGTACTGTAGTTAAGTACATTTGATCTAATGTTACTACATGTTATTTACTTTTAAGTAGAAGGCATATCTTATATTATTAACCTAGAGTTAAATATTCAATACAATCTACTTCATTCACTAAATTGTTTAAATTAAGAAATTTTAAAATACTTTTAGGAGATTTGATTGTGAAGCTTTATATAGTTCAATTTATATGTGGAAGCTGATTAATAACTGAACTCAGTGATTTATAAAATATTCTTGTATTACTCGTCATCCCTAAAAGGAAATCTGTAGTATGGAACTTTACTAAGAATTTAAATATTAACATATTATAAATTTAAATAAGTCGTTTTTAAATATGTAATACAAATAATATTAATTTTACTGATGGAATGGATAATATATACTGAATTCATTAATTGTATTTAAATAATAATTTTTGAATATGAAGGCTAATAAAAAAATATAAATTACTAAGTATAATGACGCAAGAAAATGCACCTAAAGTATTTTAAAATTCTAGCTTAAAATTTAAGAAATAAAAAAATTGTTATTCTTCAATATACTATATTTTTCAGTAAATATATAAGTTAATGAAAAATTTTAATATGTATATTTATATGTATATATATAGATATATATATATATATATATATATATATATATATATATATATATATATATATATATATATATATATATATATATATATTATATATATATATATATATATATATATATATATATATATATATATATATATATATATATATATATATATATATGTATATTTATATGTATATATATAGATAGTTCCTGGACATTTACTAAAAATGTTTCATTAGCTTTATATTACGCTTCCACCATTAAATTTACATCTGATAAACATATAGTTATTAAACTAGCGTGACATTAATTTAATTTAATCATTACTTTTGATTACTTTTTTAAATTTTAATATTTTGCAGCGTTGTAGTTTATTAAATTAAGATTTTCTATGGAAATTTTAGCTGTATTTTCTCTTATATTTTTCTCGTAAACTAAATTTTTATTGATACACATTGGTAAGAATTTTTGTTATTCTATTCTTGTCCAATTTTACTTCAGTATATTTCTTTGAATTTACACAGCTTACGCTTCATGATGCCTTTTATTCAGCTATATTTTTAAATTAAACAAATATGAACTGGTTGTTTTTCTGAATATATTGTTGTTACATATAGTAAAATAAAATTTAATCATTAAAAAGCATTAGCACCAAAATCAAAATTAATATTTAATGATAAGTAAATTATTTCATAGTATTTTTAAGTACAATTTAAAGCTATCTGACGATTAAAATACCTCGACATTTAAAATCTCAAATCACTTAAAACAATAATTTAAAGCCGAAATCATTGAAAATAAATATGAAATTACACAAAAGTTATCTCCTTAAAATCCATAGTTAAAAGATTAGAGTTTCTGAATAAAATAAAATAAAATTAATAAATAAAATAAAATAAAATTTATAAAAATAAAATTTAAATTATTAGCACCAATATGAAAATTACTATTTAATGATAAGTAAATTATTTCTTAGTATTTTTAAATACAATTTAAGACTATCAATTTTAGACTATTAAAAGACCTAGACATTTAAAATCCCAAATCACTTTAAAACAATAATTTAAAGCCAAAATCATTGATAATAAATATGAAATTACATACAATTAATCTCCTTAAAATCCATATATAAAATATTAGTGTTTTTGAATAAAATAAAATAAAATAAAATAAATAAAATAAAGTAAAACTTAAATCATTAGCACCAAAATTAAAATTATTATGTAATAATAAGTAAATTATTTCTTAGTATTCTTAAATACATTTTAAGACTATCAATTTTAGACGAATAAAATACCTAGACATTTAAAATCCCAAATCGCTTAAAAACAATAATTTTAAGCCGAAATCATTGAAAATAAATATAAAATTATATACAATTAATCTCCTTAAAATCCATATTTAAAAGATAATAGTTTCTGTATAAAATAAAATAAAATTATATTTAAAAAAATAAAATCAATCATTTAAAGCATTAGCACTAAAATTGAAATTAATATTTAATGATAAATAAATTATTTCTTAGTATTTTTAAATATAATTTAAGACTATCAAGACGATTAAAATATCTAGACATTTAAAATCTCAAATCACTTAAAAACAATAATTTAAAACCGAATCAATTGAAAATAAATATGAAATTACATACAATTGATCACCTTAAAATGCACATTTAAAAGATTAGAGTTTCTAAATAAAATAAAATTAAATAAAATAAATAAAAATAAATACAATTTTAAAAAATAATTTAAATGATTTAAAGCATTAGCACTAAAATCAAAATTAATGTTTAATGATAAGGAAATTATTTTTTAGTATTTTTAAATACAATTTAAGACAAAGAAGCCGGTTAAAATACCTAGACATTTAAAATCCCAAATCACTTAAAAACTATAATTTAAAACCCAAATCATTGAAATTAAATATGAAATTACATACAATTAATCTCCTTAAAATCCATATTTAAAAGATTAGAGTTTCTAAATAAAATAAAATTAAATAAAATAAATAAAAATAAATACAATTTTAAAAAATAATTTAAATGATTTAAAGCATTAGCACTAAAATCAAAATTAATGTTTAATGATAAGGAAATTATTTTTTAGTATTTTTAAATACAATTTAAGACAAAGAAGCCGGTTAAAATACCTAGACATTTAAAATCCCAAATCACTTAAAAATAATAATTTAAAGCCAAAATCATTGAAAATGTATATGAAATTACATACAATTAATCTCCTTAAAATCCATATTTAAAAGATTAGAGTTTTTGAATAAAATAAAATTAATAAAATAAGTAAAATAAAATAAAATTTAAATCATTAGCACCAAAATCAAAGTTATTATTTAATGATAGGTAAATTATTTCTTAGTATTTTTAAATACATTTTAAGACTATCAGGACGAATAAAATACCGAGATATTTAAAATCCCAAATCACTTAAAAACAATAATTTAAAGCCGAAATCATTGAAAATAAATATGAAATTACATACTATTAATCTCCTTAAAATCCATATTAAAATGATTCGAGTTTCTCAATAAAATAAATTTAAATTAAATAAATAAAATAAAATAAAATTTATAAAAAAATTAAATCATTAGCACTAAAATCAAAATTATTATTTAATGTTAAGTAAATTATTTCTTAGTATTTTTAAATACAATTTAAGACTATCAAAACGATTAAAATACCTAGACCTTTAAAATCTCAAATCACTTAAAAACAATAATTCAACACCGAAATCATTGAAAATGAATATGAAATTACATACAATTAATCTCCTTAAAATGTATATTTTAAAGATTAGAGTTTCTAACTAAAATAAAATTAAATAAATTAAATTAAATTAAATTAAATTTAAAAAAAAATAATTTAAACATTTAAAGCATTAGCACCAAAATCAAAATTAATATTTAATAATAAGTAAATTATTTCTTAGTATTTTTAAATGCAATTTAAGACTATCAATCCGATTAATATACCTAGACATTTAAAATCCGAAATCACTTAAAAAGTAATAATTTAAAGCTGAAATCATTGAAAATGAATATGAAATTACATACAATTAATCTCCTTAATATCCATATTTAAAAGATTAGAGTTACTGAATATTTTATATTTTAGGTTCAGAACCAATATAAGGATATAAATAGGCCTCCTGATAAATATATTATAACTTCTCCTTTATATTTCTTCGAATGTGTACTTTAACAACAAGTTGTAAGTTTATCTTTTCCTTGCTGTATATAAGTGCGTTTATACAAGAGCAGAAATACTAACGCGAATCTCTTTTGAGTAGAAGGAATTCTCAACACGTTCTGCGTTCCATCAGAACAGAAAATAAAATACTTGGTCTACAAGATTTTCTTATATCCTGAAGCAAATCCATTCATGACAGTGTGGCAGCATTTTTATTCTGTTAGCATATGAAATTAGTGTTTTCACTCAGATTCCCTCTTTCAGAACTATTTATGTGGGACGAAGCCTGAATATTTACAAAATTTCTTTAGAGTGTATATTTTACCCTCCTATATTTTGTGAAAAGAATATTTAGGAGTATTTCGCAAATGCATTTCAAAAATTCAAGCGGAATACAATGGCATTCCTGAAACTCAAATATTCTTCAAACTACGGACTGTTTAACAGATTTCTACTTTTAGAAAAAAAAAATATTCCAGAATTGTGTAACTGAACTGTGTGGAATTTGGTGTATAATATAATGGGATTCTTGGGAGGATAAAAATCTATACTGATTCGCTAGATTTCTCCACTTTTTGTGTTTTTAATAGTCATTTACTTTCTTCTAGGTTTTGATAAAATGTGTTTGAAAAGCTAATATGTTCCTACAACTGCTAATAACGAGTAACACCTTAACGCATAAGAATCATTATTCTACAAATTGGAAACAAATTTTATTCTTCTTATTCTTTCTGGAACGATAAATCCTTATTTGCACTCCTAAATTTACCTTATTATTTGCATATTCTTCACTTTTTCCTTCTTTGTTATGAGACTAAATCTAGAGATTGAATGCTATTAACTTGCAATTTTAAATATAATATATTTTTTGAAAGCAGAAAAAAATGTCTGTACCTCCATTAAAAAAGAAAGAAAGAGTTGTACATGACGTCATGAGATAATAGGTAATCCTATATTTGAAAATCTGATATTTAAAAGATAAAAGGGGTGTATTAAAAATATCAGTTTTAGGTATACAAAACTTGTTAACGGAAACTTCTATATATCTTACTAAAACAAGTCACAAAAAACCAATTTCCCAAATTTCAATTTATATTTAAATCTATAATTTTTTTATACAAAACATATAATTCGTTTAGCATGCTAGGCTTATTTTTGTAACCTGTTTTGCGAAATTAAACTCGTAAAATTAAGTGATATTAGCTGTATTTGATTAAATTTCATGTTTCGAGAAATGTAGTGATTAACCAAGTAATTTATTTAGTTGATCCATTTAAATGCTGTAATTTATTATTTTTTTAATCTATAAAGATGTCTGAGTTTTCTTTTTGCCTAAATCTATACCTAAATAACTAATGTTGTTTAATACATTACTCTATTAAAAGTATTTCTAATTTTACATTCGTCAAAATTGTTATCTTATAATAAATAATTTATCTTTATATATGCTAAAATGTTCCTAAAATGAGTGTTAATAAGTGGTAAATTAGCTTAAGAGGGCAAATACACCAGTTGAAAAATAGGCTTTTATAAAAACTTTTATGTATAAACAACCATATTATCAGAGTAAAGTTAGAGACAGTGCTACGACAGTAAAAATTATTATGAATTGGAAAGAGAAATATGTAAATATTTCAAGATATCATAGGATAGATTGCTGAAATTGACATGAAAAAGCATATTAAGTCCAAGACGTTACCATTTGCTTTATAGAATTCAGGTGTAATAAATGGTTTTTATAATTTTTGAGGAACATCCTTTACACTTAGAGCAAATAATGAAGATTATATATAGTTTATCACTCTATATGATAAATTGTTGCTAAAATAAGAGTTAATAAATAAATAACTCTCTTAAAAGGTCAACTATACCACTTAAATATGTTTTCTTGAAAACTTTTAAGTATAAATTACCTTATTATCAGATCCATGTAAGAAACAGCGGTATGAGAGTAAAACTATTATGAATTGGCCAGAGAAATATGTAAATGTCTTAGGATATCACAGGAGAAATTGCTAGAATTAGCAAAAATTATCACATTAATTACAAAATTGTTATAATTTACTTTATAGAATTCAGCTGGATAAATTATCTTTATACTTTTTGAGAAACATCCATTGTACTTAGAAAAAATAATGAAAATTATATATAGTTCATCATTCTATATGCTAAATTGTTGCTAAAATAGGAGTTAATAAATAGATAACTCTCTTAAAAGGTCAACTATACCACTTAAAAAATATGTTTTCATGAAAACTTTTAAGTATAAACTACCTTATTATCAGAGACAAGTTAGAGACAGCGGTAAGAAAGTAAAATTATTATGAATTGGCCAGATAAATATGTAAATGTCTCAGAATATCATAAGATAAATTGCTATAATTAGCAAGAATTATCACATTAAGTCCAAAACAGTAAATTGGCAAGAAAAATATGTAACTATCTCAAGATATCTATAGCATTTACTTTATAGAATTCAAGTGTGATAAATGATCTTTTTACTTTTTGAAGAATATCCATTATACTTACAACAAATAATGAAAATAATATATAGTTTATCATTCTACATGATAAATTGTTGCTAAAATAGGAGTTAATAAATCGATAACTAGTTTAAAAAGTCAAATATAACACATTAAAATTTTTTTCATGAAATCTTTCAAGGATAGTCTACCTTATTATCAGCGCCAAGTTATATACAGAGGTATGACAGTAAGATTATTATGAATTGGCCTTAGAAATATGTAAATGTCTCAGGATATCATTGGATAGATTGCTATAATTAGCAGGAAATATCACATTAAGTCCAAAATGCTCCCATTTAATTTATAAAATTCAAATGTGATAAATTACTTTTATATTTATTGTGGTACTTCCAATAACGTACAAGATATAATGAAAATAGTATATAGTCTATCATTCTATATGCCAAATTGTTACTAAAAAAAGAGTTAATGAATAGATAAATCACTTAGAAGGTCAAATATATCACATTAAAATATATGTTTTCAGGAAAACGTTTTATTATAAACCACCTTATTATCAGAGTTAAGTTATAGACAGCGGTATGATATTAAAAGTTTTATCAATTGGCCAGTATAAATATGTAAATGTCTCAAGATATCATAGGATAGATTGCTATAATCAGCAAGAAATATCACATTTAGTCCAAAATGCTACTAGTTACTTTGTAGAATTGAGATATGATAAAGGATTTTTATACTTTTTATGAAACATCCAAGATGCTTTCAACAAATAATGAAAATAATATATAGTTTATAATTCTATATACTAAATTGTTGCTAAAATAAGAGATGATAAATAGATAACTTGCTTAAAAGGTCAACTATACCACTTAAAATATATGTTTTCGTGAAAACTTTTAAGAATAATATACCTTATTATCAGAGCCAAGTTAGAGACAGCGGTATGATAGTAAAATTATTATGAATTGGCCAGAGAAATATGTAAATGTCTCAGGATATCATAGGATAGATTGCTATACTTAGCATGAAATATCAGATTAAGTCCAAAATGTTACCTTTTATTTTATAGAATTCAGATGTGATAAATGTTTTTTTTATTATTATTATTTAAAAAAAAAACAATCAATAACACTCAACAAATAATGAAAATAATATATAGTTTATCATTCTATATGCTATATACTAATTTGATGCTAAAATAAGAGTTATAAAAATGGATAATTCCCTTAAAAGGTCAACTGTACCACATTAAAAAAATATGTTTTCATGAGAACTTTTAACTATATGCCACAATATTATCAGAGCCAAGCTAAAGACAGTGCTATGATATTAAAATTATTATGAATTGGAGAAAGAAATATGTAAATATCTCAAGATATCATAGTATAGATTAATATAATTAACAAGAAATATCACATTAAATCCAAAATGTTGCCATGTACTTTATAGAATTCAGATATGATAAATGAATTTTATAGGTTTTGAGAAACAACCATCAAACTTACATCAAGTAATGAAAATTATATATAGTTTATCATTCTATATGCTAAATTGTTGCTAAAATAGGAGTTAATAAATAGATAACTCGCTTAAAAGGTCAACTATACCACATTAAAAAATATGTTTTCATGAAAACTTTTAAGTATAAACCACCTTATTATCAGAGCCAAGTTAGAGACAGCGGTATGACAGTAAAATTATTATGAATTGGCCAGAGAAATATGTAAATGTCTCAGGATATCATAGGATAGATTGCTATAATTAGCATGAAATATCTCATTAAGTCCAAAATGTTAAACGTGCTTTTCGTCGAAATAATACTATCCTGCTCTTAGGCAAAAGTCCTCCACCGATCTTATCGGCTAAAATTTTCACCCCAATCTTCATAATTTCCTTCCTCGAAAAGAGTGGAAGTGAAAAAAAAAATACACAAACTCTCCGCTGCGTGACATCACGCAAACCGCCAAATCCATTTGGGAGAAACAGGAGCTTTTAGTTGAGAACCTAGACACTTCCCTTCCTTAAAAGCGAGCTGTTTCCCGAACCTGATAATGCAGATTAAACGCTGTTATATCATACGGCAAATTTTGTTTTCGCACGCTAACTCCGGAGTCGAGTGCCTCTCCAGCACCGAGACAAATCGGATTCTCGGTAAATATTTATTTTAAAGTGTCAAACGGCTTAACAGTGTTTACGCAATCAACTAAATTGAAACATTGAGGGAATGGAATGGGTTTAAAGTGATTGCGTTTTCCGGCAAACACTTGAGTGATAAATAAACCAAATGAATTTCTCGGGCAACATTAACAGAATTTGTTATGCATATCTAATTGGAGTTTGGCGTGTTTTCGATTCTAATTACTGGATCGAGAAAAAGGTCTTTGATTAATCACGACATAGTGTCAAAAAGTGATAAATTAATTCTTATACCATTTCGGAGAGAATTTTACTTGGGTGAAATATGAAACTTTATAACGTTGAAGGTTATTCATTTGCTACCGGAAGCAGAGTTTGATTAATTGCATATTTAAGAACACTCGGAAAATTTATCTTAATTTTTTGTTTGTGTTTATCATTGACAATTTGCCTTTACAGATAAAGGATCATTTTATAACAATTGTGTAACAAACTGCAATATCTAAATATTTCTTGTAGAAATTATATCTTTTTTGCCTTTTATTAATTAGGAAAATCCTCTTAAACTGTCAGAACTCTATATTGTTTCCCTGTATTGTGGAATTACAACACAAAATCTGAGCTATACTATACCATATCCAAGGTACAACACATATACCAATTGATAATAAAATAATTGATAATAAACAAAAAGTGATAAATTAATTCTCATACCGTTTCGGAGAGAATTTTACTTGGATGAAATATGAAACTTTATAATATTGAAGGCTACTCATTTGCTACCGGGAGCTGAGTTTGTTTAATTGCATATCTAAGAACACTCAGAAATCCTAATTATATCATAATTTATTTGTTTGGGTTTATCATGGACAATTTGACTTTACAGATAAATTATCATTTTATAACACTTGCTTCACAAACTGTAATAGCTAAATATTTGTTTTAGAAATTATGCCTTTATTGCAATTCATTAATTATGGAAATCCTCTTAAACTGTCAGAACTGTGTATTGTTTCCCTGTATCGTGGAATTACAACACAAAATCTGAGCTATACTATAAACATTTACATACATATACCAATTGATAAAAAATATTGATAATAAACATATAAATTAATTCTTATACTTATTTTGAGAGAATTTTACGATGAAGTATAAACTTTATAAAATGAATACCATGTACCGAACAGAATTTGATTAATTGCATATTTAAGAACACTCAGAAATCATAATTTTTAATCCTAATTTTTTTTGATATCACTGACAATTTGACTTACAGATAAATGATCATTTTATAACACTTGTGACAAAATGTAATAGCTAATATTTCTTGTAGAAATATATCTGTTTTCCATTTTATTAATTAAAATTAAAATCAAAACTGTTATTGTGTCCCTGTATCATTTTTAACTATACCAATTTTGTTACATAATATTTAAGAAAATTTTTATAATGTTTAGATACCATTATACACAATACGAATTACATATGAAAAAAAGGATAAATCCATGTATAGCACAGTATGTTATTTCTTTGTAGTAATTTAGTAATTATCTATATGAACACATATTTAATGCTGAAAAACAGTGAATTAATTACAAATAATATAAGAATTACTAGTATATTTTACTTTCAACTATTTAAAGTTTTACATGACTGATTCTTAAAACTGAAATCTCTGTTAGTTCCATTATTTTTAATACAATCTTTTTTGGAATATTTATGATTGTCATTTTCTACAAAGATACCATTATACACAATACGAATTACATATGAAAAAAATGATAAATCCATGTATAGCACAGTATGTTATTTCTTTGTAGTAATTTAGTAATTATCTATATGAACACATATTTAATGTTGAAAAGCAGTGAATTAATTAAATATAATATAAGACTCTGTAGTCTCTTTTAGCTTCAACTATATAACATTTTTCATAACTGAATTTTAAAACTGAAATCTCTGTTAGTTCCATTATTTTTAACCCATTTTTTTGGAATATTTACAATTGAGATTGTCTATAAAGATAACATTATACAAAATACGAATTACACACGTGAAAAATTATAAAACCATGTACATCACACTATGTTACTTATTTGCAGTACTTTCATAATTATCTATATGAAAACATATTTAGTGTTGAACAGCAGTGGATTAATAAAATATAATATTAAAAACCTCCAGTCTCTTTTAGCTTCAACTATATAACATTTTTCATAACTGAATTTTAAAACTGAAATCTCTGTTAGTTCCATTATTCTTAACCCAATTTTTTTTGGATTATTTATAATCGAGATTTTCTATCAAGATATCATTATACAAAATACGAATTACACATGAAAAAAATTATAAAACCTTGTAAAGCATACTATGTTATATATTTACAATAATTTAGTAATTATCTATATGAAAACATATTTAGTGTTGAAAAAATAGCTTACGTAAATATAAATAAATTATCTCTAGTCTTTTTTATCTTCAATTACAATGTTTTCCATGACTGATTTTTAAAAAACTGAATCCATTATTTTTAACAAATCAATTTTTGAATATTTAAAATTGAGATTTTAAAGATAACATGATTCAAAATTTTGGTAAACACAAATTTTTTGGGAATATTTATGATTAAGATTTTCTATAAGATAACATTATACAAAATACGAATTACACATGGAAAAAAATGATAAAACCATGTACATTATTGTACTTATTTTAATAATTTAATAATTATCTAATATGATACATATTAGTGTTGCAAAGCAGTGAATAACTTAAATATAATAAAAAAATTAGTCTTTTTATCTTCAATTATGTAACGTTTTCCATGATGGACTCTTAAAACTGAAATCTTTAGTTCCATTATTCTTAACCCAATTTTTTTTGGATTATTTATAATCGAGATTTTCTATCAAGATATCATGATACAAAATACGAATTACACATGAAAAAACGATAAAAATGGACATAATATGTTACTTATTATAATTAGTAATTCTTATAAAACAAAATAGTGTTGAAAACAGAATTATACTTAAAATAATAAATGTATATTTTAGCTTAATAAAACGTATTAATTGATTTATGAAATCTTGTTAGTTAATATAAACAATTGTTTGGAATATTTAAAATTGAGATTTTCTATAAAATAACATTATAAAAAACTTACATGAGAAATTGATAAAAAGTACAAATATTTATTTTTAGTTTAGTAATTTTTATGAAAAAATATTTAGTGTTGAAAAGCAGTGAATTTTAAAAATATAAGAATCTCTAGCATTTTTTAACTAAATATGTAACTTTTTTAGACTGAATAAAACTGAAATTTATTTTTCAAAATTATTTTTTTTTTTTTAACATTTAAAATTGAGATTTTCCATAAATGTAACAGGATACAAATTGTTTTGGGTAAATGGAGATTTACTAAATGATTTTATGGTAGTTTTCTTTTAAATGAATAAATATGTAAAAGAATTATAAAAGAAAATAAAGTTAGTTCATTTGTATGGTTTACGTTTTTAATAAAAGGAATCTATAAGTAAGTCTTTGAAGATTTAAGAAAAAAATAAAGATTATTTATGTGCCAGATGTAAAAACTATTTTAAACAGAACTTTAGAATTCAATAAATTAATTTAGTTTAAATGTTCTTCGAAATAAAATATTTTATTCTAATATATCCCAATTTTTACAATAGCTAAAATCATATTTAGTAAAAATATATTTAGTGTTGAAAACCAGTGAATAACATATATATGTAAAACTATTTTTAAAACTATGTCGTAAAACTATTTTAAACAGAACTTTAGAATTTTATAAATTAATTTAGTTTAAAGTTTTTTCAAAATAAAATACTTTTACTAATATATCCCAATTTGTACAGTAGCTAAAATCATTTAAAATGTGAGAACTTTTAGCAGTTATTTCTAAAAAATTATAGATAACTTTTATTTTTATTTTTTTAATAAATAGAAAGTTTCTTTTATTTGTTTAATATTATTGTTTGCTTTAAAATCGAGAATTTACGTTTAAGAAATAGGAATGTTAAACTCCACAGAGACGATAAAAATTTTCCTCAGTGGGTTTTGAACGTTTTATTTTAAGATTCGTATAGCAAAGATAAATATTTTTAATAATTCTGAAGTCGTACAGCTTTAAAAATTTCTACAATGCATTATAATAAGAATTTGTGCGATGTCTTTAGTGATATATATTTTATTTTACTGTAAACAAAATTCTGTAACTTTCGTTGTTTCAGTTGTCATCGAAATAATTTAAAATATTCCTGAAATTAAATTTTGGAACAAAAGTACTAAATAGGTGGTTTAAATTTTTAATTGAGACCAAATAATTGAGTCTGCTAAAGTGACGAAATTTAAAAGGAATAACAGAGGGAAATGTTTGAACGTTTATAATTTCTACTTATTAAACACTATCTTAAGCTTTTATTAGAATAAAATAAAACAAGATTAATTTGAAATAATTTAAATTCATTTTAAAAACTAATTACTACTACTACAATTACTAATAACTAAAAAATATATATTGAATAGTAATTTACTGCTGAAAATGTGATTTGCATTCTGGTATTTCTTATGTTTTTTAGAGAATAAAACTTATTAAAACACATAATGTTTTACTGTCAAGTAGAAATGAAACTAGTATAATGATAAAAGTATGGTTGCAAGAGCTAGTTGTAGCATTTGAATGCATTTGCATTTAAATGTAAAGATTTACACATAGTTAAATTTAAGGAAATATTAAATATGAAAAAAAGAACTTTTGATGAATTTTATTGCATTTTATATAAAACAATTTAATTTTTAATAAAAATTTAAAAAAAAATTCAATGACAGAAAATAAGAGCTTTATTATTGTTAAGCTTTTAAAGAAAATTTTTTTCAGTTGTAATATCATATTTAGTGAACTTCAATTCTTATATTTTTCAAAATAAAATGTCTTAAAAAGTTTTAATTAAAGTACTCCTTATTTCTAATAAATCATAAATAATCAATAATATGTCATAAAAATCCATTAGATTAACCGGTATTTTTCATATTCACTTAAATAAATAATATATAAATGAAAGTGATAATAGAGCTCTCTTCCAGTTTTGTTTTCATAGCAAAATACTTTAAATAATCCTTCCATTATATATCATACTTTATTTTTCTTTAATAAAATAATGACTAACATAGAAAGCATGATTTTGTTTTAGAAAACATTAAACAAAATATTACTTTAAAATCTCAAAAGAAATCATAACAAAATTACTTTATGTTGTTTAGCACATTTACTTTAGCAAATTTTTAACCATGGCGAAATTCAGTTTTGAACTAAAAAACAATTACTTAGACGAATCTTCTTTGGTTTATTCAGACTAGTTTAATTTCAGCAATTTAAATATTAGGTAATAGAAATAAAAATAATGGAACAGTTTTATATGTTTTAAACAGCTAAATTCATGTCAAGTAAAATAAACACTAATACATACGCAAAAATAACACACGAGCCGTATCATAAAGATGTAATAAGTTAAACCTTCTAAAAATGTTTTCAGACCTTAATACAGATACCTATTTAGATTCCGAACACTTAATTTTCTTAACTTTAAAATAATCAAATATATTATATATTTGCTATATATTTTATATAATAATACGAAATTCAGTTTTGAACTAAAAACAATTCTTTAGACGATACTTCTTTAGTTTATTCAAATAATTTTAATTTAAGCAATTTAAATAGATTAGGTAAAATAAATATATAGAAACAGTGGAACATTTATTTATCTTTTGAATAACTGAATTCAAGACAAGTAAAATAAACACTAATGCATACTCAGAAATTACACACGACTCGTATCATAGAGATGTTATAAGTTAAATTTGCTAAAAATGTTTTCAGACCTTAATACATATACCTATTTAATTTCTGAACACTTAATTTTCTTAGCTTTAAACTAATAAAATATATATTTGCTATATATTTTATATAATAATACGAAATTACGTTTTGAACTAAAAAACAATTCCTTAGACTATTCTTCTTTACTTTATTCAAATTAATTTAATTTCAGCAATTTAAATAGTTTATTTAAGATAAATGCAAAACTAGGAAGAGTTTTATATATTTTAAACAACTGAATTAAAAATAAATATTAATACAAACGCACAAATAGCACACGAGACGTATCACAATGATATAATAAGTTAAACCCGTTAAAAATATTTTCAGACCTTAATAAAGATAACTATTTAATTCAAGTTCTATAATTTATTCAAGTTAATTTAATTTCAGCAATTTAAATAGACTAGTTAAAATGAATGCAAACAACGGAACAGGTTTATATCTTTTAAACAACTGAATCCAAGTCCTGAAAAATAAACACTAATACATGCGAAGAATTTAAACACGACCCGTATTACATACATGTTATAAGTTAAATTTGCTAAAAATGTTTTCAGATCTTAATACATATGCCTATTTAATTTCCGAAAACTTCTTTTTCTTAAATTTAAACTAAGCAAATGTATTCACATATAGGTTCTTAAATAAAATTTATTATTTAGCTTTTTTCTTACAGCTAGCTCTAAATTAAATGCATAGATATTTTTCCTGCAAATATTTGAACTTTAAATTTTTTCAGAATACGTGAAGAACAAATTAAATGCCCTTGACTGCAATTTAGCTATAACAACGCAATTTGAAATAGTGTGCTTTTTATTACGTTTTCCCCATTACTGTTGTCTAGGAGAAAATAAAAATTAAATTCTGTGAGTGGAAAAGAATCTGGATTTTTAGTCAATGTCCAGAAAGAAAAAAATGCATTACTTTGGATGAACGCTTTTTTGTCTCATTTATATGATCTTAATTGTAATGAATGTCATTACTTTGAATCAGGAACATTTAAAAAAAAATCTTAATTTACTATTTCGAAATATCTGCTTAAGTTCATTGCTTAAAGATTTGACCTACTAACCCGTTTTATTTTCTATTTCTCTTAATTCTCTTCAATCAAGTTTGAATTATTGTATTTTAACTAAAAAATATATATTGAATAGTAATTTACTGCCGAAAATGTGATTTGCATTCTGGTTTTTCTTATGTTTTTTAGAGAATAAAACTTATTATAACGCATAATGTTTTACTGTCAAGTAGAAATGAAAGTTGTAGCATTTGAATACATTTGCATTTAAATGTAACGATTTTCACATAGTTAAATTTAAGGAAATATTAAATATGAAAAAAAGAACTTTTGTGATGAATTTAATTGCATTTTATATAAAACAATTTAATTTTTAATAAAAATTTTAAAAAAATTCAATGACAGAAAATAAGAGCTTTATTATTGTTAAGCTTTTAGAGAAGAAATATTTTTGCTGTTGTAATATCATATTTAGTGAACTTCAATTCTTATATTTTTTCAAAAATAAAATGTCTTTGAAAAGTTTAAATTAAAGTACTCCTTTATTTCTAATAAATCATAAATAATCAATAATATTTCATAAAAAATCCATTAGATTAACCGGTTTTTTTCATATTCACAAAATAAATATGATCTAAAATGAAAGTGATAATAGAGCTCTCTTCCAGTTTTGTTGTCATAGCAAAATACTTTAAATTATCCTTCCATTATATATCATACTTTATTTTTCTTTAATAAAATAATGACTAACATAGAAAGCATGATTTTGTTTTAGAAAACATTAAACAAAATATTACTTTAAAATCTCAAAAGAAATCATAACAAAATCACTTTATGTTGTTTAGCACATTTACTTTAGCAAATTTTTAACCATGGCGAAATTCAGTTTTGAACTAAAAAACAATTACTTAGACGAATCTTCTTTGGTTTATTCAGACTAGTTTAATTTCAGCAATTTAAATATTAGGTAATAGAAATAAAAATAATGGAACAGTTTTATATGTTTTAAACAGCTAAATTCATGTCAAGTAAAATAAACACTAATACATACGCAAAAATAACACACGAGCCGTATCATATAGATGTAATAAGTTAAACCTTCTAAAAATGTTTTCAGACCTTAATACAGATACCTATTTAATTTCTTAAAACTTAATTTTCTTAATTTAAACTAATCATATATATTATATATTTGTTATATATTTTATATAATAATACGAAATTCCGTTTTGAACTAAAAACAATTCTTTAGACGATACTTCTTTAGTTTATTCAAATAATTTTAATTTAAGCAATTTAAATAGATTAGGTAAAATAAATATATAGAAACAGTGGAACAGTTATTTATCTTTTAAATAACTGAATTCAAGTCAAGTAAAATAAACAATAATACATACCCAGAAATTACAAGCGACCCGTATCATATAGATGTTATAAATAAAATTTGATAAAAATGTTTTCAGACCTTAATACAGATACCTATTTAATTTCTTAAAACTTAATTTTCTTAATTTAAACTAATCATATATATATTTGTTATATATTTTATATAATAATACGAAATTACGTTTTGAGCTAAAAAACAATTCCTTAGACTATTCTTCTTTACTTTATTCAAATTAATTTAATTTCAGCAATTTAAATAGTTTATTTAAGATAAATGCAAAACTAGGAAGAGTTTTACATAGTTTAAACAACTGAATTAAAAATAAATATGAATACAAACGCACAAATAGCACACGAGACGTATTACAATGATATAATAAGTTAAACCCGCTAAAAATATTTTCAGACCTTAATAAAGATAACTATTTAATTCAAGTTCTATAATTTATTCAAGTTAATTTAATTTCAGCAATTTAAATAGACTAGTTAAAATGAATGCAAACAATGGAACAGGTCTATATCTTTTAAACAACTGAATCCAAGTCCTGTAAAATAAACACAAATACATGCGAAGAATTTAAACACGACCCGTATTACATACATGTTATAAGTTAAATTTGCTAAAAATGTTTTCAGATCTTAATACATATACCTATTTAATTTCCGAAAACTTAAATTTCTTAAATTTAAACTAAGCAAATATATTCACATATTGGTTCTTAAATAAAATTTATTATTTAGCTTTTCTCCTACAGCTAGCTGTAAATTAAATGCATAGATATTTTTCCTGCAAATATTTGAACTTTAATTTTTTTCAGAATACGTGAAGAACAAATTAAATGCCTTTGAATGCAATTTAGCTATAACAACGCAATTTGAAATAGTGTGCTTTTTATTACGTTTTCCCCATTACTGTTGTCTAGGAGAAAATAAAAATTAAATTCTGTGAGTGGAAAAGAATCTGGATTTTTAGTCAATGTCCAGAAAGAAAAAAATGCATTACTTTGGATGAACGCTTTTTTGTCTCATTTATATGATCTTAATTGTAATGAATGTCATTACTTTGAATCAGGAACATTTAAAAAAAATTCTTAATTTACTATTTTGAAATATCTGCTTAAGTTCATTGCTTAAAGATTTGACCTACTAACCCGTTTTATTTTCTATTTCTCTTAATTCTCTTCAATCAAGTTTGAATTATTGTATTTTTGTTATTTTGTGTTCATTAATTGTGTAAATTTCTTCTTAAACATGTGGTGATTACGTAATAACAACTAAAATCGTTGCCTCGTTTTGATTCATGAAAGATTGACTTCATAGGCCGTTGACGTAATGTTCAATCTTTGTAAAAATTGTCTTGTATATATTATAAATATTGTAATGTATTTTCACATTATTGTAACATGAATTCATTGATCTGTATTGATATTTGTTATGAGTAAAGTTTTATAATTATCATATTTTTATTTGTGGCAACACAGCATCTTTTCAAATATACAAATATATATAATGTAAGTATATGTTGTCTGCCTATATAAGAGTCAGTGTTACAGTAGCCGATATCTCAGTTGAATCGAAGGTTTTGATGTTTGTTATGCAACTTGTATGTACTTTCAATATTTGAAATTTCTGTAACGTCAGTTCAGTTTTGATATCCAGAGCTCTACGTCATTCTTTATACTATCTTAAATTTATGCCTGTGTCTAGATCTAGTTACTTTATTTAACTGCACCTTGTGAATCCCTTCTGTGTATGGTTTTATATATGATGTGATCCCTGCTGATACATCTTTATGAATCTTCACACCATAAAATGGGTCTGCATAAATAGATGTTTCACAGCTCAGAGATTTTCCTCTTCAAAGAGAGAGAATGACTAACTAACTTTCATACATCATATAACATGTATTTTTTATGTTTCTACACGAGTATTAATCTTACCGACGTTACCAATTTTGTTTTCTGATCTAAAGTATAAATCAGATAACATCAACGTAATTTATTCTTCCGTCTGTCAATGTAACGAATCCTTTAATTTGTCACAAATTCACATTTTATGCATATATTTGAATACATATTATTTCTAGATGTTGTTTAAACATTTTTCTTGAGGGTGTATATGAATCTCAATTTCGTAAAATTTCCTTGAAATTTTTGTTCTATAAATACATTGCATTATGCAATGTGTGAGAATGACTATATATATATATATATATATATATATATATATATATATATATATATATATATATATATATATATATATATATATATATATATATATATATATATATATATATATATATATATATATATATATATATATATATATATATATATATATATATATATATATTATATATATATATTATATATATATATATATATATATATATATATATATATATATATATATATATATATATATATATAATATATATATATATATATATATATATATATATATATATATATATATATATATATATATATATATATATATACATATATATACATATACATATATATATATATCTATATACATACATATATATGTATATGTATGTATATGTATATATATTGTTACGAATTTCGCAAGTTGGCATGTATTTTTGCCGTATACTGTGTATTATAATGGGTAAATCATGTATTTGGCGAGATATTGGCTCGTTGGCGACTAATTTTTGGCAATTTATCGCCAAATTTGGCGACTTGGTGACTTTCTTGGCGACCGTTTGTACTTAGTACTTTCTAGAATATTCCAGTTTCTCCCGAGGATATAAATACCGGGGGCCGATCCTGATCGAGGTTCAGTTAGCTGAGAAATTTGTAGAGGTAAAGACCTACGTTGTTTGGCGCTAAGAGTTTTAGTGAACTATCGCCTGTGCTAGCGAGTTCTCGCGGTGTTGGCTGCTGTAATTATTTCTAGATGCTGTTTAAACATTTTTCTTATGTATATGAATCTCAATTTCGTAAAATTTCCTTGAAATTTTTGTTCTATACATTGCATTATGCAAAGTGTGAGAATATAATATATATATTATATATATATTTATATATATATATATATATATATATATATATATATATATATATATATATATATATATGTGTGTGTGTGTGTGTGTGTGTGTGTGTGTGTAATGAGACGAACTTCACCATGGGTGGTTTCAGTCATGACCCTTAAAAATAACACCTTTTTAGCGAAATACGTTTATTAAGATAACATTGGAGAACGTGTTCCCACTTCATCATAGGGACAGGAAAAACTGATTTATCAGCTAGCATGACGTTATATTTAAAACGGCCTTTTACACCTGGTCAACATTTGTGTGAAAAATTCTACAAAAATCTGCCTCCGACAGCTTGTATCTTCTTTTTGTTTGGAAATTTCCTAAATTGTCTGCTCGGGTAATGTAAAATTATAATTGGTCAGACCCGTTCTCTGAGGGCGTAAACTGTAGCCTCAGTGGTCAATTTAGTTTAGGGGATAAAAAGGGAAAAGCAAAAGGAGGTGGGGATTTTTGCCCTTGACTTAAGATTTGAAAACTCCTTAGAATTACCGCAAGGCAAATTATTTAAACAAATTTAAATTCGATTTGTCAATTTACCTGTTATATAAAATGCCTTTTTAAAATTGCATTAAATTTCCCAATCTAGAAATTCTATTTTTAAAATGGTCTTATAAAATATTCGACAATATTTAACTGCAAAAAAATAAAAATAAATAAAAATTGTAAAACAAGAATGATATAAATGTTTTTTAACGAAAAACATTATTGAGTATATTATAGTTCGCAGACAGGATATGAAGTAGTACAGATTTTAAAACAGAAAAGCAATAGATACTTACTTTGTTGAAAAAAAAACATTTCTTGAAATGAAATTTAAATTTTTAAACAATTAGAAAATATATTGATTAAATCTCTTCATTTTTGACAGATAAAAACATTTTAAAAAATATAGCAGAAGTTTAAATAAAAATGTTCTTTTACACTTTTTTTGTCGAATGTTTTTCAAGTAAATACTATATTTGTACTTTTTTTGATACAAATATAAAATTTCTTATTATAAAACATGAAAAAATAAATTTTATTTTTTTTAAAAGAATATGTTATCTTCTAAATGTATAAAAATTTGTAGGATTTTTTAAAAAAATAATTATATATTTATATTTTTTAAGAATAATTAAAAAAATAAATATTTAATTAAAAATAACAACAATATATAAATAAATATTATATGTTAATGTCTTGAAAAATATAAAACAAGTTTTTGATAATTTATTTCTTGTTTTTAAACCAATTTTTTTAAATATGATTTTCCTAAATCATAAAACACAAAGTATAATTTTAAATACATATTAACCCATATTGTACCACACCAACTAAATATTTCTGTAAGTTAATAAAATTTCATCCATATCATTAATATGGTGTAATTAAGCATATAAAACCAAAATTTTGAAAAAATATATTTATTTTTTTAAGTAATTAGCTGTCCTATAAATAGGACAACGGTCCAATACACTGCTAAAATTTAACAAATATCACTTTCATCTCATTAGGCTGATTCATAGGTGAAATTTGTAGAAATAGTAAATGTAAAGTCCAACATTACATTTTAAGCATACTGTTGTTGTTTTTTTCTTACAGTTTATGAACTATGATCTTTGATAAGGGATATTCATTGTACGATGCTAACATCCATAATTTATATCCAAATTTTAAAGGTTTATTTTTCATGAACATCTTGTAAATGTGCCTTCCTATATATCTTACCATTCTTTCATCGATGGTGAGATTTTCAGAAAATATACCAAATTGCTTCAAGGTTATGTTGATTTTGTCATAAAGAGGTCGAATTTTATAATAACAATCGTGTGGATGAATTGAAGAATTATCGTTAAATTGAATAAAGGGCTTGGTGTCATTCTGGACATAGCGTTACTCACTAATGTAGGTCCATTTTCCCAGTACATTTTTTCGCGTGGTAACTAATAGTACCTACTAAAGAAATTGACACCTAGAAATTGCGTGAGTTCTGTTTCTGTAATGCTCAAAGAATGTGTTTTGGGGGGAGGAGGGGAGCTGCATACCGATTTGTTTCTGTTTAAGTAACAGATATTATGCCATGAACCATCATGTGGAAGAGTTCAACTGAAGTTTTTCCTGCAACCACGCTTATAATTTCATAATCTCGTGTTGAAATTGAATCACTTAATAATTCAAATTTTGGTTGACGTTTTACCCACTGGGGTTTTTTTCGGTGGAAGATGACATTCTTTATAGTTATTTGATAAAATTTCAATACCAGCGGTATCTTAAATTTTTAGCCCATCATGCATTCATGGCTTTTCACATTTTGTGGCTGAATCATCTATTTCTTCTTCATCACTAACAGAGTCTGGATTAGGAGGAACAATACCAATTTCAAGATCATCAATTCCTCATCACTTAAAGAATTCATATATTCGAGAGTGTCTTGGACTGTTGGAAATCTACGTGGCATTTTTACAGAAGCAAAATGCAGAGTAAAGTATCCAAATTTTTAGCAGAAAAGAAATAGAGCTGCATGCAGCACTAAACACTAAACAAATTTCAACCAAGCATGAGAGTAAGAGATTAAGTTTATCTTGCAATCTCCTGTTTTCCTGATTACAATAGACATATATTTCCCAACATTTCTTAAATGACATAAATTTAAACAACTCGGAGAAAAATATTGCCATTTATCTTCATAATTTTATACACAAAGAAAAAACATTTTTAAAAATATATAAGAATATAAATAAAAATGTTCTACACTTTTTTGTCGAAAGTTTTTCAAGCATAAATACCTATATTTGTGGACTTTTTCGCTTTGATACAAACGGTATTAAAATCTTCTTTGAAACTTACGTCAAACATGAAAAAAAATATTTTTTTAAAAGAAATGTTCATCTTCTAAACTGTAACTGGAAAATGTGTAGAAGATTACTTTGAAAAATAATTCATATGATTTATATTTTTTACGAATAATTAAAAATCATAACATAAGCTTTAATTTAAAAATAACAAGCATTATGGATGAAATTTAAATAGCATTCATATGTTATGTCTTGAAAAATATAAAACAAGTTTTTGATAATTTATTTCTTGTTTTTAAACCAATTTTTTTAAATATGATTTTCCTAAATCATAAAACACAAAGTATAATTTTAAATACATATTAAAGCATACAATAATATATCTTGTTCCTCCTTATGTAACACTGTCATTTAACACATTCTATGCGGATAAATTTCTCAGCGGAAATGTACCGTGAGATTTTGGTAAAATTTATTATTATTAATCTAAAGATCGAAAATATAAAAAACAATATTATATATATATATATAATATATATATATATATATATATATATATATATAACATATATACATATATATACAAATACAAATATATATATATATATATATATATATATATATATATATATATATATATATATATATATATACATATATATACATATATATATATATATACATATATATATATATATATATATATATATATATATATATATATATATATATATATATATATATATATATATATATATATATATATATATATATATATATATATATATATATATATATATATATATATATATATATATATATATATATATATATATATATATATATATATATATATATATATATATATATATATATATATATATATATATATATATATATATATATATATATATATATATATATATATATATATATATATATATATATATATATATATATATATATATATATATATATATATATATATATATATATTTATATATATATAATATATATATATATATATATTTTATAATTTTAAATATAAATTGATTATTTCAAATAACCTTATATATCTGTGGTTCCTCATCCACTGATATATAAACTAGTTTTCATTTGTGTAAATTTTATATGTAGTACACAAGAATCTTTTTTTCCTATATATATATTATTATATATATATATAAAACCATGTTATAACTAATATATATATATATAGAATATATCGTTAGAAGACGTTAGTACGTGCAACGGCAAATATCAATCGTCAGAAAACATACTAGTACATGTCCCTTTTACAATGTGTTAAGAAATTTGAAATAATAGATTAATTCATAACGTTGCATGGTTTAAACTTTTTAGAATGCATTGATAATTTTCAGAAATCTAATTATTTTACTATAAATAAATCTACCGATTAGACTATTTATAAATAAACATTTGTTCTAGAATCTTGAAAAGTATTATATTTCACATTTGAAAATTAACAATAACTATACTCGAATTAACAATTTTATTTCCACGTGCTGTCTAAAGACCTATAGTGGTTATTTAGTTTTGAATTGGTATACAGTATTTTTTTCACTTTTTAACCACATCCTTTTCGCTCCCGTGAAAATGACGAGGTGAGGTTACACTTTCTATTTCTCGCTCCCGTAATATTTTCGGGCTGGAGTGTTCAGTAGTAACGCGGTAAAAAGATTAAAACTAATTCGTTTCTTTTGCCCGGACAACATATTAGTTCTCATTTTACACACACCAGATGGCTGTACCAGTATATATTTTTAAAGTAATTTTAGATATTTTATTTTAAACTAGATGTCAGATGTAATGAAATACATGTATTTCTGTTATGTATTTGTAATATTAACAAAGTTACTTAGGATCTTGGTGAATACTCGTGGTTTGTGGCTAAGAAAAAATGTATTTTTTAATATTGTGTTCATTATGGAGTCAGTGTCAGAAACCGAATTGGATTCTAATTTTATTATAAATGGATCTGAGAGTGATTCTGAAATAACTATTTTTTTAAGTTCGGTTAGTGAATCTGAGAGTATTGATGATGGATCTGCATTGTTGCCTGGATGAATATGGACTAATATTTTATCTATTCCTGTAAATCAGGCACCTCCACGTTTTAATGTTTAAAGAATAATTATGTTTTTAATTTTTCCTTTCTTGCTGGAACACCAGCAATAACCCTAAATGTTGGATATTCCAAGGAATTTATATTTTTAATTTTCAAGCTAAAAACAAATGAAAATTAAAAATGAATATATATATATATATATATATATATATATATATATATATATATATATATATATATATATATATATATATATATATATATATATATATATTGTCCATACACATATATATATATACATATATTATATATTTTTCAGGGATAAAAATAGGTACTTTTATGAACCTTTTCTTGAAAAATATCCAATCGTTAAGGGGTTAAACTAATTTTTAAAAAATATGAATTTCCTAAATTATAAAACACAAAATATAATTTTAAATACATATTAAAACACATACAATAATTATTCTTAGTCCTTCTATTATAACAATGACATTTAAGTAATTTGGAACAATATATTAAATTATAACGTTGCAAGGTTTAAACTTTTTAGAATGCATTGATAATTTTCAGAAATCTAATTATTTTACTATAAATAAATCTACCGATTAGGCTATTTATAAATAAACATTTGTTCTAGAATCAAACATTCGCTTAGACTGAATCTTGAAAAATATTATATTTTACATTTGAAAACTAACAATAATTATGCTCGAATCAGCAGTTTTATTTCTACTTACCCTCTAAAGACCTATTGGGGTTATTTAGTTTTAGATTGCTATACATCATTTTTTTTTTAGTTTTGAAACTAATTTTAAAAATAGGAATTTAATAAATCACAAAATATAATTTTAAATGCATATCAATGCATACAATAATCATTTTTGTTCCATCTTATATAACACTGACATTTGAGAAATTTGCAATAATATATTGAATTATAAGGTTACAAAGTTCAAAATTTTTAAAATGCATTGATAATTTGTAGGAAAATAATTAGTGTACTATAAATAAATCTACTTATTTTTTTAGTATATTTATAAAGAAACATTTGTTCTAGAATCAACATTGACTTAGACTGAATCTTGAAAAGTATCATATTTCACATTTGAAAATTAACAATAATTATACTCGAATTAGCAGTTTTATTTCTACTTGTATTCTAAAGATTTTAGTGGTTATTTAGTTTTAAATTGTTAAACAAAATTTCATATCTTTAAAAACAGTATACGATGATTATAATTTTAACAGAATATATGGGATAGAAATTAAATTATAATTATATGACATAATTATAAGTATACTTCATTTTATTCTGCAAATCCTATTTACATGACTTTTTTCCCTTGAGAGAATATTTTCAAATAGCATTAAATACATAAAGAAGTCATTTGAAATTCAAGTTCATAGAAGATATCTAATATTTGAAAAATGAATAACGTCAAAGCAATCAGATTTATCATAAATCAAATCACAGTAAAAATATTTCAATGAAAATCTTTCTACAGGAAACATTTTGAATTACATTCCTGAATCCACATTAATAATGGAATTCAGACTGATATAAGTTCAAATTAAATTTTTATCTTTCCCCTATGTGGGAAGTACCCTGAAATATGATTCATGGGCAGAACGTACTAAAATGACATCTCTGCTGTTTTGCCTCAGGACGGAGAATCTTCTCGATTCTAAGAACTGTGTTAGTCTACGTTATTCTTATCGATATCATGCACTGTAGTCTAGCCAGAGTACATTTTTTAAGAAAACATTCAATATTTTTTGAAGGATTCTTCAATTAAAGTTAATTTTAATAATAATACTTAATGTCTAACCTTAAAATATTTGTAATGCATTATAATATTCGAAATATTTTTTTCTTTATGAATAAAACAATAGAAACATTTTATGTCTGGGATCATATAACTTCGAAATATAATGATCAGGTCGATATAGGGCTCCTTTAATTTCTTTATAATAAGTGTTCGATGAACTAAGGATATTTTTAACAAATAAGCTGTTAAGTTTATTATCATTATAATTATTATTAAAATATTAATTATTATTATTATTATTATTTATTATTATTATTATTATTATTATTATTATTATTATTATTATTATTATTATTATTATTATTATTATTATTATTATTATTATTATTATTGATTATTCTTATTATTTTATTATTATTATTTATTTAGAGGCTTTTTTAGGCTTGAATTCTTTGTTTAAGCGAGCCTTCCTCATTCCATAATCTTCTATATGATTAAAATATTAGACATTTTCTTGATTATTTGTGCACAATATACATGAGGCGTAAAAATTGCTGACCAAATGTCTCTATTTTTTTCTCAAACAATTTATATTAAATAATTTTAGAAAATTTTCTTAAAATTTACCAAAATTCATAACACATATTACAAATATTTTGTTTTAATTTTTTGCACATATTTGTGATTAATTCCCGAAAAGAAAGACCGATTCACATGTTATCTGACATGATAAATTTATTGCTGTACATTTAACACTTCATAATGTATCTTTTAGGAAAATAGTCCATAAAAGTTATTTTTTCAAATAGAACCTTATCACTCCGCTTGTGGGCATCATATTTTTACGTTTTTTGCAGACTATCACTGGAGCGCGGGTCACGTAAAAATATGTATTTAGTAGACTTGTGGTGGATACCTGCTAACCACCACAAATCTACTAAATAAGTATAATTATATATATATATATATATATATATATATATATATATATATATATATATATATATATATGTGTGTGTGTGTGTGTGTGTGTGTGTGTGTGTGTGTGTGTGTGTGTGTGACATTATATGAGTGTTTTTTGCATTTTTCCTTTCAACAGGTTATGATTGTCGAGTTACTCGGTCTTTTGTTGCGTGATTTTTGTCTTCATTCAAATTCCTAACATGAGAAAGTCGTGTTTTGTCAATTTGAAGGTTGTATTTTTTATTGTTGAATACAAAATTAATAAAATTAGCCTTTGAAGAAATATGAGCTGACAGATTATTGGACTTTAATTTTAAAAATCGTTTATTTTGTGATTTCTTAAATATTGCTTTTCTAAGCATAAAGTATATATTAAAGTGTAAAATAAAAAAAAAGTTTCGTTTATACAAACAGAGTAGTTTTCGATTCAATGCGATTTTTCTGAATAACTAAACTTTCACGCGATTCACGAAGAAACGCCAGCTGCAAGCGTTAGTTGTCAATGAAGGTTACCCACATGCTAAGTGTTATCATAGTAATGTATAGCTACTACGAAGGATAGAAACGTAAAGGCTAGTTATTATATAAAAGACGATGATTTACAACTGCTAATATTGCATTAAATACTGGTGTATATTTTAAGGATAAATTTCTTATTTAAACGCATATCGATTTTAAAGATTTATGTAAAAATAGATAACATAATGATAAGAAAAAAATAATGAAAACTCTTCCAATCAAAATTATAAAATCGTACACTACAAAATTTAAAAGATGCAAACGATATATAATTTAAAGATTTACGTAAAAAGTAGATAATCGAACGTTAAGAAAAATTTAATGAAAACTTTTCCAGTCAAAATTATAATATACCACGCTACAAAAGTTAAAAGATGCAAAAATATTTAATTTAAAGATTTATGTAAAAAGTAGATAACCGAATGATAAGAAAAATATAATGAAAACTCTTCCAATCAAATTCATAAAATCCAATACTACAAAAATTAAAAGATGTAAACGATAATATTCTACATGATAATTTTATTAACATTAAGAATATAAGTCTAAATAAAAAAAACAATTGGAAATTACTGTATATTTTCACTGCTTCGTAAAAAATAAGAGAATGGTTTGTTTGTTTTTTTATACTTAGTATTTCTCCAGGATATTTTAATTGGTTTTTACTATTATTGTAAATTTTTATCAAACTCGCCATTCTTAGAAGTAATTTCATTTCTAATTACGAATTGTTTCTGCTAGAGCGGAAAAAATTTATACATTTAACAGTCTTCTAAGTGCATTAGTGTAACTAATATGTTACGTAAATATAAATAATTTTTATACTAAACTAATTAACTAACTAGTATAACTTAGTTTATTCTAAACTTAGTAAAAACTTTAATTATTATCACTTAAACTCGAACAATCTGACCTAATTTCGAAAGTAATTTTTACTTTAGTCACAGCTTGTACAGTAAAAGCATATAACTGGATTAAATATTTTCCTTCATTTAAACAATAACGGGTCTGTGAAATGTGCGTTATTAGTAAGCATTTAACTTTAATCCTATTTTCTGCATAATATTATATCTTCAATTTAGGTGTTAAACTTACACATCTTTGGTAGAAAAAAAAGTCGTGGTTGCTTATGAAATTAAGTCGTTGGGAAGAAAGTAAGTCATACATTTTACTAATGTATTTTACATTTATATAATTATATGATACTTTAAGTACATAAAAACTTTGAAACACAGTAAAAATTCAGTTATTAAAAATTAACATATTGTATTCTTGCCACGTACTAATACCTTTTCTGACAATTGATAACTGAGCGCAGGTGACGTACTAGTACGGGTTAGTGTAGCAACATGGTTTGTTTGTGGGTACAAAAATAATACAGGAAAGCGAAGCCGAATGTTCTTGTTTACTACATAAATTCTTTAAAAATTTAGACAAATAAAAACTAGTTTTTACATGAGTCGATCTGGAATCACAGAACGGGAAAAATTAAAACTATACTACTATTTATTTCATTTTTCATATTTATGATACTATTATAAATTGATAAACGAAAAAATATGTTTTTTTTGTTTACAAAAATCTTATGGTTGTTATTTATATATTTCTATTAATATATATTTTTATTTATATCATTTTTTAAATATATTTCAATATAAAATTCGAAAAGTTTGGTTAAAAAATTAAATAATTTTTGATTTATTGAGATATAACTGATTTACGAGCAAAACGCCCGCTCCCGGTACAATTAATCTGCAAAATGTACACGTACACAATTTGTTAAATCATATTGAACATTTCAATGTAGGTAGGTCAATAATACTCTATTTCACTTACAGTTCATAAATCAAAATCTTTATGTAGCAGACTTATTTTCCTTTACTGAAGGGTTAAATATAAATTCTCAATATAAACTTTAATTTCAAATTAATTATTTAAACCTTTTATTCGATGATATTAACGCATGGGGACTTCTACTTTCAAATTCAATCAATCATTGAATACCAGTTTGACTGAGATAAAATTATCTTAATTAAAAATACATGATTTTTTTGTCTAATAATTACGTTCTAGAAACAATTTCTGAATCCCACATAAATTTATAAACTAATCTATTTGTAGTACTTTTGTTTTTGCACAAAATTACAACACAAATTGTTTTTTTAATATGGACAGCAAAATCACGTTTAACTTACAATATTACCAAAAATTTTCACTTTAATGATATGAAATTTGATACGGCATATAATCACTTATTTTTTAAGGAACAAACTTGCAAGTTTCCATAAGTGAACATTCCCATGATTCACTGTAAGAATTGTATATATATGTATATATATATATATATATATATATATATATATATATATATATATATATATATATATATATAT
Organism: Pardosa pseudoannulata; assembly: GCA_032207245.1. Lineage (NCBI taxonomy): Eukaryota > Metazoa > Arthropoda > Arachnida > Araneae > Lycosidae > Pardosa > Pardosa pseudoannulata. The sequence continues at coordinate 29,675,547 of CM063511.1, read as the reverse complement.
ATATATAT
>CM063511.1:29645539-29670539 GCA_032207245.1 Pardosa pseudoannulata | reverse complement strand
TTTAGAATTTCTTAGCAACAAATATAATTAGACATGTGTATGGATTGCCAGACTTTTTGGATTCATGTAGGTAATATATATTATTTCTTTCCATTAAAGATATTAATTAAGAATATATCGATTACTTATATATATATATATATATATATATATATATATATATATATATATATATATATATATATATATATATATATATATATATGTATATATATATATATATATATATATATATATATATATATATATATATATATATATATATATATATATATATATATATATATATATATATATATATATATATATATATATATATATATATATATATATATATATATATATATATATAGATATATATATATGTATATATATATATGTATATGTATATATATATATATGTATATGTATATTTATATATATATATATATATATATATATATATATATATATATATATATATATATATATATATATATATATATATATATATATATATATATATATATATATATATATATATATATATATATATATATATATATATATATATATATATATATATATATATATATATATATATATATATATATATATATATATATATATATATATATATATATATATATATATATAGATATATATATATATATATATATATATATATATATACATACATATATATATATATATATATATATATTATATATATATATATATATATATATATATATTTATATATATATATATATATACACACATAAATATATATATATATATATATATGTATATGTATATATATTTATATATATATATATATACATATTTATATATTATATTTATATTATTTTATAAAAGTCAATTTTTTTGTATAAACTCACATTAAAAAATGTTTTTAAGCTTAAATTTTTCTGTAAGGTACTTCTTTAATCTGTAGGTCCCCATTTTAATGGCGACCTACAGATAATAATTGCCTTCTAGGTTCCACTTGTTATTCACCGAATTAAATTAGCTTTGTAACTCAAAAATATATAAATCATTTCATTTATACATTTTTAAAAATGTAAATATGCATCACAAAAATATCAATATAATCTATACTTTTTTTAATATGTCTTTATAAGTTTAACTAGGATACATGTTAAAATTACCAATATTACTAGTATTAAGACATCTTAAAAGGAGAGAGTATGCATTGATGTTATCATTTTAATTATGAGATTCAGATTTATTATAATAGTTTGATACTTAATGGATTTTACTTTTTGATGAGAAATATGTATGCAGAAATTTGTATATGTTTCGGAATATAAGCCTAAATTTGCACGATCTAAATTTTTCAATTTAAATTAAAATAAATTTACTTCTCTTTCAGATAGATAAAATATCAAACGTACTGAAAAAATGTTATAAATTATTTTAGTAAAAATTAAAAATGAATGTAAAAACAGCTTCAATATATTCTCAATCTCCTAAATTTCCCCACAGTTTAGTCGTAAAAAAGTGTGAAAATCCAATATATATTTCGAGAGAAAGGGAATTCCTTTCAATAGGTTACATCATTTTAAAATAGGGTATAGCAGTGAAACATTGAATCAGATAGTGACTTGACTTATCTCTCTTTAACTCTCATGAAATATGGAAAGAAAAACGTTTCACTTTCCAGTTGCTAGAGGCATTTCATTTTGAAAATATTTTGTTTGAAGTATGTTATGAAAAGCAGGGAATATATTTCTCATATGCGGTTAAAACAGTGAAGGCAAACCATGCGCGTGCATAAAAATTTATCAAAAAGAATCTCGGTATGTTTTGAAAAGGGTAACCCCTTATTTTATCGTTGAGTAAAAATAAAAAATTTTTCCTGCTTCAAATTCTACTTATATTGTGTTTTTTTTGGGATATAAAGGAATAAAAAATTATTGTTTTATTATAAGGTTTATATGTCCCTGAAGGTCAAAACAAAAAATGTTTTTCTAGCAATCATATTTAAGTTCTGGTATAAGTGGCATATAAATGCAGCAAAAAATGAATTTCTTATTAAACACAAATATAATCTATGTATTGCAGATTCAATACAGTGAAAAATACTGATACTTTTTGATAACCTTTTTGAATTTATTAACTTTAGTAGGGAAATGTGTGAATACATTCATAATTTGTAATTCTAAACTAACCTAGCACTGCAATAGAATAAAATTACACTACTTGTCAAATAGAATATAATTGACTATTATTCAATAGATCTACGTATTGGAATTCAATTTTTATTTGTTATAGCATTCTATATTATAAACAATGTACTTTGGTTTTTAGTTTTGACTGGTACGGTCTACTTTTTGCAACATGAAGGCTAATGAGACCGGGACCTACAGATTAAAGCCAATTCCGTACGGATATGAACATCTATGCCACTGTGGGATTCGAACCCACGCTCTCTGGTACCGAAGGCCAGCACACTAACCAATCGGCCATCGTTCGGCCAATGTACTTTGAATTAATGTTATGTAATTAAAAATACTGTGTTTCCTCTCCATTTTGCATTTCATGTTTTGCAGTTTCAGTGCTTCACGGGTTTTTCGAAAATATTCATCAAAAATTAAAAATATGCAACAATGTCCGCAGCCACATTGTGGAAAAAAGCGTTGTTTCATGTTGATGACCGCAAGAGAGGGATCCCTGTATGTCAAACCAAGAGATGAGTTGACTCAGATTATATACCACAGATTCTTGAGATAACAAATTCTGCAAGTGAGAAAGAATATGAAGAAGAAGATGAAGAACAAACTGAAAACCCTGGAGGATCTTCAACACCTGTGCCACATGGCAAGAATTTGCTCAAGACATTGACGACAATATGGTTCGAGCTGTTGAGTTCAGCAACCGCGTTGACGGGGTTATGTCCTTGTACAGGGAAATTTTGAAGGAAAGGGAAAAACAAAGACAACAACTACCCACCCCCATGTTTCTCTTCAATGTCCCAAGGTTTCTCTCTCCAGGCTCTACCGTCACCGTCTCCAGTAGAAGAGACTCCGAGTGACTTCTCTCACTGATTACTTCGAGTCAAGTGAGAACTCTCCTCCGCCACCAACAAGACTCTTCGCCTCTCTCAAGCGCAATGTTGATTAATGCTTATTACTCTATAAGGTATTGTAATTAACCTTATTAATTAGCACTGACAAGTTTCAGTAAATACGTAAACTGTTGTAATTTTTGACTTAGATTTGTAAAATATAAATGCTGTTTACATATTTAAATTATTTGTGTACCTGCATAAACGAAAATTCCTAAGGGCAAATCCTACTTCGCGGTTTTTAAGCTTTAACAGAATGTTTTGGTCCCCACTGACCGCGAAAAACGAGGGATCATTGTATATATTAAGGAAACAATGAAAAATGCATTTTATAATACATGGTTCCATATAATATCCAACTGGATAATGAACAACCTATTCTTTAAATTTCTTAAATATTTCTGGGTTTCATAACCATTCACTTGTTGTCTAAATGCATAACTAAATTGACTATATAACAAAAACTATCAGAACCTTACTATAGTGAATAAGTAGTTAAATATACTTAAGTAGAAAAGATACTCTATGTTGAAATTTAAGTACTGAATAATGTTAATATTTAGACACAAAATATGTTTAATATATGACCCAAAATTAATTTTATTTCAAAAGGAATGTTTCATAATTAAACTTAAATGAAGGCATTTTTTCATAAGATTTACCGATAGCTTAATATATAAAAAAGAATACCGTACATTTAAAACATTATACTATTAATATTAGATTGTTATAAGTAATACACAGTTTACTAACTAGTAATGTAATTACTGAATAATATTAATATTTAGGCACAAAATATGCTTAAAAAATATGACCCAAGATTGATTTTATTTCGCAAGGAATTTTTCATAACGAAACATAAATAAAGACATTTTTTATAAGACTGGACGATAGCATAATACATTACATAGAAAAACGTCAATTTAAAATATTGTACTATTTATATTAGACTTTTATAAGTATTACACAGATTACTGACTAATTACTTGATTACTGAATAATTTTATTATTGAGACACAAAATATTTTTAAAATATGACCAAAGATTGATTTTGTTTAGGAAGGAGTCTTTAATAAGGAAACATGTATAAACGTATTTCTCATAAGACTTGACGATAGCTTAATATAGAAAAAAGAAAACAGTACATTTAAAATGTTATACTATTAATATTAGACTATTATAAATAATACACAATTTACTGACTAATAATTTAATTACTGAATAATTTTAATATTCAGTCACAAAATATGTTTAAAATATGACCCAAAATTGATATTATTTCGCAAGGAATTTTTCATAACGAAACATAAATAAAGACATTTTTTATAAGACTGAACGATAACATAATATAAAATCGTACATTTAAACATTATATTATTAATATTAGACTGTTGTAAGTAATATACAGTTTACTGACTAATAATTTAATTACTGAATAATTTCAATATTCAGTCACAAAATGTGTTTAAAATATGACCTAATGTTGATATTATTTAGCAAGGAATTTTTCGTAAGGAAATATAAATAAAAGCATAATATTTGACAATAGAATAGTATATAACAAAGAAAACAGTACATTCGAAATATTATACTATTAATATTAGACTGTTATATGTAAGACACAATATTACATATAACAGTCTAATTTTTCCAGTGATATATTAAAATGAAAATAAAAAAACACACATTTGGTAAAACAAATTACAAATAAAAATCAAGGGTTTAACAACTACTCAAATATTATATCAGAGATATAAAAAAATTGTAATGCCCTAAGAAGTATAGAATTTTATCGTGCAGGAAAAAATGAATCGATGACTAACATAAAATGTTTCTGTTAATGTGAAAATCAAAAGTTAAATCAAATTCTAATGCTTGGAATTTTAATGCAGTGCTTCAAAAAGCATATATGTGAAATACATTATCTTGTGAAATATTTCACAAACTTATATTATTCAGAATAATATTGGCTGTAAAAACACTTTGCACTTACTTTTAATTAAAAAAAAATTGAAAACTTGTCTCTACATATTACATGTATAGAAAATAAAATCTTATATATGTTCAGTAAGGATTTTAAAATTATTCAAATCCGTTAAATCTATTGACGTATGGAATACTAATTATTAATTTGTGCATTAGAATAAATTAGGTTTCCTAACAACAAAATAGAAAACTCTCTAAAAATTATATGTTTAAAATCTTCCGCTAATGCATGTGCTAATTACTCTTATAATTTATTCACTTGGGTCTGGAGTGAGTTATTTTTCTAAGCTTAACTTTACACGCCCAAAAATCTCTATATGAATTTATAATAGCTAGCACTTACACTTAATGCAATTAGTGGTATGAGATATTAAAATATAAAGGCAAAGTCTGAACCAAAATTCGAGCTATTTTACATTGTTTGATCATGACAACATAAAAAAACAGCTAAATAATAAATAGCTAAACATGTGAGGGTATTCAATAAATGTATTTACCAAAATCCCTTTAAAGCAGTAATGTAATGAAGTGTATTTTCAGTAAAGAAGTCCCATTTTTACAGGTTTTTATTTTACCAGTGTATATTTATGTTCAATAAGATCTTAATAATTTATTACCATATTTTTTAATTAGCACATTGTATGCGGGACATTGTATGAGGATTGAACTAAAATTAACAACCTATAAAAACTTATGACCTAATAATGCTGTATAACATAGTAAGTTTAAATATACAATCTAATATTTGAAATGTAAGTTTTCTGATTTATTTTTATTAAAATGATAACTGAAAGTGAAAAAAAAAAGTAATAAAAGCCAAAAACAGCATTTAGCGTATATGCAATATATATGTACTTTAGTGTATATTCTATTCTATGCATTTTTGCGAAATATATCTGCATAAATATATATAATATAATTTTTATTTATATTTAACCGGAATAAAGCACTATACTGGGACCTTAAACTGCTATTTTAAACTATAAATATGTACATTCATATTATATACGTGTGTTTTTGAAAATGCAATATCAAATTTCAACTCATTTTAAATATTATTATAAATAATTTTAACTTTTTTTAAAATTATTAATATATACTATACTTCACTCAAATTTACATTTTATAAAATAGGTAATTCCTTAAGACGTCAGAAATAAAACTATTTTTTATTAGAGAAATACATTTTTCATAAAGTATTTATTCTGAATACTGAAATCATGTAGAATATTTATATTGGACTCTAAGAAGATACATTTCTATTTATTAAAAAGAAGATTTCTTTACTTATTGGTAAGTTGTCCTGAATTAACTTGATTTAAATTATACTCCAAGTTCAAGTGATTAGAATATTAAAAAAATGTTTAAACAAATAAACTAATGTATTTTATTCATATATTCAAGAATAATCTTAATTGAGTTGAAGTAAACTGATTCAAAACCACTTCAATATATTCTTAAATATATTTTCTTTTTGCAACTAATTTTAAGGGTACATTTATTAAATATGTAAAATATAATATTAGATGTATTTTTATGTCCATTTTTTCCATTTGTAAACAAAGCAACATAAATACAACAAAATGAATAATTATTTGTAAACTAAAATTGTTTGATATGTATGCATACACAAGTCGATATACCAATTAGGTTTTAAAAAATTAAAATATTCTATCGTGAATATCATTTAAATTTAATTAACATTTATTTTTTGATGAACAGTGTTTCAGTAATTTGAGCTATGAAAAATACATTAGCTAATATCAAGTGTACTTTTTTTGAGCGGTTCATTAAAAAGAAATTCAGAACTTCATATTTTTAGATTTCTTGAGATTAAAATTCAGATAATTATTTTCAAAAAATGCAACATCATATATTAAGTTCACATAGGGCTCTATATAATAAAACTTGTCAAAAATATTCCTTCAACTCTTTATTTTACATTTGGCTACATAATTATCTTCTTTATTCAACAGAAAAAAAGCTAATATATTTATAATTCATGCAGTATACTGTCAGACAAATTATAATAAACGAATAAAAATAGTTTAACCATTGATTGAATATGCATAAAAAATATGCAATACTTTCCCTTACTTCTGGATACTAGATTTTTCCATTACGTAGCTAAGATGATAATAAAAGAACCATTTTCGTTGCAAAAATATATAAAGTCGTTATTTTTTTTTCGAGTAGATTTTTAACCCGTCAAGCTTTCATTACGTATCACGATATCATAAATCAATTCTTTTTGTGTTACTCAAAATATCTCACTTCAACTTCTGGCAGATATCCAGGAAATCTTATTGCCATTGAATTTGCATAATTTGGCCGTACATATTCCAAGTCATCCGTCTTGCTTGTATTTTTAAACGCTTAAATCTGTGTTCTTGATGATAGCGAAGGCAAAAAGATAAACGACAATTGACATCTGCTGATCCCCAATCAGGTATGATTAAATGCGTTTGGTAACGAGAAAATGAGCCAGTCATCAACCTGAAGGTTTGCCTTTTTTCGTTATGAGATGTCAGTTTTTTTCTACTTTATTTCGTCAAGTCGAGGCAAAGAAATATGAGCACGAAATAAAAGTTAGTGCTTGCCATAATTAATGTTGTTTTCCACTTTTACTTTAATATCCTTTTTTTATCTTCTTGTTTTTAAATATGTTTTCCTCCCTGAAACATCTTGCTAATTTGAAAAACTGCTTGATATATAGTGTACGTAATTAATGTTGCTTTTGATTTTTATTCAGTTGCTATGTGAAAGAGGTTTTTATTTAGTGGTTGTGTAGGTAAGTTTAGTGGTAAGGAATATTTAATTTAGGGTTACAAGTAATAGTGTTATATTCTTTTTAAAATAATGATGTTCATACTTAAAATGTTTATGGGTATATTATATTTAAAATTAATAGTTAAAATTTAAAACAAGCTTTTTTAATTTTTGTTCCTCAAATTTCCTAAATATATGGCTATTAAATGAAATATTTCTTTAAACATGTAAAATGCATACTTTTTCCTTAATTATGTACTAACACTAAATTATTTTAGAATGTAAACTTATATAAAGTATTACTCCTTAAATTATAAAATAAATATTTCAGAACAAAATATTTACTCTAAACTACTACGAAAATTCTTTTTTGTAAACTGAGGTAGTTTTTCATTTTGTATAAATTTTAATTTTCCTTTTAAAGTATATTTCAAAATATAAGTCGTTATTTAATATGTAACAAATATTCCCTTTTTTATTTATCAAACGTAATCCATATAAATTATATTAGCTACATTTAAAAGAGTTAATATTTATAAAATTTATATAAAATATATGACATAAAAAAGAATTTTTACACTATAATTCAAGTCTTGTGTATTTCAACCGTTGTAAAATTCGGCAAATGCAAATATATCTTCAATTTTTAATAATTTTATACAATAATTATTAAAAACATTTTTAATTTTTACTAAATGCTAAACTACACAATATCCATTTTTTATATTTAGTTAATAGAAAACTTTTAAAATTTTAAAGCATCAAGCTTTTTAATTATAAATTTTGGTGGTGTATGAAAATGTATTCTTTTAAATACAAGAATATTTGATATAATGGGATAGTAAACTGATATTTGTGTTTCACTGAATTTTATTTAACAGGTTGTTTTGTTAGAGTTGTGTATAATTAAAACTTTTCACAATAAAATAGAGCAATATTTTGTTCTATAAATTTTTTACCTAACTTTGTATCAAAACACATCATTTAACACGTTTATTAAGCATATTTTATTAAACGTTGAGATGAATTATTTCAAAAACTGTAAAGTAATAAACTTAAGACATATAAATCTATATTATTAGACCAATAATTCAGATCTCTTATAAGTGTTGTATTAGTACGATGCTTTAATTTTATTTTTTGGTTGATAATAGAAAAATTAATTTGCGAAAAGTAAAATTTTAGTATTTCCAAATTTAAGGTTTAATTTAAAAAGACCAAAGATTTTATCAGTAATAATCTTTCAACAATGAGCACTCATGTCAAATATAAATTTAATATTTCTATACTGTATAAATAGAGTTAAATTTTGTATTTGAAAATGACAACAATCAGCAAAACTATTGTGTAAAGATTATTGTAAAAATGACATAAATTTGTGGATACGTTGTAGATCTGGTGATACAAAGAACACGATGATGATTAGATGAAAATATGGTAATACAAAGATTTCAACCTTTTTTCCTCTTAGTGTAGTCTCCTAGTTTAAATAATAAAAATTAACTTAAAATAATGTTTCAAGAAAGGTTTATCAACAGTTACAAGTTATAAATGTTAGTCTTACTGTAGTTAAATAGATTCATTTATTATTTATAACTCTCGGTAGCATAGGGAATTCTAAATTTGTCCCCGACTACTAGAAGAATAAATAAGACTATTCAGTAAATGATGAAGTATTGTGCACCTTAAAAAAATCCCCCTTCATTGTCATATATATATATATATATATATATATACATATATATATATATATATATATATATATATATATATATATATATATATATATATATATATATATATATATATATATATATATATATATAAGTTTGTGTGTGTGTATAGTTGTGATCCGGTGTTAAGGCGAATGGAAAACAGTATTCTTGATAATAAGTGTATTCAATGATCACTTCTTCTAAAAGCAAAACCTGCGCCATTTTCATTATTCGTGGCAGAGAGACGCGTAGAGTGTTTACAGTTCCGTGTCCATTCGCTGACTGATCTTATTTGTTTGCAAGCTCATCAAATAGTTCAAAAACGCTTCCGCCTGACCGGACAATCCTAAAAGCTTACGCGATCGTGGGTCTTTTTCATTTATTTTATTATTATAAAAGATTTTCCATGTTAAAATCACTTTATATAATATATAATATACAAGCCTATTACTGTTTTTGTAATATATATAATATTATGCATTGGTAAAAATATTTTCTATAATTAAATACTTTAATTAAAAAATAAATATTTTAAGTGTGATGCTGTAGCAGGCAATTTATTTAATGCAAAATATAAATAGCTATCACAGAGTAATAACCGACATTTTAATGTATGGAAGATGAGTACAAGATAAATTCAAGTGAGAATTTCATAAAAGCTAAACGACCCTAAAGACATTGTCCTGTTTCAACGCTGTAAATCCAAAAATTGTAAATTGTTTCTAAATATATTACAAATTGGACCGTTTTGATAGGAAAATATAGGAAAATATCTTAAAAAATACATGACACCAGCAGGCGTACAGTAATCATAAACGTAATTAGATTGAATTGAAATTTTCACTCTGCCTGTATACGGATCCGATCCTGGGCTTTCTCGGACAGGCACTCGTTGTGCTGACTACTGTGCCACAGATACTCTAATTGTGTAGGGTTTCAAGCGGCAGTTTCATAATCTCATGATTCACGCAATTCCGGATTTTTTTTATAAAATGCATTTTCAATCTGATCAAATCGTGAATATTCAAATCAACTTAATTATATACACTAAATATCCTGAAAATATATATATATATATATATATATATATATATATATATATATATATATATATATATATATATATTTATATATATATATTATATATAATATATATATATATATATATATATATATATATATACACAGAGAGAGAGAGAGAGAGAGAGAGAGAGAGAGAGAGATAGTATAATATAAAAATAATTGATTCGGTTATGCCATAAGAGATTAAGTGTAAGTTCATAGAACTAAAGTTCGGCCTTTTGATATGTTTGAATAAGATATTTTCTTATTTCTGATCAAATAACACCGTAAATTAAACGATATATAATGTCTTAGTTTAGCCTATTATTTGAATACGACGCATCATTTAGGACTGCATGCAAAGAAATTTTAGATAAACTATTTGAATTGCGTATTATTTTAAGTGTTCCCTTTGTTGAAGAGGGCATTCATCAGAAAAGCGTAAACAAAGGTATTCGCTCCTATAATAAAGGTGTGAATACAAAATTCTTGTTTGCCAGAACAAAATCAATTTTGTTTGAATGAATCCCGGTAAGATATTTTAGTATTCGTTGAGAATTTTCTTTAATAAATAATGTTTGAAAAGAGCTTGGAATCGTGATAAATTGCACTCTTTGTTTAAAAAACGATCCATTATTTACAAAGCTTTTGAAATTCGAATAAAGATCTATGAAATATTTCGTAGCTACTTTATTGTTTAATTTTTTTCAGTGTTGCTACTAAGACTAAAAAATTATTTTTTTAAGCAATTTACTTTTTGATAATACTAATTAAAATGTATTTAAAATTATTTTGTAAATAAAATTTAAAACAAAAATAATATTTTTTATAGCAATGAAAAAAAATGTTAGTTTATCTATGAAATATTTCGTAGCTACTTTTTTTCAGTGATGCTACAAATACATAATGACAACGAATTTGGAAAAATCTATGATTATAAAGCTCTGAAAGGTATTTAAACTTTAAAGCTAATAGAGGGAATTCTGATTAATATCTGGTATTTTCAGAATAAAGTACAAAAATTTTCGATTACTTTACAAAGTTTAATTTCTTTCGACAAAACACGAAAAATCGTCTTAAATAAACTGAAAAATATCATATCAATATACATATTCTACGTAGGATATACTATAAACTATGATGATTAATATTAAAATAATTATGATACCATTATAATAAAAGTATATTTTTATTAGCACAAATCTACTTATTTCTCATGTATTTTCCATATAATTAAAATAAATTTTCAAAGTGTACAAAAAACTGTATTAAAAAGTTAAACTATTATAACTACCCTAAAATATTAATTCTAAAATTCTTAAAAATCGGTAGCGTGTTGAGTTCTAAAGTTTGGAAAAAGTATTCATCAGAGACTAAACAATTTTTGAATGTATAATTCAGACTGCAAGATTTCAAAGAAATCCATTCAAGAAAATATATTTCCAACGAATTTAGTAAAAACTATGATTATAAAGCTCTCAAAGATCTTTACACTTTAACGCTAATAGTGGGAATTTTAATAATATGTGGTACTTTCAGAATGCGGTACAAAAAATGTCGATTACTTTACAAAGGTTAATTTCTTTCATCAAAACATGAAAAATTGTCTTACGTAAACTGAAAAGAAAATCCTACCTATATACATATTCTATGTAGGATATACTATAAACCATGATGATTAATATAAAAGTAATTAAGATACCATTATATTAAAAGAAAAATTTTATTAGCACAGAAGCACTTCTTTCTCCTGTTCTTTTTCTATAATTATAATAAATTTTCAAAGTGTACAAAACACTGTATTAAAAGGTAAAACAATTTCACCAACGTAAAGTATTAATTGAAATATTCTTAAAAATCAGTAACTAGTTGTGTTCTAATGTTTAGAAAAAATATGCATCAGAGACTAATTCATAAGACATCAGAGTATCGCAGATATAAAAAATAATTAATGTATATTAATCCTGTAAATAAATATTTTTTTCCGAAATTTCTATTCGTTAAAAAATATTTACAAAATTATTTTAAACTACCTATCCTGGGTCTTTATTTTCATTAAATATAAAAAAAAGTTTTTGGGAAAATAGGTTTTAATCATTTTCGTGATTATGAACTTTTAAAAAAAGTATAATTTCTAATAAAACAAGTAATTCATAAGAAATGTATTTTACAACCAATCCTAACTTAATTTTAAATAAATACATAAATGTTCATTTTTATATTACATACAAATTTCTTGAAAAATATTCATATTGCATAAAAGTATAGTTTCAATTATATATAGGATATAATTTCTAGTAAGAAAATTTTCATAATATGCTTTTAAAAACTTAGCTTGCATAAATGTAATTTTAGTTATTAATTTAAACCTTATCTGATAATAGGTTAGCTCAAGTGTAAAATTAACAGCAATTATGCTAAATTAAAGGGATGAAAGATTATGTTACGATCAATTTTCAATCAAATTTATCGCATTGCGGTGTACGATTACTTAGAAATTTCGAAGCTAAGGAAATTTATGTAGAAGGTTCCACATCGATTTTATCTCACCTTATCAAGTTGAAAAGCTATTGAATTCAAGATACGCACTCGGACTGATTTGATATTTTATTTCTACAATTTTTTTTCAAAACGAGTTGAAATTTACTTTAACCGTAATGAAGTATTGTTGTTAAACATTTTTTATTGTAAATGATTAATAATCAAAAAGTACATAAAGGAGATTATTTTTAAAAATTAATTTTATTAAGAGTTTAGGATTTTTTATTAACCCATCATTGAAGGTAGATAGTAAGAAGCAATTTTATATTAAAAAAAATAGATAAACTTTATACATTAAATAATTAAAGTTTTACTGCAGGAATAATCTTTCTAACCGCTTTTTCTGTATTCTCTTTAAACACTTAGATATAAAGGATTTTCTAGATCAATTTTCAATCAAAATTTTTGCATTGCAGTATCCGATTACCTTGAAAATTTGAAGCTAAGGAAATTTATGTAGAAGGTTCCACATCGATTTTACCTCACCTTAAAAAGTTTAAAAGTTTAAAAGCTACTGAATTCATGATACGCACTCGGACTGGTTTGATATTTTATTTCTACATGTTTTTCAAAAGGAATTGAAATTAACTTTAGCTTGAATGAAGCATTGTTGTTAAACAGTTTTTATTGTGAATTATTAATAACCAAAAAGAACTGAAACGAGATTGTTTTTAAATATGTATTTTATGAATTTTTTTGGATTTTTTTATTAATCCATTATTGAAGACAGATAGTAAGAAGCAATTTTATATTAAAACATTAGATAAATTTTATATATTAAACAATTAAAGTTTTCACATCGACTTTATTTTGCCTTATCAAGTTGAAAAGCTATTGAAAACACGATGCACACTCGGACTGATTTCATATTTTATATCTACAATTTTTTTCAAAATAAGATGAAATTTACTTTAACCGAAAGTATTTTTGTTAAACAATCTTTATTGTAAATGATTAATAACGAAAAAGAACGAAACCGAGATCATTTTTAAACACACATTTTATTAAGAGTTTGGGATTTGTTATTAATTTATTATTGAAGATAGATAGTAAGAAGCAATTTTATAGTAAAAAAATAGATAAACTTTAGATATTAAATAAAATTTTTGCAGGCAGGAATGATCTTTCTTAATCGCTTATTCTGTATTCTCTTTTAGCACTTAGATATAAAGGATTTTCTAGATATATTTTCTAGATCAATTTTCAATCAAAATTTTCGCATTGCAGTATCCGATTACTTTGAAATTTCGAAGCTAAGAAAATTTATGTAGAAGGTTCCACATCGATTGTACCTCACCATATCTAGTTTAAAATCTAATGAATTCACGATACGTACTCGGACTGATTTGATATTTTATTTCTACAATTTTTTTTTTCAAAACTAGTTGAAATTTACTTTGACTGGAATGAAGCATTGTTGTTAAACAATTTTTATTGTAAATGATTAACACTAGAATTACGGAAGGGGTCATTTTGACACCTAGCGAACTTTTATCTCTGACAGCTCTTTTATTTTTTTTGCAAATATCTTAATCCTTTCTTGAGTTTTCTTAAATCATTGTGATTTACGAAATACTAAAGATTTCAAGGTAATCGTATTTTTATTTTAGTCCTAACAAATGATTCTACCTAGAAATACGGGAGAATATATACTGAAGTTGAAGATAAGTATAAACATCATAATGACTCTTTTACTATTTTATTAGCAGAACTGGAAGCATTCATACCATTGTTGTACGTAAGGGGGCATTAGCCGACAAGGGCTTACCAATTCTTAATTTGTGGTGCAAGACTTGGGAACCAAAGTTTTTTCATGACACTATGAGTAGAGATAGGTTTAAGGAAGTTATGAAATGTCTTCTTTTTGAAAATAAACTAACAAGGTCTTCACGTTTGCAGTGTGATAAATTTACACTAGTATCCGAGGTATGGAATACTTTTATAGAAAACTGTAAGCTTTGCTACAAACCAAATGAAAACATTACGTTTGATGAACAGTTATTCCCTACAAAAACAGTTTGGCGTTATTTCAGTATATGCCTAACAAGCTCGATAAATTAGGAATAAAATTTTGGCTAGCAGTAGATGTTAGGACAAAATACATATTAAATGGATTTTCAAAATTTAGGAGACAACTTAGTAAATCATTTAATTGATCCTACATACCTGCAAAATCTGTATATTTTTAAAAACAAACTGTGGTTGTCATAATTTGAGTTATTTTAATTTATTTTTCACACGTATATTATATCATATAGAGAAATATCCAGATATCTTATCAAGGGGTTAAAATGACACCCGCCTTAATTATAGGTATACAAAGACCAAATAGGTATACAAGTAACCGCTTCATTATGTATTCTCTTTTAACAGTTTGTAGATATAAATGACTGTCTAGATATAAAAGTGAAATAAATGTTATTTTAACAAATAAAATAATAATTATACATAAAAAGGCCTTAACCATAAACAGGCAATGGGTAAGACCAACTAAAAGTACTTTAGAAATGTTACAGTTTCAGGGCTGGTCATTTCAGTGCCAAAACCGTCAAGGCAATAACGTTCAGTCCAAAGTCATTTAACAGCAAACTGTAATTAACCCATGGCGCCAACCAATAGTGGGACGGAATTCTCCGTTTAAACAGAGATTAATCGCGGTTAGCTTGAAATAATTTTTAGTGAGACCGGCTCTCAATAATGCATTTAATACTACATATCCATGACACCTAGCGAATTTTTATCTCTGACAGCTCTTTTATTTTTTTTTGCAAATATCTTAATCCTTTCTTGAGTTTTCTTAAATCATTGTGATTTACGAAATACTAAAGATTTCAAGGAAATCGTATTTTTATTTTAGTCCTAACAAATGATTCTACCTAGAAATACGGGAGAATATATACTGAAGTTGAAGATAAGTATAAACATCATAATGACTCTTTTACTATTTTATTAGCAGAACTGGAAGCATTCATACCATTGTTGTACGTAAGGGGGCATTAGCCGACAAGGGCTTACCAATTCTTAATTTGTGGTGCAAGACTTGGGAACCAAAGTTTTTTCATGACACTATGAGTAGAGATAGGTTTAAGGAAGTTATGAAATGTCTTCTTTTTGAAAATAAACTAACAAGGTCTTCACGTTTGCAGTGTGATAAATTTACACTAATATCCGAGGTATGGAATACTTTTATAGAAAACTGTAAGCTTTGCTACAAACCAAATGAAAACATTACGTTTGATGAACAGTTATTCCCTACAAAAACAGTTTGGCGTTATTTCAGTATATGCCTAACAAGCTCGATAAATTAGGAATAAAATTTTGGCTAGCAGTAGATGTTAGGACAAAATACATATTAAATGGATTTTCATATTTAGGAAAAGATAAAATGAAATGATCAAAATTTAGGAGACAACTTAGTAAATCATTTAATTGATCCTACATACTTGCAAAGTCTTTTTAAAAACAAACTGTGGTTGTCATAATTTGAGTTATTTTAATTTATTTTTCACACGTATATTAATCTCTATATAACAGTATCATCTCTATATAATAGTAATCTCTATATAATAGTATCATATAGAGAAATATCCAGATATCTTATCAAGGGGTTAAAATGACACCCGCCGTAATTATAGGTATACAAAGACCAAATAGGTATACAAGTAACCGCTTCATTATGTATTCTCTTTTAACAGTTTGTAGATATAAATGACTATCTAGATATAAAAGTGAAATAAATGTTATTTTAACCCTCCGAGTGGAACACATCGAGAAAAAAGTCTCCAAAATATACGCTAAAGGTTAACTGTGTCAGTGGCTAAAACGTTCTATGATTTTTCCTTCACCCTTTGTCGACTAGAATGGAATACGGGAAACCCACCCTCGTTATTGTCCCTTTAGTTCCGGTTATAAATAGATATATAAATAGATATTATAGATTGCTAATTTTTAACACATAAAGATCGTCGAGTCTCGAAGATCATCCCATAAGAAATAATGGATTCTAAAATTACAAATAAAAATATTCTTTGACAGACTTATTTATATTTTTTACGAAAGTCATCCAAGATATTTAAGTGGTGCAATTAGAGATACATCTGTTACCGCGAAATTGAGATTTACAGAGCCACTCTCCTACCGCAAAAGTCCATGGGGGGGGAGGAAGCACTAAAGCAAAAATATACATTACATCCATTTTTGGAGCGTTTTTGGAGGTCGAAAATTGTACATTTTTAAGACTTCATCAGTTTGGCGGAATTATGCTTGTGAACCGCTTAGAGGGTTAACAAAATAAAATAATAATTATACATAAAAAGGCCTTAACTATAAACAGGCAATGGGTAAGACCAACTAAAAGTACTTTAGAAATGTTACAGTTTCAGGGCTGGTCATTTCAGGGCCAAAACCGTCAAGGCAATAACGTTCAGTCCAAAGTCATTTAACAGCAAACTGTAATTAACCCATGGCGCCAACCAATAGTGGGACGGAATTCTCCGTTTAAACAGAGATTAATCGCGGTTAGCTTGAAATAATTTTTAGTGAGACCGGCTCTCAATAATGCATTTAATACTACATATCCATTATACTTTCTCCGTTTCCGTAATATGACGTTATAATCAAAATATTGCTCATCGCTGAAACTCGTAAATAATATGTTTTATTAAGCAGTTGATCTCAGAATAGTGGGTCTTCATGTTTAAAATATTATTTGTGTTTATGATAAAAAACGAAATAAATAGGAATAAATTAAAATTAAATGCAAATATAACAATAGTCTAGACGCCTACAACCTTATAAATTAATGACATGGTTACACAACACTAAAGTCTAGTATTAGTACATGGCTTATTATTAAGAAAGAATTCGTTCCTATCGTGAATTTTTAAACCATTACCTTAAAAGTAATTTTAGCTATTAATTTAAACTTTATCTGATTATGGTTTAAATGCTAGTATAAAATTAATTAGCACAAATTATGTGTAATTACAAAGAGCAGAGCTTCTGTTATTATCGATTTTCAAGCAAACATTTCGAACTGCGTTATACGGTTACGTTAAAACTTCCGGATTTAGGAAATTTATGTGGAGGCTCCACATCGATTTTACCTTGGGTTATCGCGCTGAAAAGCTTTTGAATTCATGATACACACTGGAATGATTTGATATTTTATTTCTCCAATAAATGCATGAGGAACGCGGTGAACTTTGCCTTAACCGGAATGAATGCTGTTGCTAAACAATTTTTATTGTGAATGATTAATAACCGAAAATAAACTAAAAGGAGATAAGGCATTTTTGAACATAAAATCTAGTCCGGTTGCGGTTTACGACTTTTTATTTAATTCTTTTTTGAATAATGTTCATGATAAGTTATTTTGTTTAATTTTACAAATAAGTTAATTAAATAAAACTGTAGTTCAGAATAAATACAATGAGTGGAAAAATTTATTTAGCCTCTAAACTAATTTTTTTCGGAAGCGTTAATAGCTATTTTATGTATTTTATCCAGCTATCTTGTATTAGTATTTAATTTTTATTTAATATAAATTTCTCCATTACACAAAAATATAATTGTTTAGCATCATTGTAATTTAATAAAATATAATTACTGTTAATTTAAGGATTCAAAGCATAAGAGTTTATTTTTAAAATTTTTTATGCAGTTATTTGACCATCAAGTATTTCTTTATCAAAAAGATTAAACATATAATTTGACACTTTATATATAATGCTTCTGAAAAGTAGCATTTATAACCTAATTAATCTAAACTTTTAGGATATTAGTTAATTTACTATAAAGTTTCTTTCTATTACATAATTTTACTTTTTGAGAAAATGTTATTTCTATCATCTCCAATAGGAAAATGTTTATTCTTCAACATTTAAATCATTAGAAAATAGTCTGCTGTACTTGATAACTTAAGGTATAATATTAAGTAGGCTTGAAAGACAATGAATTTAAACTACCTTTACTCATGCTTAACACTAAAATACCATATAAAGGATAAAATCACCCATAAGGTTTATGTAAAAATGAGATGGGAAATGAAATAAAATTCTTATTCGTTCTGTTTGCAATACATAAAAATTGACAATACAAAATTTTGTTTAATTATAATAAAATTTTTTGTCTATTTACATATTTCATACAATTATAATCAGATATATAAATATATAAATATATATATATATATATATATATAATATATATATATATATTATATATATATACATGTGTATATATATATATATATGTATATATATATAAGTATATATATAATATATATATATAAATATAAATATATATATATATATATACATGAAATATATATTATAAAGTGTGTGTGTGTGTGTGTTGAATATATATAAATATATATATATTAATATTTCAAACATAGCGTAACACGCCATGTCAGGGATGTGACGTGGTCAAATGGGTGTAGTCGTCGGCGAAAAGAATAAGCTTTATCAAGAGAATTTTGGCAGGATCTTTCAGCAATTAAATCTCTCAAAATATGTCCATGCGGATTTTTATAACATTTACTCCACAATGAGAAAAGAATGTGCTTAATCAGTAAAGTAGGGTGGCTAGATAGTTTCGCCAACAGGAAGGAGATTTTTTCTAAGACAAAAGTATTTAACACCAGGAGGCTACGAAAAAGAGGACTCACTCACGAATTTGGTTGCTTTTAATATATAGTTTAGTATTTTAGATTAAAAATAAAGTTATATATACGTAATATAATAACATATATGTATGTTTATATGTTATACACACATAATAAATATATATAATATATATATATATATATTATATATATATATAATATATATATATATATAATAAATAAGCTACTTGCTTATATGTGTGTTTGTGTGTGTGTGTGTGTGTTTTAGCTGTGTGCATGTGTTATGTGTGTGTGTGTGTTTGTAAAATATAAATTGTATATACTTACATTGAGGAGGAAGTTCATTTAGAAATTAATTAAATGAAACAAAGGTAAAATGTAAGCCAAAATTTGAGTTTGGAATGAGCTTATATCGTTTGATTACTATTCAGGCATTATTTATTCACAATGAACGTTGTTTAGGAAACGAATTACATTCCGGTTAAAAGAAATTTGATATTGTTTCCATACAATCATAGGAAAAAATCAAATTGTAAACTTTTCCAGAATGTATCAGGAATTCAAATGTATTTCACTCGGGGTAAAAGTGACAGGATAGACGTGTATACAAATTTTATATATTAGGAAGTTTAAAATGTAACCGTATAACGTAGATCAAAATATTTGCTTAAAAACATTTATAACGGAAGTTCTGTATGTGGTTAGGCCTAATTTAAGAAAATTAGATTTATACTTAATTTCAATCAAGTATCAAACATTGTGTTAATTGATAGCTAAAATCACAAACATAATAGCAGTTAAAAATTTATGCATTAAGATAGTTCAATATGTGTGGAAAAAAAGGATAGTATTTATATATAATAATTTTAGTAGTTTAAATAAATCTAATGGAACTAAATGCATAAATCCCTTCCGAAAAGAAATTTCAAAAATGAAAGTTACAAAATTTTCTTCTTGCACAACAGTAAATATAACAATGTCAAAAGAATAGCTAATTTTTTCTACATTTTTTAAATTTATGACTATAACGGATATGTCTTCTTCTAAGACCTGGTCCTTGATATTTGTACGTAAAATGATACAAGAACATTTCTTCACGTGTACATTCTCATCATTACACAAAACATTTTCTGGAGACCGAAAGTCTGACTCACAGTGGTTACTGACTTAGTCTTAATAAACTGAAAACAACTGAACGCTATTGGAGAAAAAGGAAAAAGAGGAAATCATTTTTACATGTTTAATTTCTCGTCTTTCACAAGTGGAGATAGCAACCTGTATGTATTTCCAAAAACGACCAGGATTTAATAATCACTAAAGAAGATATAAAGATATTTATAGGGGTTTTGATATATTTTGCTATCTTACTCTTTCAGGTGAAAGATATTATTATGATGTAGAAGATTATTGATTTTTTACAGTTTAATAGAAATCTTACCTAAAAAAAAAGTCATATATTAATTTCCAAGACATTTCAAAAGCATGAACGTAAGAATGACAAATCAAGATAAAACTTCTTTTAAGAATAAGAGGTAAAACAATATATATATATTCACTTGAATAAATTGATATTCTGTAGTGAATATATATATTATATATATATATATAATATATTCTATATGTAAGATTTTAATATATTGCTGTAAAATATCTAAAATTAATCGGAAAAAAGTTCTGAAAGGTCGATATATTTTTCATCCTCAAAAGCTAATCTCAGTCATGATTTTCGCTTTTATAGAAGAGATCACAATATACAAAGAAAGGGCCAAACAGGCTGTCGACTTGTATGCCAAGGAATACATATTGTATAATAATGCCATTTTATAAGAATGTTTCTTCAAATTCCACACTAAACTGTAGAAACATTGAATTATTTTATTATTTTAAAATAATTAAACTTTACTAATACATTCTATAATACTGTGAAATTCTGGATAAATATTTTTTTTTTAAAGAAAATGCATTAGTTTTTTATATTGTTATGATTTTACACTTTTGAATTACTAATGAATTTGTGTATTGCTAAAATATATTCTCCGAACGCCCAGTGATATAATTTTAGATCAGCATTAAAAAAAAAAAAAACTAAGGTACGTATTGATAAAATTCGATAATAATATTCATGTTGATGGTAAAACACACCCAATTATGAATTATGTCATTGCGTCAAAATATAATTTATTAATGGGTTAAAATTGGTTTAATATTTTTGAAACTCCATATTTTCTTTTTTGTGATAAACCATGCAGATTCGAGACTACGGTTTGTTGTAACATAATGCTTTTTTTTCTTAAGTTGTAAGTAATTAAAGATGAAATATGAAATCTGTTCTTCCTATTCAGTATAAAGATGTTTTAGTCCAGACATTTGAATACAGAATAATATTAAACAATTTAATATTTATTTTATCTACTTATCATCCTATACATGTATAAATATAAATTATATATTATATATATATATATATATATATATATATATATTGTTATACATTTTTTGTAAACACTTGACAAGGAGAAAACAAGAGCTAGCAGTAATAACAATGCAGTCGGGCCAACATTGAACAGAACCTCACAAGTCTAATTGAAACTTATTCCAGAGAGGCTACAACGCACATATTTTCTACTACAAGAAGACAAAGAAAAACCACAGAGGTTCACACAAAAGCGATGACAGAAATAATTTTTACAAGGTAAAAACAACTGAATAACTGGAAATATACTGAATAAACAAAAGTTTACAGTTTTGGACAGAAAGTAAATTAAGTGGAAAATATTCCGTTGATTAAACTATTTAGAAGCTGGATAGATTTCAATAAATTAGAATGGGAGAGAGGAGATTTTTAATGAAATATTAGAGTAAATAATTCCGATTACTATATAATAAATATATAATAAAAATATTTTATATGTGTGTGTGTGTGTGTGTGTGTGTGTGTGTGTGTGTTGTTTTTTGTGTGTGTTGAATATAAATTGTAATCGAGGATTTAGTATTATGTTAAAGATTTTTTTAAATTTTATAAGATAATAAATGTTTTGCACATTAATTTTTTTACAACCTATGAATATATTTATTTGTACAAACTTAATGTATTTTTTCTTATACGTTTTAAGTTTTTAGATTGAGTTAAATAATTATCAGTTCTATGAAACTTTATAAGAATTGCAACAATCCACACCTAACTATGAACTAAAAATATTTCATTCGAAAATCGTATTTTGACAATCATTCAGATAAATTACTTAGATAAATTTAATTTGCAATGAAATTATACGAGTGTATATTGTTTCATATTATTCTGCTATTAAACACAAACTTGCAAACTTACTTGTGACATTATGTTATCAGTCTCATAGAGATTAGTGCCATTAATCTCAGTTTAACATAGAAAATAGTTAATCTAATTTAGTCAAATATTTAGTTTGCTGTAATAGTCTATTGTAATGGAAGCTCCATTCTTACTTTTTAATTGCTTGTCTTTTAGATTGTAACTGAAACCTGTCTCATATTAGCAATTGTAATTAATGAAAAATATATATGGCCTGTTAGGAAAGGCAGATAATCTTTTAATAGTCGTATCTGCATATTAAATTCTTCTTCCGTGTACTTGTAATAGAAATCCTTCTAAACGGCTGGTCTGATTTGATAAAATTTTGTGTATGAAAATAAAATGATTCTGTAAGATTCTGTCTAAATAAACTAAAAAATGCTTTAGATTCACAATTAGATTTGATTAAAAATTATTTAATAAATATCCAGAACTGAGACACTTTGATATTATTATAGTACTTCTTAAAATTTCACTGACAATGTATCTTAGCGCAGTGGTAAAGTACCTGCCTTCAATATCTTTTTATGTATCTTTAATATGTATCGATAGCTTTTCTTATAGAGAGTAACATAAAAGTTAAACTACTATATATAAAGCGGGAAAAAATACCATTTTTTAGCTTTTGATGAAAAAAATCATTATGCATATTTTACTGAAAAAATGAATATTATAACTATTTTTGCATCACTAATTTTTATCAACTATGTTACGATAAGATCTAATTTACTCTAAAGCATGAAAAGTTAGCTAAGATATAAAAACGACTATATTATACATAAAATGATGTGCATGGAACGCTTTCTTTTTCAAAAAATAATGAAGAATTGTTATAACTATTGAGATTTTCCCTTAGATTATAGATACTTTCGCACAATATTTACTAATAATTAATAAATTTTCATAAGAACGGTTTAGATGAGATTCATTAAAGATACTTTCCCCTTAATGGCAAACGTTCGATTAAAAGTATTATCAGATTTATCAACTTGTAATTCAAAAGCTTTTGATGTATTTATTTACATTACGAAAATGTTTCATTTGAATGTATGAGTAACAAATTGTGTTACCACTCACACTCAGCTAAATCGACAAGCAAGAAAGTATCTTACCCACATTTATGCATGTCAAAATACGTCTATTCATATACGTACATTTCTTATATGTCAGGTACAGTCATATCCGGTAGTTTTCTGTACAACCATTTGAAACAGGCATACACTTCCGAAATATAGAATTTCATATAGATTAAACATATTTTTTAAGTAATTATAATTTTAAAATTCAATTTCAAGAAATGTAAAATATCTAGTTTTTTATAATTTATTTCCTATTATTGTTTTTATGAAATGTTAATCTCGTGCTAATAAAGTAACACGTACACGAAATTATACTTTTTAACGAAAAAAGAGAAAAATATATAAAATCAAATTTTAAGAAAAGTTTTTTCCTCCTTCTTTACAGATAGGGAGGGATGAGTCAAAACATACGTTAGAGCATCTCGAAGTTAAAATCTGGTTGCAATAGTTCTTTTAAGCATAAAGAGGTGCACTGTTCCTGAATATAAACAATTGGTTTATAATAGTCAAAAAGGTATTGGTATTCTATTTTTCAGTATAAAAATGTTATTGTCTCTTGTATACAGTATCAAATTACTATGATTAACATCTTAAAAAATCCGAAAAGAGAAAAGAAAAAATCTTGATTATCTCAAGCTTAGGCTTTATTTTATTAAAAATTTTTCTAAAGAAAGTAAAATATTCTTTTTTCATATTAGAAAGATATTCACATTTAGTAATATAATAAGTAAAGAAACATATAAAATTTTCAGATTATAGTTTTCGCAAAACTAACTTTGTGATATTAAATGTAACTTAAAATGAATAATTATCTTTTTTGAA
>CM063511.1:29638039-29640539 GCA_032207245.1 Pardosa pseudoannulata | reverse complement strand
AAGAGATTTAACTCGAGGATACGTCTTTGGTTAAGAATGATTAGAATGGGACTTTGATTAGAATGGGAGAGAGGAGGTTTTCAAAGAGATATTAAAGGGAAATATTACATAATAAGTCTATAAATATGTAGAATTTCTCAAGCATACATGACTGCAAAAGTGTTCATAAATTTTGTGTTTCGATGGAGCAATAAGTTTCAAAACTTACCATTAGTGTAGTTTCTTCTAAAAATACAAACTAGCGTTTTTTACAGTGATTTTTAATTTCATACTTTAAATTTAATTAAGTATGAGTTTACTGTACCATATTCCATACTAAACTACAAGCTGTAAACATTAGACTGTAACTTTTTTATCTTTTACAACTAATAAAACCTATATTTTTTCTTCAATTGCAGATATTTTGAAAATTCCATTAAAGTGTACCTGTACTGTACCAAAACAAGCTTTTTAGGAAAGGTTTCATTTCTGTTTATAACAATTTTGTTGACTGGAGTTAAACTCTCTTTTTCCAGTGTAGAAAACCGTGTGGAAATTCCATAATTCATACTCCTGGCATATTAAGTTCTATTTACTTAAAAGGACCTGTCAGGATGATTTAAAGTAATAAAGTTACGAAAAAAGTTATAAAACACAAAATTTCAAGGTTGTGTTTCTAGAAGCAAAATCTTTACTTTCTTTCAGTTACAAGATCGTGTTTTTTTGTCCTCAGTGCGTGTGAAAGTGTCATGTCTTAAAATATTGAAAATCATTGCCTTGTAAATATTTTTTGAACAATGTAATTCAGGTTGATTAGTAACAGATAGTTACACTAAGAATAATACTTAATATCGATAAAAATCATGTGAAAAGGTAGTATAATCTGTTATAATGTTTCCGTATTATTTTGAAATTAACATAGTTTTATTTGTTTGAAGATATTTCGTGAACAGATAAACAAACTGTTTGAAAGGGTCAAAGATTTTTTAAAAAGGATCTAATAAAGTTATTTAGTTCATTTACAAATCTTATTTTAAATTATTAACACATATATTATTAAACTCATATCTTGTACAACAAAAAGGTATTCGATATTTAAGGTAGTTAAGTTAAAACCTATTCGAGACCCTATAAAATTATACTAAGATAGTCTTAGATTTTTATACAAAATAAAAGGAATTACATGAATTATACTATAATTAGAGATTCATGTAGTAAAAAAGAGATAGTTGAACAAATAAAACTATTGAGTTCTTACAGTTTATAATTAATTTAGACATTTAACCCTTTGCTCTTCGTTTACAGAATCTATGATATACTTCTCCAATGGTTTATACGCTTGTATATCCCTTGTGTTATAAAAAACACACTATGGATAACGTGAAAAATAATTTGGTGTGGTGTCTTAAATTTAATTATATTTTTCAGTTAGACGCATTAAATTTATACTTTTGTATATAATGCAC
The DNA here is from genome assembly GCA_032207245.1 of Pardosa pseudoannulata. Lineage (NCBI taxonomy): Eukaryota > Metazoa > Arthropoda > Arachnida > Araneae > Lycosidae > Pardosa > Pardosa pseudoannulata. The sequence goes on along the minus strand of CM063511.1, from coordinate 29,639,094 downwards.
ATCAAATTTCATTTATTTGTGTTATAAAACAATCTATGAATTAGAGAGAATAGTTTACCAGTTCTAGTCATTTCTGCCTATCATATTATATTCACTCTACAGTGCTAGAATTAAGGCTAGGTATCATGTTGCAAGTAGTAAGCAGTTATGAAATTCCAATGTTTACAGTCAATTATTTGCGAGACGTTGTAGATTAGGTTACATAACATTTCTATCTCATAATACGTAAAGAAAAGTAATGTCGTAGAGTGTGGAAAAACTGTTACAATAGTACATAAGATATACCAAAGAACTTCTATATTCCTGCTTTAATCAGCGTTTACTTAATATGATCAATCAATCAGGATGTTTCAAGATAATAAACAAGGCTTCCACGAGAATATTTTTCCTAAAGCGCAGGTGTTTGATTTTTCAAAACGGATATGTCTTCTCTGATAGTATTATGATAGTACATTATCTGATTACATTTGCATGTGAATTCAAAAGAAATGTGATGAAGTAAAATAACTTTGTGTATATAATTCAATACTTGCTATCTTGTACATAACTAGTCATAAGAATTGAATATTAATAACTATTATGATGATCGTGGTTGGTTTGGTTTGGATTGGTTTGGATTGGTTTGGAGGGCACGTGCGGGCCAATGATACAGGGACCTACAGTTAAAAGCCGATTCGGAAAAAGCTACAAACATCCACGCCAGCAGCGGGATTCGAAACCGTGAACTCCGATTCCGCTCTACCATTCAGCCATCGTTCTACATTACATCGTGTTGATCATGTTTATTAAGTTCATGCATTCTGTCAATACTGACTCAAATCTCAAACTAAAATATTTTAAAATATATTTATGAATGTCATGTTTTGAAACAGATTTATATTACTTAAAAACTAAACAGTAGGTTTAAAAAACAAAAATAATAATTTTACATATATTTAGTATTTGCTTTATAATATCATTAATAAAGGTGTGTGTTACATAGCAAAAATTGTTACACTATTTAAATAACTACAACTGACATTTATTTTATATTTTTATACTTACTGATATTTTTT
>CM063511.1:29625539-29635539 GCA_032207245.1 Pardosa pseudoannulata | reverse complement strand
AAATGAATAAAAATTAATTTCTTTATTTTTATGTTTTAAAATAATTTAATTTAATATTAATTAATGGAAAAAAAGAAGACAAACTACTGTTTCTTAAAACATGTATCTAAAGATTACAGTACAGCTCAATTCTCTCAAAATATATTGGGAATATCGTCAACGCAAAATTAATAACAATATTTGAAAATATATACATTATGGTAAGAATAGTTGTTATAAGAAATTATCTATATTTTTAAACAAATAACCAGTTACTATATTTTTATTATTTCATTAAATGTAATATTTATAATATAAAAAGTATTCTGAAAATTTTGTTATTCAAAAAGTTGCGTAATATAATTATAAAATACGCATTATAATATACAATTAAAATCATTGAAAACTTCTTAAGGAAAACAAATTGTGGTACATTTTCGAAACACAGAGAAATAAAATAAAACAATTAATTGTAAATTCTATTTATGGAAAAAGTTTAAATGGCCAAAAATGAATAATTAATATGTGGAATCAGCCAGAACTGTATATGAGGAGATATTTGTGTAACTTTCAGATATGATACTATGTAACAGTGAAAGCATTAACTATATCAAACAGTTAATCGATTTTTAAATATTGATAAAAATCTATTGCTGAAATAAAAGAGAAATTAAATTATATATATACATATATATTATTCTACATAAATATTATTCAGTTCTATTTATAAATTATTCTAAATAATTTTAATTACATTTCGTACTTTAAAAATATTAAAATATTTAATATATAAATGTATATTACAACACTATTTTTTACTGTATAAGGATGTATTAAATATTATACCTGTGTAACTTGAATGTATATATATCTTTATATATATATATATATATATATATATATATATATATATATATATATATATATATATATATATATATATATATATATATATATATATATATATATATATATATATATATATATATATATATATATATATATATATAATACTATAAAAATTATTGTATATTTTTAATATCTTATAAATATTCATAAAAATGTTTATTACATTATTTAATAATTTATTTTAGATAATATTTTATTACTAGTATAAAATAAATAATGTAATTAATTTCAATTTTATTTATAAGTTATTCAAATTATTTATAAATACATTTACTTTAAAAATATTTAATTTAATATTCAAATGTTTATTACAACATTTTTTTTACTGTATATGTATGTATTAAGTATAATATATTTTAGCAGTGTAACATCATTTTGTGATAGTTTAATTATTTTTCGTCTAAATTTCTTAATAACTTAAAACTGGTGAGAGGAACATATAAGTTCATTAATTATTCATAGGGTTTAACAGTTAGTAATTTTTTTATTACTTTATGAATAGCAAGACCTATTTAGAAATGTAATTTTAAATCTATTCTTGGTACTGCTGCTTCTGTAGTTTTTTCTCATTTTACACGCATGATGAGGTACTTTTTTAACATAAGAAATTTTAGTTTAATTAACTTATAATTGCTATGTTTACACCGAGGTTGTATATTAACCAATATTGAACCACACCAACTAAATATTTCTGTAAGTTATTAAAACTTAATCCATATCATTAATACAGTGTAACTAAGTATATAAAACCAAAATTTGAAAAAATATTTTTAATTTTTTATGCAATTGGCTTTCCTATAAATAGGACAACGGTGCATTACACTACTAAAACTTAACAAATATCACTTACTTTGCATTAGGCTGATTCATAGATAAAATTTGGGGAAACAGTCAAAAGAAAGTCCAACATTACATTTTAAGCATACTGTTGTAGGTTTTCTCTTGCAGTTATTGAACTGGCAGTAAGAGAGTAAGTTTATCTTGCAAAAAATCTCCAGTTTTCTGAATAGAAAAACCATTTATTTACCATTTGTTGTGTCCAGGTGTTTGAACTGGTTTTCATTGAAATATAAGAAAAAAATGTGCTCTATCAATGCAATATCGAATTCATAGAAAAATAATCAGGATTGGACCGTCGTCTTAATTTTAGGGCACCTTTTTTATACTTACAAAATACACATGTAAAATATATTTTTCAACAAAAACTTTCAGCTACATTATTAGCTCTGTTTTTAAAAGGAAAGTAGCCTCCACAATGTTTAAATAATAATAATAATAATAAATATAAAATTAAAGATTAAAAAATGACAATTTTTAAGAGGTTGCTGAAAATAAATTTTACAATACAATATAATTTGATTTCTCAGTTTTTTTTTTGTTACTATGCTAAAGTGTGTCTATTTTAAAGGTGTTAAAATAAAATCCACTCAGAAAATATTTATAATTTTATTATTTAATGGAATTTTATTTGCTGTCCTGTTTATAGGACAGCTGTTCAATATATGTTAAGCGTACATCAAAATGTTTTGAACCCAAATTGGATTTCTAATTTTTCAGTCATATTAACAATCAAAGTGTCCTTTCCACAATTTGTTTTGCTAGTTTTTGACATATTCATTTTTAAATTTAATGTCTAATAATTTCTTTTTAAATTTTCTTTATTTCTATTACATAGGCTAATAAGTTGACTCACAATATGGCAACATTTCATATCAAAAAAGCCCCACACGTATCCAAGATTTTCAGTTTCATATTTTAAGAAAATTATTAATGTGATTTTTGTTTAGTTTTCATATTCTGAATATTTTTTAAAATGTATATTAGATGTTAGATTACATTAGTTTTCTAAAATGAAAAACCTATTTTAATCCATTAATTATAACATTTCACTTTGTAATATACAAATGACGCATTTTAAGGTTACCTAGCGCTAATTAATATTTTTTCTTTGATATTTACTAAAAAATATAGATACTATTTAATCAATATATTTAAAAATAAATATACTTGAGACGATAAAAAACATTTTTTTCTATTTTACAGCACTATAAAAATCTGAGAATCATTTTAAGTTAGTAGATATTTTTATGTTATATTAAAAAAACAGTTATTAGAAAAAGTAAATAAATACAATTTTTAAGAATAAATCACTATTTAGTAAAATTGTATGTATAGACATGCATATATACAATTAACAAAAAAAATTAAAAATTTAAGGTTAAACTAATTTTTTTAAACTTAAATTTTTTATTATTACCTCTCTTATTTAATATCTCACACAATAGTTATCGTTTATGATATAACTTTCCTTCTCGTCATTATATGCAGTAATGGATATATACATTGGAGCTATAAATAAGCTGTAAATATGAAAAAAATTCAGAAAAGCCTGATTAACTAAAAGAAACAATATTAAAATACGACTACAAAATACTTAATAAAATAAGAAATTTAAGTTTACATAAGGAAATTTCATTAACGAACCTAAATAAAATATGCATATTAAAATAAAATTAATTACTATAAGTTCCTATTTAACAATTTACTACTTCTGGAAATAACAATCTATTCTACAAATTATATTTTATGTCTAGAGTTAACTAAACAACTGTGCTATTGGTACACCATTATCACCGTACAACTACTTTATCATAGTAATCATAATATATAGCTGTAATAACTCACAATCATGATGCATGAGTTGTTATTAATGAGAAGGATCATTCTCTGGAGACTAAGTCTAAGCATAAGTTTCTCTCGCGAATTCAATTGATGAGTCACAGGTGCAGATTCGAGGTGGTTGAATTTATAATTTGGATTTTATCAGCGACATTAGTCGTATAATTAAATTAGACCGAAATAGTAAGAGTACTACAACTGCAGACTACTGAAGTCCAAATAAACTCTGTTTACATTTAAAGATGATCAACGTAAAAATATCCATATTTTATGATTTAATAAGCTCTAATAGTATTAAAAAATATATTATTTGCTACAAATTTAAACTTTGTTACTTAACGAAATTTGCAAGGAAAGATTTTGTAATTGGCGTTAGTATTATGTGATCTGGTTTATGTGAAAATAATATCACCAAAATGTCAAATTTGGCAAAATATTTTAGTTAACATGTTCGAATAAGATAAATGCAATATAATGAAAAAAACAATTAATATTTGTAAAAGAATTTTTTGTAGTTGAATTTGTTTGAATTGCCATAGTTTTTTAAATCCTACAATTCCGTACAGATTTCTAAAAAAAATTACGATTTATGAGAGTCTTTTCTTTTAATGAGATGTGAAGACTTGAGTAAAATCACATAGATAATTTATCAGTCTTTTGTAATATATTCAACTACATTGATAGTGTCAATATTGGTTTTATAAGAGTATTTCATACAATATGTAACGTGGTTCATAAATAAGAGAGAAAAATTTTGAAAAATAATTGAGGTGCAATGGGATTTAACCAAAAAGGTGCAATAGGATTTAACAAAAATAGTCCATTTGAAGCAATACAGATTAGTAGTCACATAACATAAGGAAGTATCCGTAAAATAAAACAAGGTAGCTCAGTCGGCAAAGGCGGGGATCTCGTAACTGGAAGGATGCATGTTTCTAGGATGGAGCCCGCCTAAGATCCACCGTGTTCTCTAAAAGTGACTGGGGCACGTTCGTGGTGTTCGTGTATCGTTCGAATATGTTCGAATATGTACATGTTGAGAAAACGATACCTATGGGGGTGGCAGGCCAAGTCTGGGGGCCTTCTTCTTGGTCCCTGCTTGTAAATTACGAAGACCCAGCGGGGTAATGATCTCGAGTGCGTAGCATACCTTAAGCTACACGTGTTCTTGGGGTATTCCTTCGATACCGGGTGGTTCTAAATGAGTAACAGGTTCGTAGCCTTCTAAAGTCGTTAGGATAATGTTTACACCGCATGCTGCGTTAGAATAAAAGTAATGTCAGCTTCAATGTCGTATAATTTTGTCGTTTGGTATATTTCTTTCATTCGTTTGATGCCATTTCTATGCCCAAGAAAGAACAATTTTTCCCTGTGGACTACAGTACCAAATGTAGTTCACAGGGACAATTATTCTTTCTTGTATCATTATTATCGTGGCATAACATTTAATTTACTCTATATTACACAACAAAGTTATCTTACAATATTAAATATATGACTGGAAACATATCATTCAGTATTTTATCATTACTATTTAAAGATCAAATAACTTTTACTCAAGTACCTGTAGTTTGCATTAAAAAAGAAAAATATTCCAAATGTGAATACATAATTTTTTTACTCATAACACAATTTTATCTATGACGGTACTTCATAGCATCTAATCATAAAAAAAATAAATAAAAGAATCTCATCTAAGCATATTTCTCTACTGCGATCAAATTTGGATTACCAAAATTATTCTTATTGGAAAAGGGAAGAATGCACAAGTAATAAAATGTATAATTTAAAATTTTTAAATCATACAATACGTTAAATATGATTTGTTACCAACAATAAGCGTTTTTAATATTTTTATTTGTATGTGAATAGTTATATAATTTCAACAGTTAAGCATAGATATTTGTTTAGGTGCAGTTTTACTAAGTTATAGTTTATTACATTTATGTGTTTATAAAGCATTTTTAGGGGACAAATTTATTCTTTTGAAGAAACGATAAATAGTCCTAATGTATCATTTTTAACTAATATGCAAGATGAAATATATAAGTATTACAGAAGCAATAGACATATGTAATTATCCCATTTATATGTCTGCATAGTAACATAAATAACACATTACTTTCAAATATCAAATTGAATGTTTATATTACAATAGATATTTAATTATTATTATTTCGTATATCTTACTTCTTCTCCTAAAAGAAAATATATATTTTTACTTAGTTAGTAATCATAATATATGGATGGAAGACATTACATTACACTATGAAGCTAAACATTGCATTATAATTATAAAGTTAAATAATCCTAATGTAACATTTTTAACTAATATGCAATATGAAATATATAAGCATCAGAGAAGCAATAGACATACATAAGTATCCCATTTATATATCTGCATGGCAATATAAATATCATATCACTTTCAAATATAAAACTGAATATTTTTATTGCAACATATACGTAATTATTATTATTTCGTATATCTTATTACTTCTCGTATTAGGAAATAAATATTTTTACTTTAGTAATCATAATATATGGATGGAATAATTCTTAAATGGGTCTAAATGATCATCGTACTTAAATATGAAGGATAAGGAACTAAGCATGCCTTAGGACATGGTTCAAGTTTCCCCTGAGAATTCCACTGATGGGTCGCAGGTGTAGGATTTAAGGAGGAGAATGTTTATCTCGAAAAGTGACAGTTCAGTTGAATATTATATCTTACAAAGTTTCTCGAAACTCCGTTTCCCTTCCGAATCGTTATATTAGAATATACTATTGCATTACCATAGACTGTTAATAACAGAACTAACCTAATAATGCATACTGGATCTAAAACAGTAACACGTACGAAGTAATCTAATTGATAGAGAGATATTTTTTGGAGACTTAAGCATATATACATTTAACTGTTCATGTGTTATTTGAGCAATTAGGAGTATGGATATCAAAAGTAGTTTATAATTCTGGAATTTCCGATATCGTAATAATTCATAAAGTTTGAATATCTTGAGAGAATGCAGAAAACCTCATTAGACTGAAAAGTTTTCACTATAATAAACTGTATATGATGCTTTATACAAACTAAATATCTGGTTTATTTACAACATTTTTTTTCAATCACTAAACTTCTACTAAGCATCTAAATTTATAAAAATATTGATTCGTTCAACAGAGTAATATATTTTTAATTATCACAAAGTATACACAAGTCAAAAAGTAGAAATTTAAGGTGTTGAAAAATTTTATTGCAATAGTAGTTTTTGCAATAAGCAAATGAAAAAATATTTTTTTGTATGAAATAGAACTAGCTTTTAATTTTTACTACGACATAAGTTTTGTTAATACAAGAAATACATTTAATTTTGTTGTCACAAAAATATATATTTTTAAAATTTTTCAATTTGAAAAAAAAAGGTTTTTTAATTTAAAAATATGGTTTCTTTTAATATTTTAAATCATAGAATAGGAATAATATGTTATTTGAATTTGACATAGAACTTTAGCTTAATGTTTATATATATATATATATATATATATATATATATATATATATATATATATATATATATATATATATATATATATATATATATATATATATATATATATATATATATATATATATATATATATATATATATATATATATATACATATTTAGTATATCTATAATTTTTCCAGAAGTATATTTAATTTCTTACGAAAATTAATCTTTTTAGAAATGATGGGAAAAAATTGCTATTTAAGTTTAACTGACTTACTATTTACTTATTACTATTAAAACTTCTACATTTTTTATATGTAGTTGCAAATATAGTTTATAAATATTTCGTTTAGAAAAAATGAAACAAAACAAAGCAATTCATTTTAATATTTTCATCAAACAGGACACAGGAACTATTTTCTGTATAGGCTTAAATTGTTGAGTTGAAGTATTAAACCTTTGCGTATTCTGCATCAATATTATTGGCGCATATTTCAACCTAATTGAAGTTTTTATATAAAATCCAAGCGATTAATAAAAAAATGAGTAAATGCTTTCAGTTTTTGAATTTATTTTTGACATTGGTATAAAGTGATTTGTGAAAAGTTTTTGCATCACTCAAACAAATTTAAAATGATGCTGCATTTCCGATTCCTTTTTTAACATGATAGAATTTGTGTCCTAATCTCGTAAATATTATCGGTTTTATCAATTTTATAGCTGATTTTAAACTACAAGAGGTAAAATATTTGGAGAATATAGCCTTGTAAGAAAGGAATTCTGTATTAATTTTTGCTTTAATTTGATGGGTTTTGTAGTTTACACTATTACTTTAAACTGTTGAAATGCTCATTTATAATATTTCGAAATATTTCCTACGTGTTGCATGATTCACAGAACTAAAAATTCTGGAGAAAATATTTAGACCTAGGGAGATTCAGTAACATACATATGGGTATTTAATTAAAAACATTAAAACATTTTCCAAATTAATATTTCTTAACATTTTTAGCACTATGGTATAGGATATTCAAACTATAAATATATCTTTGAAACACACCGCAAATATAATACTTTCTATATATGATTTAATTACTTAAATGTATCTTCATTCCATACTAAACCTTCATATTTTTTAAAATAAGCGAAATTACTAGAACATCTATAGGGGTGTTATTTTATATTCAGATTCAAGACAAAACCTCAAAAAAGATTGATTACATTTCTTTAACCCTATTTACTGTCCTGTTAATCTCATATGACATTCATATCTAATATTTTATATCACCTTAGATGCACAATGTTATGAAATACGAAATATATAAAACCATGTGTATGAAATATAATGCACTGTATATCCCACGTGATAAACAAGAGTCTAAACAATTAAATGTATTTATGATAAATGATATTGCAAAGATTTAAGTCACTCTTCAAAAAACGTAATTACGCGGGGTTAAAATTTTATTAAGGGAACAAAGATAACTCTACAATTAGTTCAAGAAATGTATATATCAAACTTTATGTTGTTTCAACTGTTAGAAACATATTGAAATTGCCTTAATATACCAAAAATATCTCACTTTATGGATAATTTGTAATGAACTTTAATAGTTTTTATTAATCTCGTTTTCTAAAGTCATGTTTCAATGAAGAAATTATAATTACGTTTAAAAAATGGGGCTTTTTTAAAATTTTTTGAAGTATTCAAGTTTAAAAATAATTTTATAGTTAGATTATATGACGATGCAACATGTATCATATAAGATACAAACATCTATATGAAATTAATTTATTAAAAGACAAAAATATTTGATACAAATTAAGTAGCTTAACATTAATACTTAAAACTAGTCTTAGTAGACAACATTACTAAGAATCGCATTTGCTTTTTTATATTACCTTTATCTGCAGAAAAACAAAACTGAAAATCTCTTTTCACATTATTTTCTTATTTATATATAACAATACTGTATAAAATTATACAGTACCCTAGCAACTTTTTCTGCCAGTTTATGGTAATGAATTATATGAATTTGAGAAAATATTTTTCGGTTTTCAATAGCATATCCAGTTGAACAACAAATACATTAATTAAAATATATATATAGATTAAAATATATTAAAATATATATATATATATATATATATATATATACAAGAGAAGTTATATATATATATATATATTTTTAATAATTTTAAGTGGTGGGTTTATGAAAAAAACAGTTTTCTGCACAGTACAAAATTTATGTTATTCGAAAAAAAATTCCTTAATGAATTATATACTTAACTTGATTTTTTTCGAACAAAAATCATTCCATATTTTTGGCCAAGATTTGTCATTCCTTAGGTCCTGCTCTCTATCTGATACCGTACAAAATGAAGTACTATCTTAATATATTTTTCTAAATCTTCTACACGAAAAAATTCTCGACCTTTTCATTGAATTTAATGTTTTGTTGTAATATTATATTGTTCTATTCAACCTTTAAAAATCTTACAAATAACTCACTTATATTACATACAAATGCATACATAGAAACGCATAAAATCTCACTCCTCGAAAGCGGACACTTAGGCACGATTGTCTGTTTCAAATACAATGTGTATTGACATCGGGACATCTTATTATGAGCATATTCTAAGTCAAAATCTAATACAAATATCAATTTTATATATTTGCTAACACATAAATTGAATAACCTCAATATCCGAGATTATATTCCAATATATCTTACGGGATAATTATAAATGGATACGTTATAACATTGTGACAGTTTTGTCATATTAACTTGCTATCAATAGCATTAGGTTATTATACTCTTGCATGATTGAGTCTCAAATCCATGTAGTTATTAATTTTGGCTTATATTAAAAATATTCTTGGAACTCAAAATTTAAGTTACCGAGAAAAATTTATAGAATAACAACATTTAA
>CM063511.1:29613039-29620539 GCA_032207245.1 Pardosa pseudoannulata | reverse complement strand
ATATATATATATATATATATATATATATATATATATATATATATATATATATATATATATATATATATATATACATAATCAGCAATATGGCATTAAAACAATTTGAATGGGGTATAATTCTATGGGTTGGCAAGAATAAGTGTTTGCCATAGAGGTGCGTTTTATTTTCCTTTTATTCTAGTATAGTGATAGAAAATTATTGCAAATTAGTCCAATGTTTTATTCGTAACCACTGTAAGTAATCTTGCGGTGGTCTTTTCTCCGGTATATTACAATTGTCTCCCTGAAACCTACCTCCTCTTAATCTTTTATTGATAATATTAATGGTAATTGGCCTTATGATGTATTACCTACCCACGTGTGAGATGTCAAGATCCTCTTACTCTTTTTCTGGAATTTATCGCTTTTGAAAGTTGTAATTGGTCATTTGCACAGTTGCGCTACTCCTTATTGTACTGGTGAGTTCGTTTTTTGCAGCTGGTTTTATTGTTACAATAGTCTAATGGCTTTGAATTGACCGACTTGTGAATATTGATGTTTTGAAAAATGATGCAACTACTCTAGGATTAACAGTTAATTGTACTAAAGTACTTGGAACTTAAAAAAAAATTATATTTGTCGAGTTTGGTATCCGCTGCATATTAAGAAGACGACAAAAAGAAATCTATTAAGTTTTCTTCGACAAAATAACGATTTGCGTGCTACAGGTTGTTATAATTAATGGCATTTGTAAAGAATTTGAACCCCACGACCTGTGTTTTGCAGATCCACACCCATGTCTATATCTGCAAAATCGACCCCAGTGACCCCTTTCACCCGGCGTTCTTAAGGAAAAGCAGAGCTAGCCGGTTAGAAGGGGGCTGATAAGGTTTTTTTAGGCCTGCAGTGTATCTGTAAGGCAGGACTCCTTCCGGAAGGTATCAACTTTCGAAAAGCTGATCCTCCAAAGAAGGAAGAAAATACCTACAAGAGAGCAGTTGGATTCTGGGAATTGACATAGAGCTTGCGACTGGAAAACATCTACCTGTGCAGATGTGAGAAAACACTACGCTCGGTTATCTAAATCTGGCTAAGACATGCTTCGAGACTCAGAACTATGAAAATTGTTTTACTTTAATTTCGTCCATTTTTTTTGTAAATAAATGTTTGTTAACCTTAATGTTTCTGAGATAATTTAATGCATCATCAGAGACGACAGAACACACCTGTTCCAGTAAGTGTGTTTTACACTGACCCATCAGAAGACATACAGCAGCAACTATTGATGACCGTCAGCAACAGTGACCCATAAATGACTACCAAGCCACCGCTGATCTACGAGAGGCCCTTCATGGTCCGAATTTAATGTGGTTCAACCTAGTAACTAGCAAACACAACAGAGGTTAGTTCGTGACTACCAGGACGCTAGAGAAAGATCACTCAAGTACCCAATGAACCCCGTACACACCTAAAGGAGGTGTGCCCCTGGGATTCAACATGTTCCAGTAAAGTAGGCGGGCAGGTCCCACGCTAATATAGCACCCACAGAAAGTGGTGTGATATGACACTGATAAATTAAAACTTCATATCGATGCTGAGAACACACAATATCTTAAGAGTACCATATAAGGATTGATAATCCTCACCTGCACGGACTCTGACGTCTCTACTCCCTAATATCCCTGCATTGTTCATAGCCACACATCTGTAAACAGCAGTATGCACATCTTTCCTGAAGTCTTCTTGAGAGAAGGGAGGGAAGTCAAGTGATCCATCCCATCTAACATGGCGAAGCCCTGGCACATTTATGACCACTGTTCCATCTTCCGTTCTCCAAGTCACTGTAGGTACAGGATGACCTGTGGCAGAACAAGGGATACTAGTCCCATACGTATTCAGAAAGGTGACGTCACTCGGAGGTTCCGTAACAAAGGATGGTCCTTGAAGTTCTGGATTCGGCGACACGTATTCAGCTAGACGAAAAAAATGTTATTTTAGTATACGTTCTAAAATACAGATGTTCTTATTATCTCTAATTATCTCTCTAAAAAGGTATATATACATTTATACTTATATAACAACAATATATAACGTGTAGATTAAAATGTAATTATAAACGTTAAGGTATAATAGTTAAAATATAAAATAAGGTATAATAGACAAAAAATAACGAAAAAAATAGTTTACTGCAACACTCAAAATATAACTAAAGCTGTTATTTTTCGATATAAGCGAAAATTATCTTAAATAATTATTTTTTCTCTCAATGTCGTTATTGATTTTGTGTCATCGGATTATAGGAAATATAGAAATGTTAAAAATGCATCTGACCACGATTTTGTTGGTCAAAGCTCTAAGCCTGAAAAGGCCGTTCTTAGTTATGTGTACCCATTTTAACAATAAATTATAAATGCGTTCAGTACAAGAGAGGTAATCTAGATATATTGAATGTTAAAGATTAAATGGTATGTTTTGGTTTTACTTAAATTATTGATATATTTTAAGGTATACGTTCTTTAATGTTCTTTAAAGGAAATGGACTTTCCAGCAACATGAAACTGTTAAAATAGGAAAACAAATACTGATAGCTGCCGTAAAAGATGTGATGACTCGTATTACAGCAGTGCGAATAGATGATAGAAAAGGATTAAGCACTTTTAATCTATTTCTAGACAATATTCAACTTGTAATAATTCTTACAGTCAAGTACAGACTCACAACTCTACTGTTCGATAACTAACATAATTAATATAACATTTTTAACTTTCGTCAAAGCAGCATCATTTCCATCTGATTGGAACTAATTACATATAGATTTTCTTTATTAAATATGACATTATTCCATTTTTAAGCTAATATAAACATTTATGTCATATTCACATCAAAAGGAATGTTCAGTCTTGCTCATTCATATGATGTTAGTATGTATAGCAGTTGGCATATAGTTAATTAGTTAGCTCATATGATTATAAGACCTCAGTATTTTCACGACCTTTGATCTTGGATCTTTAAATTATATAGAATTCCTTCGAAGAAGGGCAGTTTAGCGGGAGGGTACCAATATTATTCGTCAGATATCTGATAGTTGAATCCAAATCGTTAGTATTTGAAAGGTAGATTTCTTCGAATTACGGTTGAATAATTTCAATATTTGTATTTTGTTTTTGAACACCCAATACTTAATAGGTCATAAACTTCAGAAAGTGCTAACTTCGTCTCAGGACAAGACAAATAGGGCCTAACAGCAGAGGGTTTTTACATACAAACAAGCTGGTGTTCGAAGAATACGGCCTATGATACACATGCTGTAAGCCGAGCTAATGCTTCACTATTCAACACTCACCCCTTATTTCCATTTATCGAGTAAGTTATTGCTTGATAACTTGGATAGAGTAGAAATTTAGATTTTGTAGCCATTGCCAACACAAATCAAGTGTCTCACTTCTAGTTCGACAATCAATCGCTTGATCGTGAACGAATATTTTAGAAAAGAATTAGAATGCAGCCAGAAACAAGTTATAAATACAGAAAGTAAGCTGAATTTTTTAACATTACTGCTACATGCACATTCAACAAATACACATATTTTAACATAAAAATTTGAGTATATATTTATCTATCTATCTATCTATCTATCTATCTATCTATATCTATATATATATATATATATATATATATATATATATATATATATATATATATATATATATATATATATATATATATATATATATATATATATATGAGTCACGTCCGTATTTCTCTAAGAGGAATATTTAAGAGTTTATTTATTTTTATCTCATAAGACTGGTGCTACATCATAATGTTCAAATACGTCAATGCACTTTAAACAACGATAAAGTTAAATGATATATCTTTATCGTTTTTCGATAAATAAGGGCTATATTTGGGAGGAAAAAAGAGAAAATCCATTGTCCTACAAAGAAGATACTATTTTATTTGTTTTCTAAAGGAAAACTATCAAGAACTTCAAATAAAATAACAGAAACCGCATGTTTCTGTAATTCAGTTGGTAACTGTACGGTACTCAGAATGGAATATTTTGATTATTACATTATTATTTTAAATGTTGATTTAGAGCATTTGATAAAAATATTATGATATTCTATATGGTAATTTTTTGTGATGTACTTTTTTAGAGTATTAATTTAAGTTTTGTCTAATAAATATCCTTTGAGAAGATTTCAAAATTAGAAACAACAACATTTAATTAAATATTATATAATTTTTATTTAAATTAATATTTATTCTAACCTTTAGTTTCAAATTGTTTTTAGTAAAGTAATAAAACTTAAACGTGGTAAAATGATTCAAATATTAAATATGTGTTATTGAAATACATTGCTTATGTTTTAGAATAGTTCGTCTTATAGAGAATCGTGATATAAATCTAAAAAATGAAATACTTTAAACACATTTTGTAACCATATTCTATTTAAAAAGTATCTGTAAAACTAATCACAATCATTACATATAAACAATAAGCTTTAATTCTTGTTTTTATTTCGTAAAAATTTATTTTATCAAAGTATAAATTTTACGGTTATGCTAAGTAAAATAAGTGGTGCACAGTTAAAAATCGATTATGGTAAATTAGGAAAACATCAATGTGGTAAAAGGATTCAAATATTAAATATGTTTTATTGAAATACATTGCTTATGTTTAAGACTAGTTTATCTTATAAAGAATCGTGATATAAATTAGCAAAGGGAAATACTTATATATATTTTGTACCAACATTGTGTTTAAAAAGTATATGTAAAATTAATAACAAACATTACAATATATACAATAAGCTTTAATTCTTGTATATATTTTTCAAAAAAATATTTTATTGATGTACAGATTTTACGGTTAGGCTAACTAATAACTGGTGCACTGATATATTAAAAAACAAATGTGATATACATATATATGTGTGTGTAAGTGTAAACAAAAGTATTTACATTTTTAAAACAAATTAAATTATTTAAAAATTATTTTAAATTAATTTCTATTATTATTCCTTAAAGTAGTGTATGATCTAAGTTAATCCTATTTTGGTAGCTAAGCGCCTATTTTTCGTTTAAAAATAATTAATTTACA
This sequence comes from Pardosa pseudoannulata, assembly GCA_032207245.1. Classification (NCBI taxonomy): domain Eukaryota; kingdom Metazoa; phylum Arthropoda; class Arachnida; order Araneae; family Lycosidae; genus Pardosa; species Pardosa pseudoannulata. The sequence continues at coordinate 29,615,453 of CM063511.1, read as the reverse complement.
CAATACTTAATTAATGCAAGACATATTGTCTAAAGACAGTTCCATACTGATAGGAATAATGAAGCCAGCTGCATGATTCATTTTTATATTAAGTCATATGAAACACAATTTTTAAAACCTGTGTTAGTTATAAATATTTTAAATTTTAAATTGATTTAAGCTTTCCATAAGTAAACAGGAGATTATAGAAAGAAATCTAAAGGAAAAAAAATCACATTACATTCAATGCAATATTTTTCTTTAAATTCAGTTAGGAAATAAACTCTATTGCAAGAAAATTATCTATATAAATATAATAATATATCACGTTTAATAAATATCTAATTATAAATTCAGCTGAAATAGAACCGCAAATCGATGATATATTTTCTAACATAAATTCTAAGTTATGATTACATATAAAATTATATATAAAAGAAAATAGTGTAGAAATGTTTACACAAATTCAGATGATAAATTAATTAAAACGGAATTTAAATACATTGAATAAGAATATTGCATGAAATTATTTTAAAACAATTTTAATTTAATTGTTACTTCTTACTGTAGCATTTATACTTACTGTATCTAAAAAAAATAAGGCATAAGTGCTGTTACCATCGTACTATCAATAACATCAAACAGTTACGCTAGGAGCAATACTTTATAGACTTTCACTGAGAAAATCAATTTTTCCATAAAACTTCTCAGACTAAAGTTTTAGTTTTAAAACTTGTTCTCCAGAAGTTTAAAAATGTTGCTTAGTCTCCACATGAAAAAAGATATGAATTATAAAAGTATTTTACTATAGAATATAAAAATTTCTTCATATATTTTCGGTGCTTGTTGATAGAATTCATAATACATAAATAACAGCAATATGTTGGAAAATATAAAAAATATGCTAATAAGTGTAACAAATTAAGGAATTCAAGTAACAAAAAAATCAATTTATCTCTTTGTAAAAGTTTTCATTTTTTTAGGATTGAAGTTCAGAATGTAATGTTTGAAATTTTGTTGTTTTTATAACAAAATTTCTCTGAACAAAAAAACTCTGATTTTCTATAAAATTTAACTGCAGGGAACTAAATTAAGTTTGAAATTCATAATTCGATTGATACCGTAACTACATTACGACGTAATGTATGTTTATCAATCTTCTTTTTTTCAATACATATTGTTAAATGGAGATAATGTGTTAAAACCACATATACAGTTTTATGCATGCTTTGCTGTTGTTGAGGCTGTTGCTAATTTATTGTTTTGTATCAGAAAAAAATGAGTCACAAATTGTTCGTTGATTCATAAAGACTATAACAAGGGGATGCAGGGTATCTACTTTGTTTTTAAGTAATACTTCCAGTACATAATCTAGAGTATGTAACGAAATTTACGATGTAGTTTGTTCATGGCTACTTAACGATATGAAACAATTCTAAAATCAGAGACTTATTGATCTTACATATTAGCCTGTTTTTGACATTCAGTGACTGCATTTGTTAATGCAGACACATGTATCTAATTTATTTCACAGAAATAAAACGATATATACGACTGTAATACTACAATAATATGAATAATTATAATTAACTAATAATTTACTTAAATAATATTATATGTAATGTAGACACAGCTATCTAATTTATTTCACAGAAATAATACGATATATATGAATCAAATACTATAATAATATAAATATAGTTAACTTATAATTTACTTAAATAATATGATAATTAATGCAGACACAGGTATCTAATCTTTTACACAGAAATAATACGATATATATGAGTCTAATACTATAATAATATGATTAATTATAATTAACTTATAAATTACTTATAATATGATAATCAATGCAGACACAGGTATCTAATTTATTTCACAAAAATAATACGATATATATGATCATAATACTATAGTAATATGAGTAATTATGATTGACTTATAATTTACTAAATAATATGATAATTAATGGAGACACATGTATCTAACTTACTTCACAGAAATAATACGATGTATATAAGTCTAATACTATAATAATATGAGTAATTATAATTATCTTATAATTTACTTAAATAATATGGTAATTAATGCAGACACAAATATCTAATTTATTTCACAGAAATAATACGATATGAGTCTAATACTATACTACTATGGCTCTAATAATATTAAACAGTCTATATAGCATTGAAATGTACTGCCTTTTTATTTTATTACCCATTAAATATTTTGTATCTATTCTACTAAAGTTTTATTCTACATTTTTGAACACTTTGAATCTTTTTTCTACACAAATAAAGCAGCTTCTGAACTTATAAAGATTTGGAACATTTCTACTGGCTTACATACAAAGCAATGAAAATGCATTTTTACTTTCTAGAAAAAAAAGAAAGCACTCTGAAGTTTAATATCACCACCACAAAATATAAATA
>CM063511.1:29595539-29608039 GCA_032207245.1 Pardosa pseudoannulata | reverse complement strand
CAATTCTATTGTTCAAAACGTTGATACTACGCAAACTTAAATTCAAGATATCACTTTTGTTTTCATAAAACTTTATATTTCTATAAATGCAGGAAAAGAAAATGTATAAAAATGACAAGAAATCATTTTGAACCAAAAAATAAACTAGACTTATATAAATACACAACAAAATTAAGTTAAATATTTGTAAAAGAAAACGAAAAAGATGGAATTATTTTAAATTAAAACATAATTACTAAATTTTATTAAAATAATTTCATAGTACGATTTTTACATAACAGTGCCTTTAAAGTTTCAAGTATTACTTTTCAGGTTTTAAAGTCTTAGAATTTTTCTGTTCAATATTTTAAGTTTTTGCTCAAGAATAAAAACCAGTGTGTTAAAATAGAATTTGGTATGATTAAATAAAGTAGCATAAAATTAAAGTATGTCAATAATTTAATTGTTTATTTAAATTAGTTATTGTACAGAAAAACTTTTTAAAATCTTATTGTATTAAAATTTAGCAATACTATTGTTCTATCTGTTGCATAACTACGTAAATCTAAATTCAAGATAACACTTTTGTTTTCATAACACTTTATATTTCTATAAATGGAGGAATATTTTGACAAAATTTCATTAATTTTAAGTGAAAAGAAAATGTTTAAAAATGACAAGAAATCATTTTGAACCAAAACACAAACTATATGTATATAAATACACGAAGTAATTAAGTTAAATGTTTCTAAAGAAAAACGAAAAAGATGAAATTATTTCAAATTAAAACATAATTACTTAATTTTATTAAAATATTTTCATAATACAATTTTTACATAACAGTGCCCTTAAAGTTTTAAGCATTACTTTTCAGGTTTTAAAATATTAGTGAGACTTTTTTCAGTTCAATATTTTGAGTTTTTGCTTAAAATCAAAAACCAGTATGTTAAAATAAAATTTGGTATGATTAAAAAAATGTAGCATACAATTAAGTATGTCAATAATTTAATTGTCCATTTAAATAAGTTTTACGTTAAATTTATTTTTATAACACTTTATATTTTTATAAGTTCAGGAATATTTTCACAAAATTTCCTTAATTTAAAGTGACAAGAAAATGTTTAAAACTGACAAAAAATCGGTTTGAAAAAAAAAACTAGAGGTACATAACTATACCACCACATAATTAAGTTAAATATTAAAACGAAAAAGATGAAATTATTTCAAATTAAAACATAATAATTTACTTTTATTAAAATATTTTCATAGTACAATTTTTACATAATACTACCTTTAAAGTTTTAAACATTACTTTTCAGGTTTTAAAATCTTAGCGAGAATTTTTCTGTTCAATATTTTAAATTTTTGCTTAAAAATAAAAACCAGTTAATTAAAATAGAGCTATTTATCCTTAAAAAAAGTAGCATAAAATTAAAGTATGGCCATAATTTAATTTTTCATTTGAATTAGTTTTGTACAAAAAGGAAATTATATTTTATTAAAATTTCTCAATTCTATTGTTCGATACGGCGCATGACTACGTAAAGCTAAATTCAAGCTAACATTTTTATTTTCATAACACTTTACATTTCTATAAATGCATGAATATTTTCACAAAATTACATTAATTTACAATGACAAGAAAATGTTTAAAAGTGACAAGAAATCAGTTGGAAAAAAAACTATAGGTACATAACTATACCACATAATTAAGTTAAATATTTCTAAAGGAAAACGAAAAAGATAAAATTATTTCTAATTAAAACATAATCACTTAATTTTATTAAAATATTTTCATAGTATAATTTTTACATAACAATGCCTTTAAAGTTTTAAGCATTACTTTTCATGTTTTAAAGACTTTGGCATGATCAAAGAAAAGTAGCATAAAATTAAAGAATGTCAATAATTTCATTGATCATTTGAATTAGTTTCGTACAGAAGAGGTTTTTTAAATCCTATTTTATTAAAATTTAGCAATACTATTGTTCGATATATCGCATGACTACGTAAACCTAAATTCAAGTTAACACTTTTGTTTTTAGAGCTTTTTATATTTCTATAATTTCAGGAATATCTTCAAAATGTTTCATTAATTTAAATCGACAGGAAAATGTTTTAAAATGACAAGAAATCATTTTGAACTAAGAAAACAAACTAGAGGTACGTAAATATAAGACATAATTAAGTTAAATATTTCTAAAGGAAAACAAGAAAGATGAAATTATTTGAAATTAAAACATAATTACTTAATTTTATTAAAATAGATTCATAGTATAATTTTTACATAATAGTTCCTTTAAAGATTTAAGCATTAATTTTCAGATTTTAAAGTCTTAGTGAGAATGTTTCAGTTCAATATTTTAACTTTTTGCTTAAAAATAAAAACTAGTGTGTTAAAATAGAATTTGGTATAATTAATAAAAAGTAGCATAAAATTAAAGTTTGTTAATAATTTAATTGTTCATTTAAATTAGTTTTACGTTAAATCATATTTTATTAAAATTTCGCAATACTATTTCTGATACGTCGCATGATTACGAAAACTTTAATTCAAGCTATTTTGTTTTCATAAAACTTTATATTTCTATAAATGCAGGAATATTTTCACAAAATTTCATTAATTTTAAGTGAAAAGAAAATTTTTAAAAATGACAAGAGATCAATTTGAACCAAAAAAACAAATTAGAGTTACATAAATACACAACAAAATTAAGTTAACTCTTTCTAAATGAAAACGGAAAAGATGAAATTATTTCAAATTAACACATAATTACTTAGTTTTATCAAAATACTTTCATTGTAAAATTTTTTTAATTAAAAAATGTTTTCAGTACGATTTTTTAACCAATAGTAGCCCGATATATACCCCAAGACTCAAAATATTCCAAATGCATTATTCTCCTCTAAATATCTTTATTTCTATGATATGAAATTTTCTAGAGCCTGGGACATCCTGCAACCTAGATTTCTTTATGTAAATGTGAAATCTAATTGTTTATGTAATCTGGTTGTAAATCTATATTTAATTTCTGCTTGACAAACATAGTTTTTATGTTTAAACTTGTATTATAGTTGACATAATTTACTACATTCGCACAGGAAGTTCACTTATTGAGTCTTATCATTATTTATATAACACTAAAGAATTTGTTTCGCCTTATGTAATGTAAATATATACATTTCAAGTTTAGTTTCAATCAGTATAATTTATAAAAAGAGATTTATAAAAATACTATAGCAGTATAATTTACCATAAAAAACGATACTATTTCTAAGATTATTTTTAAATTATCGAATATTATGTTTGTTATAATAAAGGTATGATTAATTCTACAACGTAGAGTACTTTTATAAATATATAATGTGTAACATTATGAACCAATGACAAATCATTATTAAAACCTTCCGTATGTTTTAAAAAAGAATTTACATAATATTTATTTCACATAAGTTAAAATCCGTACTCAGTTTTATTCCTGTTTAAATGCTGAACATAAATTACAAAAGTGAAATTAACTATCTAACATGTAATGCTCATAAGAAAATTAATAAATTTCGCTGGGTTTACAAATTTTGTTTCACCTTTGTATTTAAAATAAATTTTTAAATTTAAATAACAATGATATATTTAATTTACTATTAAAACTAAGTGAAAAGTTTAATACATTCAGAATTTCATTTTAAGGTCTCTAGGTTCCTTTAAATTCTGTTTTTATTATTCAGCACATATTTTTATAAAGAATTTCAAATGTATACAAATATTGACATAAATTATACTACTTGAATGTAAATTCTTTTCTTCGGTGTTACATAATTCTTGCTATTGAGCAACATACCCTTTAAAACTTATCATCTATTTAGAATGAAATAGTTTAAAAATATATTCTGTTTCAAATAAGTTATAAAGCTACATAAAACATGTTTTAATGCATGCATGGATTAAAACATGTATGCTATAAAATATCTATTGAAAGCATGATACTATATAGTAATAATCTTAACATGCTGCAAATTATTTTAACAATAAAACCGTAATTATGTCTACTACATTTATCACAACTGTTATAAATTGAAAGCATGCAGGGTAAATTAAATACCCAACAATTTATAATTCTAATTTTAAAGATAGAAAATGTAATCAAAATATCTTCCATTGTCAATATTTTAATAGAGTAACGTTATTAATTTTAAAAATCATAAAAATTAAACTATTATTGTGCACAGAATATGTTTTTAATATATACATTTTCACCAGAAACTAAATAAATTTATAATTCCAATTTAAATTTAATGTGAAAAGCATTTTAATTTTTTCGCTATCTTTAATACTTTTTTGCTAAAATTGCATTGCTTATAAATTGAAAATCACTTTATTTTTATTAAAGCTAAATTATCTACGTAAAGTTAAAGATTAGATTACCAGATAAAAATTTAAAGTCTTTAAAAGTATGATCATGTATATTTAATTTAAATTTTCCAACCATCCGTTTTATATTTGATCAAACATGGGAGTTTACATAATTTAATTTTTCTACATAGAAAATTCACTTTCAGCGTCTTAACATCATTTATATTAATTTAAACATTTCGTTTCGAAACATGTAATGAAAATAGACAAATTTCAAATATCTTATTAAAAATATGGGATTACGTGAAGCGTTATAACAGTATTATTTAATATGGAAAATTATAGCACCATTGATTTAGGACTTAAGAATGCGTATGTATATTTAAGATAATAAAATTCATCAAATATAAAAATACACGGCTTAATATTTTAAAAAATACACCTGTGAACTTTATTAAAATTAAAGATATTTATTATTCAAAACGCCTGTTTAATTTGCAGACATTTAATCGTGTTTTCCTTTTTCTAGTTAAGTTTATTATACGATTAGTTTAAGGAGGATGAAATAATACTAGTAAAACAAATGTGTCATTTTTACGAAATATTGAAATCTAATTATATTTTGATGTCAATTTAGTGTATACTGTGATCGCATTTAGAGTAAAGAAAGGTATAATGCATTTTTAAATATATATTTCTGAGGATTAATTTTTTAAGACTAATATTTGAAATTTCAGAAATATTAAGCACCTGTATGCATAAAAGCAGCCTTCTTTTTCAGCATAAATTCTTGAATATTTCACGATATTGTAACAGGAATAAAGGATTATATTGTAAGTACATTATATTTATGAATATGTAAGAATATGTGATTCTTATTTGGTATTATTATTAAACGGTCACGTTAAAGTGCTTTTAAATTTTAATAGAAGATGTTTTAGACAACAGTTCAACATTCAACAGTTTCAGAATAGCTAAAAAAAATACTTATTATAACTACTAAATATATGATTATGACTTGTGTTTAATGGAATCAAGTGTTACTTAAAAATAACAAGAAGTTTGTTTCTGTTATATTTTATGGAAACTTAATTTGGTATCTTAACTATTTTTGTTTTTTCGTTAACACTGTTTTTTTTATTTCCCTTTATATAGTTCATAGAACACTGACTTTATTAAATTATTTAAATTTATAATATTGTTCAAAATTTTTAATATTATTGTACATATAATGTATTGTAAATATTATTTGTAATGTTATGTACAGTTACTTTCATTCTAGATATTTACAAAAATTATCCATTATTCGTTAAACCTAAAACTATAAATTATATTTTTAATGCATTAAAACATGTATGCTATAAAATTTTCATTGATGGCATGATACCAATTAGCTATAATTTTAGCATGATGTAAATTATTTTAACAATAAAATCGTAATTATGCCCACTACATTTATAACAACTGGTATAAATTGAAAGTACGCAGAAAAAATTAAATATTCAACAATTTATAATTTTAATTTTAAATATAGAAACACAATACAAAATATTCTTTAATAACAATATTTTAATAGAGTAATATTATTCATTTTATAAAATAATGAAAAAATTTCAATTATTTTGCATAGAACATGTTTTTATTATAAAACTTCAAACCAATACCTAAATAAATTTATAATTCCAATTTCAATTTAATGTGAAATATATTTTAATTTTCACTTAATCTTTAATACTTTCTTGTTAAAATTGCATTGCTAATAAATTGAAAATCACTTTATTTTTATTAAAGCTAAATTATCTACGTAAAGTTAAAGATTAGATTACTAGATAAAAATTTACAGTCTATAAAAGTATGATCATGTATATTTAATTTAAGTTTTTTCCAACTATCCGTTTTATATTTGATCAAACACGAGAGTTTACATAATTAGCTTTTCTGCATAGAAATTTCACTTACAGTCTTAACATTATTTATATTACTTTAAACAGTTCGTTCCGAAACATGTAATGAAAATAGACGAATTTCAAATATCTTATTAAAAATATGGGATTAAATAAAGCGTTATAACAGCATTATTTAATATGGAAAATTATAGCACCATTGATTTAGGACTTAAGAATGCGTATGTATATTTAAGTAAATAAGATAATAAAATTCATCAAATATAAAAATACACGGCTTAATATTTTAAAAAAAATACATCTATGAAGTTTATTAAAATTAAATATATTTATTATTCAAAACGCCTGTTTACATTTAAGTTTGAAACATTTAATCGTGTTTCTCTTTTTCTAGTTAAGTTTATTATACGATTAGTTTAAAGAGGCTGAAATAATACTAGTATAAACAAATGAGTCATTTTCACGAAATATAAAAATCTAATTATATGTTGATGTTCATTTAATGTATACTGTGATCGAATTAGTAAAGAAAGATGTAATGCATTTTTAAATATATATTTCTGAGGATTAACTTTTTTAAGACTATTATTTGAAATTTTAGAAATATTACGCACCTGTATGCTTAAATGCAGCCTTTTTTTAGCATAAATTGTTAGATATTTCACGATATTGTAACAGAAATGAAGGATTACATTGTAAGTACATTATGTTTATGAATATGTAAAAATATGTGATTCTTACGAAATATTTCACCGCACATACAAATTTAAAACCACAAACAATGATTGTAAATAAAAAGCCGTAAGACACTTTTACATAATGCAATTAATACTTTTTCGAAAAGTGTTATGATAATCTTATATCTAATCACATTTTTAAGAAACAGAATTTTGCTAAAAAAATGTTTCTTCCCAATTCAAACTTCGCAGAGAGCAAAATATTTTATTTGCAATATTTTTATTTGGTGTTATTATTAAACGGTCACGTTATAGTATTTTTAAACTTTAATAGAAGATGTTTTAGACAACAGTTCAACATTCAAAAGTTTCAGAATAGCTAAAAAAATACTTATTATAACTACTAAATATATGATTATGACTTGTGTTTAATGGAATCAAGTGTTACTTAAAAATAACAAGAAGTTTGTTTCTGTTATATTTTATGGAAACTTAATTTGGTATCTTAACTATTTTTGTTTTTTCGTTAACACTGTTTTTTTTATTTCCCTTTATATAGTTCATAGAACACTGACTTTATTAAATTATTTAAATTTATAATATTGTTCAAAATTTTTAATATTATTGTACATATAATGTATTGTAAATATTATTTGTAATGTTATGTACAGGTACTTTCATTCTAGATATTTAAAAAAAAGTATCCATTATTCGTTAAACATAAAACTATAAATTATATTTTTAATGCATTAAAACATGTATGCTATAAAATTTTCATTGATGGCATGATACCAATTAGCTATAATTTTAGCATGATGTAAATTATTTTAACAATAAAATCGTAATTATGCCCACTACATTTATAACAACTGGTATAAATTGAAAGTACGCAGAAAAAATTAAATATTCAACAATTTATAATTTTAATTTTAAATATAGAAACACAATACAAAATATTCTTTAATAACAATATTTTAATAGAGTAATATTATTCATTTTATAAAATAATGAAAAAATTTCAATTATTTTGCATAGAACATGTTTTTATTATAAAACTTCCCACCAATACCTAAATAAATTTATAATTCCAATTTCAATTTAATGTGAAATATATTTTAATTTTCACTTAATCTTTAATACTTTCTTGTTAAAATTGCATTGCTAATAAATTGAAAATCACTTTATTTTTATTAAAGCTAAATTATCTAAGTAAAGTTAAAGATTAGATTACCAGATAAAAATTTACAGTCTTTAAAAGATCATGTATATTTAATTTAAATTTTTCAACCATCCGTTTTATATTTGATCAAACATGGAAGTTTACATAATTTAATTTTTCTCCATAGAAAATTCACTTACAGAGTCTTAACATTATTTATATTACTTTAAACAGTTCGTTCCGAAACATGTAATGAATATAGAGGAATTTCAAATATCTTATTAAAAATATGGGATTAAGTGAAGCGTTATAACAGTATTATTTAATATGGAAATTTATAGCACCATTGAATTAGGACTTAAGAATGCGTATGTATATTTAAGTAAATATAAGATAATAAAATTCATCAAATATAAAAATGCACGGCCTAATATTTTAAAAAATACATCTGTGAAGTTTATTAAAATTAAAGATATTTATTATTCAAAACGCCTGTTTACATTTAATTTGCAGACATTTAATCGTGTTTTCCTTTTTCTAGTTAAGTTATATTATACGATTAGTTTAAGGAGGATGAAATAATACTAGTAAAACAAATGTGTCATTTTTACGAAATATTGAAATCTAATTATATTTTGATGTCAATTTAATGTATACTGTGATCGCATTTAGAGTAAAGAAAGGTATAATGCATTTTTAAATATATATTTCTGAGGATTAACTTTTTTAAGAATATTATTTGAAGTTTCAGAAATGTTTCGCACCTGCATGCATAAAAGCAGCCTTCTTTTTCAGTATAAATTGTTGGATATTTCACGATATTGCAACAGGAATAAGGGATTACATTGTAAGTACATTATGTTTATGAATATATAAGAATATGTGATTTTTACGAAATACTTCGCCATACATGTAAATTTAAAACCACAAACAATGATTGTAAATAAAAAGCCGTAAGAGACTTTTACATAATGCAATTAATACCTTTTCGAAAAGTGTTATAATAATTTTATATCTAATCACATTTTTAAGAAAAATAGTTTTGGTAAGAAAATGTTTCTTTTCCTTTCAAACTCCATAGAGAGCAAAATATTTTAGATGCAATATTTTTATTTGGTGTTAGTGTTAAACTGTCCTATTCTAGTATTTTTAAATTTAAAATATGTGATTAATAGATTCACAATAGTTTAAAAAACACTTTTATAACTATGAAAAATATGATTTTCTCAATATCAAGTTGCATTATATGGGTTGTGCGAGTGGAAATTTAGAAAAATACATTAATAAATTTTTATCATTATTAAGAACATTTATAGCATTTTAAATAATTAATAAAATAATCAAGTATTTTACATATCGATAGTTTTTTCATGTCTAATTTTTTTTAATTCCATCAAGTCTCGCTAAACTTCTCATGGTAGACTATATTCGGCACTTTCGAAGCCTTTTGAGAATACTTGATCTATGGCAATGTGGAGAACATGCGAACTTTATAAAAGCGAACTTTTGATTTATTAATATTTAATTTAATGGACTGCGACAATTTGAATATCAGTAGAAATGCATTATTTCCAAGCTAGTTCTTCTTATCTTAATATATTTATATCCTAGTTTCTGTAGAATAAAAATGTTTAAATATAAATAAAAAAATATATTTTATCACTTTTATTTATAGCGATATTTAAATATGCAGTTTTTTATGGTAAAATAATTCATAAAAATATAATAAAAGAGTTATGTTAATTATGCGAACAGAAAAATAATTTATATTGCAAAAATCTATGCTAAAAATTAAATAATGATGAAATATTTTTAGTAATAATTATGCATAATGCAATAAAATCGTAAACGTATAAAAAACATCAATAATTTTATAAAAATCTCACGTAAGTATATAAACTTATACGTTATCTTTAATTATAGTAGAATTTAACACTATATTGCCCGAGATTTCTTGTATATATATATATTGCCCCAAAACAGTCAAAATGACTGCATTGTGAAAAAATAACAAACATGTAAAGAAATTTGTTTAAAATTAATTTTCAATATTATATTTTATTAAATAATATTAAAAATTAATTTTAAACAAATTTCTTTAACTACAATTATCCATAAACCCATTTATATGGTATAGAAAAAAGTCACCAAATTCTAAGATTTTGTGTCATTATATTTCATAATTGTTTTTCTAATTGAAATTAAAAAAGAGTCAAAATGACTGCCTTGGGCAATCTAGTGTTAAATACCACCTCTAATGATAAAAATATTTCTACCTCTGATCTAGATTATTTGATAGAAACAAAATTATTGTTAGCCACCGAAAAACAAAGGATTAAATTGATTTATGAAAAGTGTGATATTTTAACGGTATTACTAATGTCACAGCAATTTGTCTTTGATAAAGGATCTTCCAATACTAATCGAAGTGCTTTTATCTAATTTCCGATTATACTGATACACCCTTAATTCATGCTTTATGATTTTCTGTCTTTTAATATGATCATAGGACAAGTACTTCTTAATGATTCACGTTTGGGTCACACCCTGCTGATAAAATCATCGTGGAATCACCCTATGAATTGACAGATTCGAGCGAATCTGCGTATAATGCTTTCTGTATAAGGTCAGTACCTCTTTTATATTTATTTATTTTACAAAGTTTTCTATGAACTATGTAGTGCAAAGTAAGGAAAATAATATTAACAAAAAAAAGGTTAAAATTCCAAATTAAGTTTTCACAAAATACAAAACAAACTACTTGTTATTTTTAAGTAACACCTGATTCCATTGAACACACATATATATTATATATATATATATATATATATATATATATATATATATATATATATATATTATATATATATATATATATATATTTATATATATATATATATATATATATATATATATATATATATATATATATATATATATATATATATATATATTATATATATTATATATATATATATATATATATATATATATATATATATATATATATATATATATATATATATATATATATATATATATATATATATATATATATATATATATATATATATATATATATATATATATATATATATATATATATATATGTATATATATATATATACATATGTATATATACATATTACATATATATATATATATATATATATATATATATATATATATATATATATATATAATATATATATATATATATATATATATATATATATATATATATATATATATATATATATATATATATATATATATATATATATATATATATATATATATATATATATATATATATATATATATATATATATATATATATATATAATAAATTCAACGATGCACACTTCAGCTGAGCCAAGCTTCCCTAACCATTCAAATGTTTATCTTCTATACCGTATATAGATAATGTTTGTAATCAAGTATGCATGTTTAACTGACTTAGTTAGAAAGTAATGGTAACATTTTTGTTTCAATGATTCCTCCATCATTTTGAATGCAAGTTAGCTAAGCTAAAAACAACGTTTAGTTTATACATATATTTATGTGTGTGTAAGGATACATTTATACTTTGAATGCCACCGAAAAAATTATTTTGTAATGTGACCAGTATAAAGTTTTCTATTATACAAGCTTTCTCTAGAGATCGGACTCATCTTGTATATTGGTTAATATTTCTCCAAATGATCTGATTTTTTTCGTTTCAAGTAGTAGCAGTTTGAAATCAGTCACAATATGAAGAATATGAAAGCATTCAATATGATCTTTAAGATCTTTTAATTATTACTAAAACGTAAACTTGAAAATGAATAAAATGTATTCTTTATATTAAAATATTATGAAATAAAGATGTAATCTATAATTCATAAATGTTCAAATCTATCATTTTGGTAAACACTAATACAAGAAAATTGTAATATTCACACATTTAGTAGCGCGTTTGGAGAACGATTACCTACAAAATTAAAAAAATCACAGGGAAAGTATATTACTCTTGATGTTGAATAAGTAGAAAATTTAAGAGAAAAAAAGAAAAATTAATATTTTATCCTGATCATTTGTGTTACTGACTAAATCATTATTATAATGTGTCTTTCATATGAAACTATTTCTTTAATCTTCACCGATATATCCACAAATAATAGGGGAACATTCTTTTTACATCTAAAAATATGAGAAAAAATGATAAATTTTTCTTCCCTAAGGGACTATTAAGTTTGACAGAATTGAACACTTTAAGACTTGATAATACGAAGATAAAAGATCTTATCTGACAGACGTGATCATTAACTATAAATTAATCATGACAGACAAACTCTTTGTGTAATGTTTCTCAACAGAACCTGGAATATGACATCAAATGAAACCTAAAATTTTACGTTAAACTGTGTTTAAAGATCCAAATTATTTAT
>CM063511.1:29588039-29590539 GCA_032207245.1 Pardosa pseudoannulata | reverse complement strand
TACTTGTCCAACAAAGATTGAAATTTGGCCATAAAAGAATACTTTTATCATACCCATTCGCCATATATGCTATCATAATTGTGTATAATTTTAACTATATTTAACACATCATAAAAGCATTTTAAATTTTATGCCTTTTTTCATCAGGAGAAATTCTTCCCTTCAAAATACATTAACGTTAAAAATAACATATATATATATATAATATATATATATATATATATATATATTTTAAAATATATATATATATATATATATATCTATACATATACACAGCATATATATATATATATAACATTTTGTTCATTATATACAGATATATATATACATATTATATATAAATATATATATATATATATATATATATATATATATATATATATATATATATATATATATATATATATATATATAAATATATATATATATATATATATATTGTTTTTCTTTCTTATATACATATACGATTTCATATCAAATAATTGCACAGTACTGTTTGTATCTCAAAAATGTCTATATGCAATAAATTTATAGTATGATAGCAATTTTGTAGATACTCAAATCTGCTGTCCATACATTAGATCTAAAACCGTCAAAAAATAAAATATTTTTCTCCAATATGCATATATATTTTACACTTGATTTTGTACCTAAGTGTTTATTAATAATGGAAAATTGTTTTATTAGATTTTATATATTTTCCTTTTTAGTAAAGATACAGACAATAATGATAGCAATAAAACAAGATATATACTATAAACATCAGTAAATGTCTTCACAGCACTGTGTTTTTCAAATTAAAATAATAAAATTAATGAATTTAAAAAATGCGCAAAATAGTTTTAAAAGATGGATTCTTTCAAGGGCAATAATTTCATTAAAAATGTTCAAAATTTGTAACGAATTACTTGGTTAATATTAGTTTTTATGATCATTTATTATTTTTTTTTCAACTATACATCTTTGATGAGATAAAAACATGAAACAGGATTAGAGTATTAGTAGAAAAGAAATGAAATATTTTTCTGTGACATACTAAACAATGCGTATTGAAAGAGGATTTATATTTCCATTACACAGTTTGTTGATCAATGATAAGGTCTAGTGGTTCTTTAATCAGAAATTACAATTGTTCCACAGCATTTCTATTCAAGCACAATATTGATCTGAAGGATTGAAAGTGTATGCTACTAGAAGAAAATTGTTAGCAAATGTTACTAAAATATAATTCACTATAAGGAAACATGCATAGACGGTAAATAGTAAACAAATAAGTGGTTTTGTTATAAAATTAAATGTGTCAGAAATTTAATTGAAAATACTAATAACTTAAAGTACAATTACAGTATCCGATTGAAAAAAAGTAAAAATATTATAGAGAATAAGAAAAAATAAAGATTGATGCAAACCATCAAGCAATCAATACAACAGTTGATAAGTTCAAGTTCTGTCGTTATTTGTCTTAGTTTAAAACAATGATGTTTATAATTTGATATGACCAAAAAATTATAAATTTAGTATGTTCCACAATGTAGTGTAAAATCAGTATCTCCGAACTATATTAAGTCTTATTGAATAACATTTTTCTAGGAGTATATATTAAATATTTTCTATTAAGAACTAAGCTATACATGTCTTGTGAATCTATCCAAAGAAAGTTTACATCATAGTTAAGTTAAATATAATTTATGGTAATACTTTATGGCAATGCGTCCTTTGTGGAAATATTTTATGTATTGCTCAGAAAGATGATGAGTAGTACCGTTTTAAGTTCTAAAATGATATTTAAAACACACAAGAAATATAGGAGAAATTTAATAAATATTGAATAAATGTATTCATGTTTTAGATATATAAGAAATTGTAAATTCATACAAAAAGGTTAATACGTAAATATCCGGTCTATTAACTTATTATAAAGTACTGATATTAAAACAAAAAGGATATTAATGTAAAAAATAATAAAACAATCATTTCAATTAATAAAAGTTTGGTTATTATAAAAATTTAGTTAGTCCGTAATATAATTTAAGCTTAATAAAAATTTCTTTTATTTCAGTTACATTTAGGAGGTAGAATTCCCTTATCTTTTATAGAAATTATCAATAATTATCAATACATAGGGTATGGTATTATTAATATTTGAAATTTATATACTATATCAATAACATTTCATCAGCAATATATATATATATATATATATATATATATATATATATATATATATATATATATATATATATATATATATATATATATATATATATATATATATATAATATATATATATATATATATATATATATATATATATATATATATATATATATATATATATATATATATATATATATATATATATATATATATATATATATATATATATATACATATATATATATATATATATATATATATATGTATATATATATGTATATATATATATATATATATATATATATATATATATATATATATATATATATATATATATATATAT